>OX392455.1:8520198-9055343 GCA_947623535.1 Coelioxys conoideus | reverse complement strand
GGAAGAAGCGTCGGCAAAGTGAATCGGCCGGAAACGATCAGTGGTTCGTGCTGGCCGATGAAGTGCACCGGGAAGCTGATGAACGATCAGTGCTCGCGGTGGTACCGGAGGACACTCTGGCCAAGGTCAAGGACCGAGTCCCTCGGGAATCCCGCTTCCTGATCGACACCGAATCCGGTGGAAGGACGTGCCACGGACCGGAAGCTAGGCTACCGTTGGATACTCGAGAAAACAGAAGAAAAGGAAGACCGCAGTGAAAGTTTCGTGGTCCTATCTCTCTGGCTTCCGGTTTTCACGATCGATCAGTGCGTGTACCGATAGACACAACCTTAACGGGGACACTCTCGTATCGTACCTTGGTGATATCTTGTGACCCACCAAATCGAGCGGCCTTATTTGACCCCGGTGTGGCGCCGTGACAGGTGAAAATCTGTAACATAAGTGAGCTTGTAATTTTCGAGGGGTATCGAAGATCATCCACACGACGGTGAACAGTGTCTCGTGAAAAATAGATTTGTAAAGAGGAGGTCCTGAGGACATCAACAATTCCACTCTGGATACCACGCTGCTCATATGTAAGTAATTCTACATCACCCCCCTGTCGTCTCTCTTTACGGCGCAAATATTCGAGAATCGATTCACCGTGTACAGAATATTTCTTGTACCACAAGTACGTCACTCCGTGTTACCACGCTTTCTAACGATAGAACCCGTGTCTCGTGTTCGCGATCGAAGTGGCTAATGCTGGCCGACTTTTTTTTTTTTTTTAGTTGTTCTCGTCTACGATCATCTCTTTTTTTTTTTGTTCGCGACGTTTTCGCGCCGGAAATTTAACGGGTTCGAGAACCCTGAGTATGGTCGTGGCTGGTTATCCTTGGCCTTTCCGGCGCAATTCGAGTGCACGAGGAAGGTCAGGTCTACGAGTTCGAACCGACTGGAATTCTTTCGAGTGTCACTGCCCTCGCGACCCAGTAACTTCGTTTAATCAACGTCGCTAATGAATGTCGCAAGATTTTCGGTGCCTGTTAACGTTTAATATCGTTATCCTGCGACTTGCTTTCGAGAGGCCGCACTCGCGACGTGTCAGTGGGAGCTGGCACTAAAACCTAACAGTAACGGGTACTGGTAACCGTGTCATAAAGGAGGATCCAGCACGAAAGCATTTCGGTATTTCGGACCGCGTGTACTCCATTTATTTAACCCTTATTCGGTTATACGGCCCTCTGAAAACATCGTCTCGATCGGTTGTGAAGTCGTGAAATTCCATTTTTTTTTACTGCTTTGTAAATTTATCGTTCTTCGATGATTAAACGATGTCTTAATTAAATCCATTAAATTACTTCGAATGTAGATAATATTCGTAGTTAATTACCGAAAAATCGCTTTCCGATAGTTAAGATCCTACGAATGGGATAAATATTATATTCATGATTTATAGTACAAATTTTATATGTGGGAGTTCTATGAACGGGACTTTCGTGTAATCTATTTTTGTACCTACCAACTTGGCAATCGTCAATAAAAGGCGTTGACAAAATCATGCTTCGCTTGATAAAGATTGCGCGAATTTAAGAACTGATTGTTCATGATCTTTTTTATCGAAGAGTTTTATAATAACTCGATAGTAAAATTAGATAAAGATTCAAAGAATTATAAAAAAATATGCACAAGTTGTTTTGACCAAAAAATATTTTATATTATGTTTAAAAAAATTGCATGTCCGTAACGTAAAGTTAGGTTAAATTCATTAATAGCATATATGCAATAAAATGTAAAGAAAGGTTAGGTTTCATTATATTTGTATTTAGAATAGAATATAACACTATATTAGCTTATATTCATCTATATTATTTCATATAATATATTCGTAATAAAATGTAAGGAAAGGTTAGGTCAGGTTATATATATATAATTTTACATATTTACGAAGGATCGATTATTAAAAGCAATGAAGTATTTTCGACGTACAAACGCGTAAATATTTTTACTCCTTGAAAGAAGAATATTCTCGTCATCGAGATTGCATCACGAACGAGATATCATATATTTGGTTAGGAAATTCAGTAGAAGGTGTCAACATTGTAATTTGTTGAATAATAACGAGCGTATAACCGTTTCTGGAAGAAATTTATTTAACGAGTATCGGAGTTAGCGATCTGCTTTCGTGTCGCAATGGCCGCTAGACGTTTCGAGTTTCTCGCTGTTTCCACAACAACAAATCATACCAGTGTCCGGGAACGTTCTGGACCACTTTATACTGAACAAATTGTGCTTCTTTAGCGTTATTGTAAAAGATCATTCTTGTTACCTTAAAAAATTATGGTAAACTTTATTACGATGCATTGGCTTCTCAAGTTTTCGACACCGACTTCTCAAACTTTTAAGGAAAGGGATTAATTGTCTAAGATTATTTTATATTTATTCGTTCATAAGATATATTTTGCAAAGATTTAATGTTTTATCGGTTACACGATCAAAATTTTTTATTGTTAAGTTTTTAGGTTCAAGATTCAAAGTCTAAAGGTTCGAAGTTCGAAAGTTCTAAAATTCCAAAAATGTACAATCTCTGAGCCACAAGGATTCAAGGTTGTAAAATCCTGAAATTCCGTAACTTAAAAATTCGGAAGATTCAAAGTTTAGAAATACACAAGATACGAAATTCCAGAACGCCAAAATTTAAAGATTCGAAAATCCTAAACTCCCAAAGTTCCAAATTAAAAATTCCAAAATCTGAAAATTGCAAAATCCTGACGTCTCAAAATTGAAAACTTGCAAAATGTCAAAATCCGGAGGTCCCGAAGTTACAGTGTTCTATTGTCGAGAAATTCAAAACTTCGAAACTTTCAGTAATCCAAGTGCCACTCTTTCGAGTCACTGCATTAACAAATTCAAACTCAGCACGAAACAATTTATCCATCTTCAAAAAACATCTCTAACAACAAAATCGAATCATCTTCAGAATGCCATCATTCAGAATACCAAAATGCTCAAACTTCGAAATTTTATCATATCACGACTCTGACACAATTATGTTAAAAACTAACGCATTGCAAAGTATATCCTTAAAAATTACCGTTTACAAAAAGGTGTTATTAACAAAATATCCATGAATTTCCTACATAATGCACCGAATGCGTGAGAAGCACTCGTGTAATATTTAACCGTACGTAGCAAACGTGTTAAATTCAAGACACATCGTAATTGTCACTTGTACTTCTCTTGTGGTCCTTTGACATTTAAAAGCCGACACGAGTATTAGGTATTCGGATGCTAGTCCACAAAGGGGACATAGGACTACAGAGACAAGATGGAGGCTGTTACTTTGCGGTGAAATTTCTCCGAAGTGGCTTCCTTGGCTCTCACAAATGGAGGATGTGTTAGTAGATATCTTGCAAAGGAGTTCGTTACTCCAATGCCAATTGCCAATTGACTCTAGCCAGTGTCAGTGTCAGGACTCTCTATTTTGCATTATGCTTTATAGCTCGATTATTTTCCCTTATTACTGCTTTGATCGTAATGTCGTCCATATTTGTCAGATCATCACTCGTGCTACTCACTTTAGACATTCGTTTTATAGCGAACGTTCTCATTCGTTTAATAATAAATGACTTTAATAAATTTATGAAATGATGAATGATTATTAATTATATAATTACATAATTACTTTATTACTTATATGCATGTAGTATATTTATAAAGAGGTAAATATCTTTAGGACGATGAACTGAGCCTGTTCAAAATAAAAAGTCTACTTTTTGGAGAATTTTAGATGTCTGTAGTGAGAGAGAACGGAGGTCCATATTTTTCAAGGTTCATGTTCGTACAGTTTGATTATGACGAAGATTTGGTGACGATAGAGATAGGTCAGGTTTACAGTTAGGTTATGTTGATTACAGTTAGATACAGTTGATATTACAATTGGGCTACATTGGTCTCAATTAGATTAGGTTCGTAATATTAATTAGATTATGTTGGTCTTAAGTTCAGTTGGTATCAACAGTTAGGTTATATTGATCTCAACAAGATCAGATTGATATTAACAATTTAATTTTATTGCTCTCATTTATGTTAACATTAACAGTTAGGTTACATTGATTTCAGTTAGATCACAGTTAGGTTATAGTCTAGTTAGTTATGTTAGCTTGATACTAACAGATGGGTTGGTGTCTCTGGGTGTCAGTTAGGTTAGGTTGATGTTAACAGTTAGGATACATTGGTCTCGCTCAAACTAGGTTGCTATCAACAGATAGGTTACATCTATCTCAATTAGATTATGCCTGTATCGGCAAATAGGTTACATCTGTTGATCTCAGCATGCGAGGTTAGGTTAGTTTCCTGATGGTCGAAATTGAATGAAACGAGAGCAGGAAGAAAGGGAAGAAGCAGACGCGTACGAGACTCTATTTTTACGAACGAAGAAACCAGAATAAGAGCAGATTATTCTGGCCAAGATGTGGAAGGAGATGCTACGAGTCTCTCCCTCCCCTTCAACCCCTCCATCCCCCACCCGTGCTCCTTTTTACGGGAAAAAAAGAACAAAGAGAGAGAATGACGGAGGCGCAGAAAGGGAACGCTGGAGGAAGGAGGAGAGAGAACGGAGGAGAGAAGGACGAGAGAATAACAGTGTGGTGGGGTTATGTTCCTAGTGGTATCGCGGTGGCTGGAGAGTAGGTCAGTGTACCACATTAACCGGTATTCACAGCAGAGAAGGGGGGCTTCCGACTCGTCAGTTCCGCAAGCGTTTATAGACACTCGCAGCTACGTCCACGGTCGCCGTCCATCTTTGCTTCTCTTTTCATCCATCGTTCTTCTATCACCAAAATTCAGCCACATCTTCGCAGTACCTCTTTCTATTATCCTTCTATCATTTTTGAATCTCCGAAAAATTCGCGACGATACCTTGCTACAAAGTGACCATATACGGAGAGCAACCTTAAGTGTGCCACGTAAATTATGTATCGACTGTTTGTCACGATGTACTAATTAGTTTTATGGTTAGAACTAAACGATAGGCAGAATTATTTGGCCCGCTGCTTTAATACTAGCGGGTATCATTTTTCACTGTAAATGCGTTGAATACGGAGTAGTTATTAGGGTGTATCAGAAATCAGAAATTACTAAGATAGTCTTCAGGGAATGAATATCAGGAATGTGAAATTTGTACTGTACGCGTTTGGTAAGTTGGCAGATGGAACAATGCGGACCTCCTTGGTCCTCGCTCGCCAACCTACTAGACACAAATATTTGTACGAGTTGCAAATTTCTTTCATTTAAAAAATATCTCATCGATTATCAGATTTAGGATCTACGTACCCTAACTCTTTCTTTCTCAGAATTGAACGCTCTCCAGAACTGCAAATGTACTGTAAATCTTGATAAAAAATTATAGAAATATCAAATTAATTATTACATCTTATATTCACCTTAATACCATACAACTTTTGTTTTAATAGTTTTTTCATATAACAAATAGTTTACAAGCAACACATTATTTATTCCTCTGCTTAGTCGGTTCAGAAGTCATTCATTAAATTTAATCGAATTTCTCTGTTCTCTAGGCGTGTTATTTTTCATTTTCCGTTGTTTTACACGGATTAATAAATTTCTTCGTACTTACTCGACAAACTGGGTCATTTGTGTTCAAACGATGCTCGTAACCTCTATTTGTGTCGTTTTAGAGAATTGTTAGTAGGTTTCATTGTTTGGTACTTGGACTTTTTTGAGAGTAGATAGAATTTTGTTAGTGCCATCAACGACCCAGATTGTTTGAGGAGGGTTAACCTTTACCTTAATGGCTGCCGCACTTTCTCCGTTGGCAACGCGGTACCAGGTTCTTTGGTACGCACCTAGGAGCTACGATGCATTTTGATGCCGACACTCAAGCAAATACCGGAGCAATTTCCCTCGTGGATCATGTTTTGCCAAGAGATTTAATAAGCCGGTTTAAAACAGGATATCCTACATCTTTATGCTCCGAGACCCATTTTAAAAATTTTGATCTTTTGAGAGTTTTGAGTCTCAAAATTTTATAATCATGTCATCTCACAATATCAAGATTTCAAAGTTACAAAATTTCTAAAATATTTACTAAAAAATAGTTTCTGAAATATTAACCAAAATACATAATTCAAAGATGTGGATGTCCCAAAATTCCATAATTGTAAGTTCCCAAAGTTCCATACTTCTATAATTTGAAAATTTCAGCTCAAAAAACTAAAAATTCAATAATTTCGATGTCCTGAAATTTCCAAATTTTGAAATTCAGAAGTTTCATAATTCCAGAATTCTAGAATTCTAACATCTCAAAATTCTCGAGTCTCAAAATGTTATAATTCCTAATTGCCAATATTCCGAAGTCTCTAAAACTCCATAATCCCAGAATCCTGAAGACTCAAAGTCCTACAATTCCAAAATGCATAAACTGGTAAATTCAAAATTTCACAAATTGTCGAATCCCAAAACTTATAAATTAGTGCCGAAATTCACAAATTAGTAAGTCCGAAAGTCGTAGAATTAAGAAAATTCCGAGATCCCGACATTCTAAAATCTCCAAGTCCCAAAATTTCAAAATCCATATATCGTAATATAGTCCCTATATCGTCAAAGTCTCTAAGTCCAAAAATTTCAAAATCCCTAAGCCCCAAAATTTCAAAATCCCTAAGTCCCAAAATTTCAAAATCCCTAAGTCCCAAAATTTAAAAATCCCTAAGTCCCGTACCCCAAAATGCTACTTAAAAATCCCCAAATGCCAAAAACGCAAAGTGCTATAACTCCAAAATTCCGAAGTCTCGAAATTCCGTCCAAATTAAGTCGTCATTCTCGACTTGAGAGCCTCTGCCCTGAAACGGGCACCACCTCGGTAGAAATTCGTAAATCCGTTCATTTTTCACCGTTAATAACACGAAAATGTCGGCGCAGCACGTTTGACAGAATATTAACGAGGCGTTACGAGATTCGTGACTCAAAGACAACGCATTTTGTCCGAGGAATGCGAAGCATTACAAGCGGCGCATGTTTTTGCCGGCATTCTAGTCTCCGATTTCCATACGGCGTCTGCGCGCCCGTAGTTTCCGCTTTATTTTTCGTTCAAACGCGAACGAAAGTTAATCGTTTATCTGGACAATTCCGTTCCTACGGATTGTACTACGAGGCCCACATAATCGACGCTAAACGAGGCCTAATGAACACGCTAAATATAACCGCGATTCGAATATACCGCTATAACAGATAACAGATAATACCCTCATTTAACGTATCTCCACCTCTGAAACGTATTTAACCGACTAGGGGAGATCGACGTCCTGCATTCCTACGACCTAACCTCGAAACTGACTTCCGTCAGGTAGCCGCTCTTGCGAAATCTCGAAAACGAAATTTCTATCCGCGTTACTTCTCATAATTTGTGCATTTTAAAAAGCGAAAGAACCAGGTCGCCCTCGTAAATCGTCGGACGATGGAACAACGACGGAAATGAAACATGGAATTTCGCGTTTACTCGGATCTGGTTCGTGTCCTGGATATAATTCGTGCAGAGACTCTCGGAAATCATTTTTGAAATTTGTTTTTTTTGTAAATGTATGGTAGGGACTCGTACGAATTGGTAGTGGATTATAATTGGGTTAATTAGATACTTGTTTCAGGAGTCATGGTTAAGGACTTCTGTGTTTTTTAGAAATTATGTACATTTGTTTGATATGGATGATGGTCAGGGAAAAGTATAGCGATGCGTTGTATTATACGCATTTAGACTCGATTTTGACAAAATTTTGAAAAGTACACATTTCCAAATTTTTAATTCCCAAGTTTCGAAATTCTTACATTAAAATATTTAAAAATAGAAACCTTATAGTATTGAATATAATTGTGTAAATACAATTTGATCCTAAGTACATACAAACTTAACACATTAAGTTCGGGCCGTGTTTTAAAACAGAGTCTTCAGGGACAGCGACCTTGAAGCAATCGTGATGTCGTTGAAATACATAAAAATACAGAAATTAGGAGATACAGAAACGATAAGAATCTAATAGCCTAAGTCAAGGACGGAGAATGATGTGTTAGCATAGGTTTTGTCGTTGTTGAGGTACGCCAGTAATTTTTAGTACCCAATGTGTTAATTTCAAGTTTATAAGGGAAAAGTATTCCTAATTCTTAAATTCTAAATGGCTGAAGTTCCAAATTTCCAAATACCCAAATCTTAGTTCTCAAACCTTCAAATTCCCAAATCCCAATTACCAAGTCTCCGAATGCCCAAATCCCAATTTCCAGATCCCCAAATCTACAAATCCCAATTCTCAAATCTCCGAATGCCTAAATCCCAATTTCCACGTTTCTATATCACAATTACCAAATCTCTAAATTCTCAAATTCCCAAGTTCCAATTTCCAAATCTTAAAAATTTCCAAATATTCAGCTCCTCGAATCCCCAGTTCCCCGAATCCCCAGATCCTCAAATCCCCAGCTCCCCGAATCCCCTGCTCCGCTAATCCCCAGCTTCCCGAATCCCCAGTTCCCCAAATCCCCAGCTTCCTGAATCCACAGATCCCCGAATCCCCAGCTCCCCGAATCCCCATATCTCCGAATCTTAACTCGTAAATCCCCAAATTCCAAAATTTCCAACCCCCACCCAATCGTGCCCAATCCCACCCCCCTACGAAAGCATCCTGTATCAGTATCTACAGCGATGGCGATCAAACGCTTCTCCCGATCGACGTCCCACATCGTCGAGCAACCAGTGTCCGATATCATCTTTATTTGCATTTTTCCTCGCAAGCAGCATTGTGTGCAGGCATCCCCGGCCGTTGTCCATCGGAGATGCACGGGATATGACTCGATTCCCGTATGTGGGTCAGCTGCGTGGGGCAGCGCGATTCGCACGCGCCATTTTTCGCAACGAAAAGGAAAGCCATGGCTCACGCGCCTAGCAAAATCCGACTGGTTTTGCGTAGGCCTCCTCTCCGCCGAGGCGCAACTCGTAACGGTGCTTCGACCTACTTCCGTTCCCCACTATAACCTCCCGCGATCGGATATAGTTTAACCGGCGTATAGTGGCGCGAACAAGTGCGCCCGTCTCACGTGACGGACCGCCATCTTTCTCGATAACTTCGAATCCCGGAATGCGTTACTCACTGCAACTATCTTTATAATTACCATCCTAATATACCTCGTACACGGAATCATTTTGGCTCGTCTATACGCCTGGAACGTATAACGGGTCTTCTTTGCACTTTTGCGTAATGTGTTTCGTAGATTAACAAATTTATCTGAGTCTTCATGCGCTAATTACGGCCTCGATCAATGATGATACTTATACCGAATATATTTATGGAAAAATATTCATATAAATATTATAAATAACAGTCATTTACGGTCAACTTTTTTACGTATTTGAATCCTTTGTCGTCATGTTATCATTTATTCCCGTTATTTCTTTAGATTTTTTTATTTTATTATTAAGAAATTTTCGTGTTACCTGAATTATCTTTCTTTTCATATTAGATAATTGTGAATTGTATTAATGTTATACATTTATTGATTGTATGATTTATAACTATTATTTGTATTTAATTTTTATATTTATGCTTGCAAGTAATTGGTGCATTTTGTAATTTGTATTTATTTTTATAACGATTTAATGAACTTCATAATTGCTATAAATTGTGGTTCAATTGTTATTATCCAATTATTCAGCAATCTCATTATACATTTTCATACCTATTAATTGTTTTCAATAACAGTTCCATAGTGTACACGATTCAATTTTGTACAATGATTTGCTATAAATTTTGCTATCATTCGACATCATCTATTAAAACTTCAATTAGCAATGCACAAAAATCATGCAACGAAACCTACATCACGTAAACTATACAGTGTCTAAGAGCCACATATTTCGATTCTGGAGTAGCAACTCGAACTCGTTCACAATAAACCGAACGTATAAAACTCAATGTATAGATCTATAAAATACGTCGGTGTACCACCCTGTTAGATTTGTATCGCCATATCGGATTCTATTCACGTTGTTCCACATTTTGTGTGATTCGCGTCCGAACGATTCCACGGCGTTTCAAAAATCACCGTCCGTGCGCAGTGTGTTTTAAAACACGGTCGGTATCGAGCGTGTAAATCGTCGAACGAGAACGAGGATGTTCGTGATGTTTTGTGGTATGTCTTTCGATGATGAAGAGTAGGATTGATTTCGATAGGAGAGGAACAACGGAAACGGGCAAAAGTGGGCCAGGACGTAAACCGCAGCTCGCACGCGCCATTTTTCACAACGAAAAGGAAAGCCATCCGGACAAAATCTAGCCGATTTGCGTAGGATTCGACCGTGCAGTGGGCTGTAACGGTGCTCCGGCCTACTTTGACCCCCCACTATACGCGAACACGATCGCGGTATAGTTTCGTTGTATAGTCACGGATACAAATGTTCGTGTTGGTATATACGTGCGCGGACCTCTTCGGGGTCCTCTTTGAAGAGCATTATAACAAACTAGGTATTTCAAATACATTATCGTTAATTACTAGCTCGACGACTGTTAGCGTGGCTTTGGTAGATTAGACAGGTAATCATTTTCCAATGTCATAATGCACTTTTCTGCTAAGTACGGACGAAATTATTAAAAAAATTGTTCAGCTCCGTATGGGATTAGATTTATTAACCTAAATGAATCAAGTTTCCAACCTTACTACTTTATGAGAATACAAATTTTTATGTTTCGGAAATTTAAAAAGTAACAATTTTTTACGTTTGTTAACAAGTGGCAATATAACGCGAGACAATGCAACGTGAGGTAACGCAATGTGCGACATTTATTGAATTGATGTAAGGGTTTATCACATCGAGAGTTAAGTGGTAGTCAAGTAAATTATTTTCTTTTTTCAAAATTCGAAAATTCGTACACTCAAAGTTCTAAAGTTTAAGAATTGCAAAAACCACAAGGTTACAAGTTTTGAAGCTAAACGACTAGAAAATCTATAAGCCCGAATATTGAAAAATTCCAAAACAGAAGAGTGCAAAAATCTCAAAGTCCCAAGTTCTCAAGCTTCCAAAATGTAAGAGTCCCAAAATTCAAAAATTGTAAAGTTCCATAGTCCCAAATTTCCAAAATCTCAAACTCCGAAAGTCCCAAGGTCTCAATATTCTAAAGTTCGCCAATTCCAAACTTGTTGAGGTCCCAAAACTAAAAATCTCCAGAGCTCCGAAGTCCCAATCTTTCGAAGTGTCATAAGGCCCAAGTCCCAACATCCAAAAAATTTCAAAATCCCCCAGCATCAATCTCTCATAGTCTGAAAATCCTCAAGCCCCAATGTCCCAGTCTCATAATCTTCGATAATCTTCGAAAAAAATCTTCCCATAGTTTAAAGGTCCCAAAACTTCCAAGACCCGATCATCCAACCTCGCAAAAGTCCCAAACTAAAAGCATCCGAAAATCCAAAACCAGCTCGCCTGAATTGTGATCGCCGATTCGGTGGCTGAGGATGCCCGAAAGTCCCAAAATCGCTAGTCAAGCTACCCGATTTAACCCGAAAAAATTACCGAGATCCGTGAAGCCGTATAGGTCCCCGCGACTCGCCGCAGTCGAATTGGTCGCGCGGTGCGGATACCCGGTGATCCCATTGATAAGTGGCTCACCGAGACATTGTCGTAGGCCCGAAAAAGTGGGGCCTTTGTTGGGTAGCCGGGTCTGGCGGTCGAGGCCTCCGACCAACGAATCCACGCCATTGGATAACGGTACCCGGTGAACACGTCACGGCCCGACCTGCCCCCACCTCCCCGCGGTCCCAGGCCCCAAAGTGGGGACCTCCAACGCCGTCTACCTGGCAATCGACAAGGACGGGCTCTAAACTGACGACAAGGACGGACACGGCGTGCTCGATGAGAAACTCGGCGGGGCTGGAGGGGCAGCAGGGGCAGAAGGCACCTCGTGGTGGGCACAGCCGGACCATACGTACGTGCCGACCATTTGCATGATTCCCATGACGTGCTCTTACGGCCACGCGGATGTGTCAATCGGAACGGGGAAAGAGAAAGACCCGATTCGCGTTTTTCGTGGCAGGATGCGGATGTCGCATCCTTCGTTAGAATGCGAACCATCCTTATTTCGTATGATGCACTTTCAGCAATTTTATCGCCATCGCTGAACACCTTGGTCTGGGGAAATTCACCAAACTGTCGTCGTAAGAAAGCGGACGTTCGCGTATTCCACGTTTGGGCATTATTCAATTTTAAGGATTGCATTTACCAGAAAATTCGATAGCGACAAACATTTTCTATTTTTATTTAACAAAAATTCTAAGTCGAATCTATTTACTGGGAAAGTGCCTAACACGATTCAACCCCAATAAGAAATGACTGCTTTTGCAGTAACTTCGGAATATTTTTATTCAAAGAATTTTCAATCGTATTTTCACCGAAATAGAATGAAAATCCGAATATCGCGGTTGCGGGAAATTCGCGGATCGTACGGTGCGCGGTTGTCGAGCTCACAGGGTTAGGTTAGGTAACTTTCTATTTAGAATATGATCGTCCTCCGACCTTGTATTTCCTTGAATGAACGTTTCCTTTTTTTTTACCCGAGCTCGTTTCTGGCATGTCGATAGTGGACACAACGCTATGTATTTTATGAAAATGTATTTTTAAACGCAGCAATTTGGTTGGTCGTGTGTACCCAGCCGTGGCTGGCTAGCGTGCCACTAACCTAGTTAGCGAGAGCAAGTCTTTCTTCTCGGGAGAAGTGGTATCTGCCTACTTAACTTTACGATGCATTACCGGTGTACGAGCGTGTTTGTACGTGCACATGTACCTGAGTCGAATTTATTGTTTATAACAGCGGTTCTCAACCGGTCCGAGAAACATCTAGATGACACGTGGGTTACTTGTGCAATATACCTGATAATAATTTTATCTATTCTATTTTAAACTGTAATAGTCTAGTCGAACGTGTACCCCTGACCTTTGCCCAACCGGAAGTATTATTACTTATATGTCTAACGAACTCGCGAATAATTTGTTCTTTCATAAAATTATTGCAATAGAAATTGTGTACTGTTTTGGGGTACAGAAAATCGTTTGTTGCTATTTTGTTTATTTGTGAAGTGCGCATCAAGTTTTAGAAATGGAAGAGTTGGGTGTTGCGACTGAAAAAAGAGTTAAACCGAGGAAAAACGTATTGAGGTTTATGAGAAATTAATTATTCACTGTCGTACACACAGATTCTTTACGAAAGTTATTACGATTCAAAATTTTGAAATGACCTTATCTCGATCATGAAACAAAATAGCAGCAAACTAATTATCACATTATGTGCTCTACTTCACACCATACAACTTTTATTTGAACCACTTCTTCGTATAACAAACTGTTTAGAAGTAACATCGAGTATATTAATCTACCCAGTCGGTTCAGGACTCATTCTCTAAACTTGACCGAACATCCCTGTTCACCTGACTCAATAACGCGGACCATTCTCTTCTTCCAAGGGGCGAACGTACCTCTATATATCCCTTTTTGAAATGTACTTTGTGAATTCATTCATGCAAAACAATAACGACATTAAACATCATCGAAAACGATAAAATCTGTTGGCATCATTCTAATCACGAATCGAAATTGATGTTGCAGGTCCCCGCGGGGCCGTTGGCGGTTGCAGCACCCCCGGCAGTAGAGTGGATCCCTGGTGGAATCCTGGTTCCCTCTTCCCCTCGACCCCTGGGCCCCCAAGGATCGACGAGGGGGCACCGGATAACGGTAGTGGTGGTTTTCAATTCTGTAGTCCACCGAATCGTAACGCGAATAGCCCGTCGTCTCACCAGCCGCAGCACCAGCAGCACCATCATCGTTCGACTCAGCGGCACCACTCACACCAACCGAATCAATCGAATTCGACGAGAAACATCTGTTCGAGCTACAGCATCGCCCCGACCTCGTCGTCTTCGTGCTCGCCGTCGAGCCTCGGTCGTCGCGTGGACACGGTAGCTCGGGGCGCCGATGCCGTAGGTCCGCCTAACAGCGCGTACGGCATCGCCTCGTCGTCACCGGAACCCTGCTCCGCGAGTAATCTGATACTTTCGGCGTTGTTGACCACCACGTCGTCGACGGACGGCCGTCATCAAGGGCCGCGAGGTGGTCCGGTGACCTCCGGGCACAGCGGCGTGTTGCCGCCCCCGTCAACGACGTCGCGCAACATCTGCGGCGGCAGCGTCCCGTCGGCAGACACCCTCAACGGAATCCTATCGTCTCTAAACGTGCGGATCAAAACGGAGGAGTACCCGAAAATCCGCTCGGAGGAGCGAAGAGCGACCAGCGCGATATACTCATCAGCGCCTACGTCGTTGTCTTCGTCTTCGTCCACCTTCAACGCCAGCCTACTCAGCTCCCTCCTATCCACCTCGCGCATCTCTGCGTCCTGCAGGAACGACGACGAGGACATATTGCCAAGGTCGTGCATCAAGCTCGAGTACCCGTCCACGGACTCGCAACGACAGGAACAACAGGACGAGCAGACCGTGGTGCGAAACATCAAGGTAGAATATCCTCTCAGTCAATCGTCGCAGGACGTTCTGGATACCGGCGAAGAGGAAGAGCTGACTGCCACGTCGCCTTACGATATCATCGCCGGCCAGCCCAGGTGTCTGTCGAAGCAGACAGCGGGCAAGACTCAGGCAGGTTCCTTGGTCAAGGACGTGATCGTACCATCCTGTCCAGGCGGCGTTTCACCAACCTCGGACATCGTGATCGAGATGAAGTACGAAACGCAATCGGGCCCGCCGACAGCGCCGCCGCACTTGACGTCCACCGGAGTGGAGCCGCCTCACAGTAGCCAGGGCACGGGTATCGTCGTCGGCGGATCACCCGCCGAAGTGGTCGGCGTGGATAGTCTACTCCTGTCGCCGTGGGGAGCAACCGGACCGGACTTCCTGGAGCCTCCCGACGTCAAGCAAACGGCAGCTGGTCTGCAGGATGCGTGGGACACCCTCCTTCTGGGCTCGTCGGTCGGCGTAACCTCGGCCCAGTCGTTGGCCGAGTTGAAACCCCTTCCTCCGTTCACGGGATACACGGGACATTTGAGCATCAACGGGATACCCGGACACCACTATCACACGATAGCGTCGTCCGCGCAGAGACCGTCCTTACCTTCGTCCTCGCCTACGTCCTCCTCTAATCAGGAGTACTACGAGTCTCCCGTGGTGTCCTCGAGCACACCGTGTCCGCAAGGAAGTCAGAAACAGCAGCAGCAACAGCAGCAGCATCACCAACATCAGCAACAGCAACAGCAACAGCAACAGCAACAGCAACAGCAGCAACAACAGCAGCAGCAGCAGCATCACCATCACCAACAGCAACTACCGCAGTCCACACAGCAGGTGGAGTACGACATCGAGGACATAGCGGAGATCATAGGATCGGCGATCGCCGACACGACGGTTCCCGGTGGAGGGAACGGACCCGGTTCCGAGCACGATCCGGACGCGACCCGCGACTGGATCGACATCGCCGAGTGGATCGACACCGCCTGCTCGCCGAAAGCGCAGGAAACCTCATCGCCGAGTCCATACTCCCAGATATACGCGACGGCGACGCCGTCCACACAGACCCAGCAACACGGATCGACCTTGCAGAGCTTGCTGACGCACGGTTACGCGCCTCTGCTCAACGCCAGGTTGCAGTCCGCGAGTGCCGGTCTCCAGAATGCGTCCTGCGGGGAAACCCCATCGTCCACCAGCCCCTATCCACCCGTCAGTCCACCCGGTCGAGTCTCCACCTCGTGTAGCCCGGATCACTTGTTGCATTCCTCGTTCGCGGCGCCGTCGCATCCCAGAAAGAGGTCGCGACCCACTCCGGGATCCCAGAATCCATCGAAGAAGAGCCCGGGGGCGGCGACGGCGTTGCCCTACGGCACGGAGTCCGGGCTGATCGGCGGCAAGGAGAAACCCGTGCACAGGTGCTCCATCTGCAATCGGGGATTCCTGAACAAGAGCAACATCAAGGTGCACCTCAGAACGCACACGGGCGAGAAACCGTTCAGGTGTGAGGTCTGCGGCAAGGCGTTCAGGCAGAAGGCGCACCTCATCAAGCATCAACAAATTCACAAGAGGATCGGCAGGGATTAGATTCGAGCAGGTTCTCCGGTCTGAGAGAATGCTTTGAGAGTACCATTTTACCGTAAGTACCTAACGGCGAGGTAACGCCGATCGGGAGTGAGCCTGATCGGGATGTTAACTGCCCTCCTGAGCGGATCAGTTCGAACATCGACGAAGATATGCTGACAGTGCAAAGTTCCCCAGGTGCAATATATCGAAGATGATCGAGACACTGGTAGATGGGTATGAAGCCTTTTATCGGAACTCGAACCACGGTTCCTTGGCGGGGCCACGGATTTTACGAGGATAACGATCAACGGAAGTGAGATGATCTCTCGTGCTGTGTTAAAATATTGACGACGTTATGAGTGAGTGCAACCCACTGTAACACGGTGTGTAAATATCGATGATAATAGGGCACGCGTATGCGGGTACGTGCGTATATGTATATACAGTAAAACCTCGATAGTTTTCTGCCAGATACATTCCTTGGGAACGCCTCGTCTGTGCGCGGTATCCGCGTGTTAAATGCTCGCGATTAGGGTTTTGGAACGGTTATTTTCTTCGATACGGTCATTTAACAAACAGTCGTTTAGCAAACAGGAGGCGTTCCTAACATACATCAACGGAGTGCGCGTGTATCTGATGCAATAGCCGCTCGTTAAATACTCGCAATTGGGGCTTGGGGACGGTCGCTCTCCTGCACACGGTTATTTATTTAAAGAGATATATTTCGAAGATATATATTAATCCCCTAATATATTATGGGAATACGCACGCAACTGGTATAGTAACCGTTCGTTAAAGGCACCCGATTGGGGCTTCAAAAGAGTGGCTTCTGAAAGCGGTCATTTATTGGATGGTGGGAATTTTTAATACATTATGCATTAGAAACTCGCTCGTTTACGGAACGAGAAGAGTCACGTCAAACTTAACCATGCTAAATTGAATTCCTTCGAATGGAATTATATGGA
The DNA here is from genome assembly GCA_947623535.1 of Coelioxys conoideus. Taxonomy (NCBI): domain Eukaryota; kingdom Metazoa; phylum Arthropoda; class Insecta; order Hymenoptera; family Megachilidae; genus Coelioxys; species Coelioxys conoideus. The sequence goes on along the minus strand of OX392455.1, from coordinate 9,038,283 downwards.
ATTGAATCACGTTAAATGTCAGATTGAATCACATTGAATTACTTTGACGTACGTGCACTCGTTAAGCCATCAAGTAAAATTGTATCAGAACAAAAGAAAATGTGCAATTTGAACGTATCCTAACACGTTCCAAACGGGCGTGCACTTAGCGAACGGTTACTCTACAGACTCAGCATCACAGAGTTATCTACAAAACTCACGCCTGTGCATGACATCGACCTCTCATAATTTCCCGCGCCGCAGGAAAATATCGAGGTTTTACTGTACGTGAACAAAAAGTAGCCGAACGTTCGAACAGAGAGAGTATATATATACATATGCATATAGATAGTTAGATTGTAACATAAAAAATAGACGTAAAAGGAAGTGACGAAAACTACGAGAGGCGGGGCTAAGCGTATGGTCTCGCTACGGATGTACCTAAGCTCTTCCAAATACGTTACATTTTATTTTTATTTTTTAATTATTTTTTTTTTGTCAGAGATTAGATTCTATCGCTTGTTCCCTTATTTATAATGCTTTTATATTATATATATATATACTTTCACGGTCTCATTATCCGCAGTCCTTTCTGTTTCTCTTGTTATTTATTTCCACTCCCCCACCCCTCCCTCTATCTGACGGTTCTTTTTTTTACCTTTGTAAGATAGTCGCTTGTTATTTAAGTTTCTCGCCCCCCACTTACACCCCTATCCCAATCCCAATTTTTGTAGCTTCTTTTTTTGATCTTGACGCACCGTTGAAAACATGTAACATGTACGACGACAGTTTTGTAAGGATTGTTCGAGGACATCCTCTTCGAGGTTCGAAGATGCGACCGAACAACGTTCTTCCTTATATACAGAGAGAGGTCGTGTCTGTCGAGGCTTGTTTACGGGTTATTATCTTCTCTTGTTCATTTTCGACGAGGAAATTTTATCACAAAATGAAGAATTTTATTGTATCTAGTTTACCGTTACATTCGAATCGTCGTCAAGGACGAATTAAGAGCCTTCGATGGATCGACCGACGGAGGGTGATACCCGTTATGCTTTCTAAACCGCGATTACTTTCGAACAAATACTCATTTAGCTTTTCGTTCGATACGGGGTTCGATAATGTTAATTTATATCCCGAGATCGTCCTTCCTTAATCGATCCACGAATTCTCGTTGGCATTGTGTCCTGTGTTGTAGGTGGCTGCGGAATTGTAATTTGTATAAAGTCAGATGATGTGGATTATTTATAAAACAAATGTTCGATTAAATGATTGTTACCGTAATACGAAACTGACAATTTGTTTCTCTGCAACGATCCTTTTCATCCTTAACACGTTTCTCTATCCTCTTTAACGTATACTTTTGGTTCTTAACATGAATCTTTGGACGAAAATTGAATAGTCCGAACAATCGATGAATTTCATTTTTGACGAACAGTTGAGTTAAACTTCTCATTTTATTAAGTTAACCATCATATTTGATTTATGAAAGTTAATTAGTTTTCAATTGACACATAATTGCAAATAGATTGTTCTGTAAAATTTAAGTTTGTTAAAATTAAGTTCCTTCTCAAATTCTACAAATTTTAGTTCCATCAACTCAGGTTCTTTCTTCAAACGTACATTACTTCAATTCCAACTCCATTAACTCGAATTTTATAGATTCAAGTTTTCTCAACCCGTGTTTTCCCTAGACTTTTATTCGACCAAAATCAAGTTATGTCAATGTACCTAGATCAACTGAATTTTTCTCCACATTTTTAAACTCAGTATCTTCAAATTCGGTTTCCTTAAGATGTTGATTCGTGGAATGTTGACTTACGTCGAAATACTTGTCACTGTTTCTTTAATAGAATACTCTTCAAGGCCACGCATGCATGTCGAAGAGGAAAGTGTTGACACACGAATCGAACAGAGTCATCTAACCGAGTCGATGCAACGTGCCAACCAACACTAGTAAAATACAAAGTATACTAGATAATACTAAATACAAAAGACATGAATACTAATAGTAAGGAAATGAAAAAAATCGAAACTTCCCAAAAGCGTTCGGATGTGTGTTAGTATCGATATGTGTCAGTGTTCCCGAAGAGGTGAACGCACGATCCTTCATATTTACGTTGGCACGCGAAGTTCGCATCGGTAACGATAAAATTTGCCATTTCGTGGAAGTTTAATCGAAGCGGAACGTATACGACATTCGCAAGGTGAAAGTTAGCAAGTTTTCGGTCCGAAATAAGCAGGCTGTGTAATACTTGACGACGAAACGTACCCTCCGCGTATTTATGGGACTAGCCAATCAGGAAGCCACACTGAGATCTCGGCTCCTCCGTTGCGTGTTCCGCGTATCCGGATCTCCTCTCACGCGTACGTGCTCCTTTTCTTACTTTTATTTCACTTTAAGTATGGCAGCGGCTACAACAGACTCGCGGCCGGATTCTGCGTACAACTCACGTGCAATGCTCGTGTTGCGTGTCTTCGTTTCTTAAACACACACGCATCTTCGAACTCCATTAATTTATTAAAATCCATAACAATCGAACCATTCGGTAATTAAACCTATTCAATTCGGAAGATGATGTGGGTATCAGTATACGCCATTTTTAATTTCGTATGTAACAAAATTTGTGTATCGGTTTATCGCGTACTGGGGTAGGAAAATTTTCATTGTTAATCGTAGAACGAATTAACTTTGCAAATGGAATGAATTTTTCTTCATGGTTCTAGAGGAGAGGGGTTAATTATGATTTCGAATCTGGAGGAGTGTGTTTTGAACATTTTTGATGTCAGGAATTTGAGAATTTAAGAAGTTGAAAATTTGATAATTTAGAAATTTGGGAATTTAGGTATTTGGAAATTCTTAAATTTGAGAAATTACGAATTTGGAAATTCAGTAGTTAGAGAATTGACAAATTCGAGAATGAGAAATCTATAATATGGGAATTTGTAGGGAATTTGAAAATTTGGTAATATGGGAATTATGGATACTGAAATTTTTAAAATTATAAAAATTTCATTAGTACTGGAAATTTTAAAATATAGAATATAGAAAATTTTGAAATACGGAGATCTGAAAATTTTATAATCTGAAAAATTTGAGAGTTGAGGAACGAAGCCATCTGTGGCACTAGGGATGTCGAAATTACTAAATTTGAGTTTTTAGAAATTTCATAATAAAAAAATTTGTAAATCTTGAAGAGTTAATTTCAGAATTTGAAAGTCTGAGAATTTGTTCAATTGCATATTCACAAAACCATAACTTGGATAACTAAGAAACTCCAAATTTTCGATATTTGAGAATGTGTGAAACTCTACGATATCTTCTAACAATCAGTTTTCCTTCTTCAGCGAATCGTAAACTCCTCGGTCGCATTAATATTTCCTAATCACTATAGATCCTTCTCGAATACCGTGAAACTTGTTTCTACGTCACGATGCACGCACTGGACTACCGGTAAGTCAGATCACATGGGGTCACATAATAATCCCCGTGCACCCACTTCGAGGCCGAAGACGCATCAAATTACGCCAACAAGACAGGATAACCTTCAAACAAAGGAGACAGCTTCCGTAACGAATTGTACGAACGGTGCATCGGTTAGTATAAAGACTACGACCTCCATTGTTAAATGTAATAATATAACGGGGTTACGGTCCTAAAGGTTATGGCAGTGTTTCTCGTGACGTCTCTGCCCGGAAGACTGTGGTAAATAAAGAACGAACAGACAGGTCTACCTTTTTATTTTTTGGTTGTACTGTTAACTCATCCTTGACTGCCAACAAGTATTTCTACATTCAGCAAGTCATACAATTAATAAAATACAAAATGATGTACGTGTATATATATTTCATTGGAAAAATGTTCTTATGCTTTGTCAAAAATATGAACATGTGAATATTCTACTAATCAAACTTAAATATCTAACATTTTCAAGAATCAACGATGCGTGTCTGAAAAATAATTTAAAAATCCAGCATTCGTTTACAAACGTCGACGAGCATACTCTTAAAAATGAATATTTTACTTCATTTGATTTAAATAAATAATGTGTAGCGATAATAATTATATTTTATCTCAATACGCAAATATGCATTTGATATTAATTATGATTTATATTCACACAATATGTAGTAACAGTAATTATGTTTCATCTAAATATATAATATGTAGTAAACGTTATTTTTATTCAGCTTATTTGAACGTCATATCATAAAACGTATTTGAATACACATTAAAGCGGTGCGACGTAAAAATATTTAACAGACTCGACACATATTGTGAAATAAAAATGATAGCTCGTATTTGGACCATTTCTTCCACATGAACGTCGGTTGGAAGGCGATAGAACGTGTGCGTTTATGGCGTAGAGTAGAAATTGGAAGGAGGAAGATGACAAAAAGATGAGATTCGAGAAGTTTAGACCGTAAACTATGATAGAAGAAAGGGATCGTGGGCTACACAGTCAGACAGGCCAATGACCCAGATTTTTCGGGCCCGTTGGGCCAGTCAGGGCTTCATGCTCGCAGCTTGTAACGTTCCTGTGCCTTTTCTAGGAGATTGGCTCCTTGACTCCTGTGGCGCGGTAACTTAAGAGGATTCCTGACGCTACAAGAAATCGGACACTCGCGATCCACAACATATTCCATTTGGTTTTTCATCGAATTTAAATGTAATTATGAAGAATTTCAGTTGCAGTTACAAAATTTAAAGAATTCCATAGAGTTTGATAAGGTTATTCATAAGAATGATATTTGCATTGATATCTGATCAGCGCAGTTGGGTCTTTTCCGATGTGAACAATGGTTCTTTGGTTAATTACAACTCGGATTATCGGACTAAAGAAATCTGGTACATTTGAAAATTAATTAAATGGTGAATTTGGGGAAAATCGGAGAAAATCCAAGAACCGATATGGAAGACGTTTAAGAAAAATGTAGTCTCAGAGGAATTTCATGGAAAATCTAGGGGAGAATTACAGCAAACTTAAAGAAAATTTAGAAGAATTTAGGGGAAAAGTTAGGAAAAATATAGGGAATATTTTGTAACTTTGTTAGAAGATTTCAGGGAAATATATTGTAGATGAAATTCAGTGAAAGTTCAACATTCCAAGTTTAATGTAGGAGAAACATACTGCAAGACGATTTTAATTTTGGGGAAAACTAAGAGAATTTCGCGAGAATACTATGATAAGGAAGTTCAGAGAATTCTAAGCTAAATTGAGCAATCTATGGAACTCCAGAGGTCCTATGAGAAATTGAAGGGAAATCATAGAAAAAACCCAAAGCGAATTTAGGAGAATCTAGAACGAACCGAAAGCAAATTTAGGGAAGCCTAGTGAATCTTTAGGTAGATCTAGTAAAATTCGAAGGAGTGGAATTTTTGTGAAACCTTATATTCATTAAGAAATGGAGTATGTTTCTAGAAAAACTTAGGGAACTCTTGTGGAAACCTAGTGGACTGCTAAGTAAACTTAGTAGAACCCCAAGAAACGTACAAAAGTACAATCCTAGCGAACCCTAGAAAAAATGCGATAAAAGGAAACACGGAAAAAATCGAAGCTTACAAAAAACTATCGAAAATTTAGGAAACACTTGACTCTCTCTCGAGCGAAGGAACCACCGGGAGAACCATAGTGTTCAAATCTTTACGACAACAAAGTTAGCGTCGAACCTAGGGAAAACCACCAAAATCACGTCGCAAGTTTTTCTGCCCCCGTTCGCGAAAAACGAACAAACCCGTCAACCCGAACGTTCGGAATGCTCCATAATCGAAGGAAGTCGAAGGATCGCACGCGACCATCGTCGTTTCCGCGTTCGCCATAAGCACGCCCGTGTTTCCGGTGGTTCACGAAAAGACACCCGATCATTGGAGATGGCCGTTATTAAGCCGTGAACAACGAGCGTCACGCGGAAGTTGAGGAAGGCAGGCATTTTCGTTGACAAGGGAAGAAAAGGGTTGGCGCGAACAAAAAAAAAAAAAAAAAGAAACGAAAGAATCGATTATGGCCTCGTCAGGAGAGACAATGGACATCCTCTTCGCAGTTTGGTAGCAGGAGTTCCATCGTCCGGCAAAACGCGGTAGACGATGGCGTTGTTGGCACTCACTGTAGAGCCCTCCTTAAAGAAAGTCTTTCACCGTGTACACGGGCCCCCCGGTAAAAGGGGGAGTGCCTTCATAGCGCGAGAGGGAAGGGCTTGGGGCCAGGGGGGATGAGATGGATAAGGGGGACGGGGGAGACAAGGGGGAGGCCATAGGTGGTGGAAGGACAAAGAGAAACGACGAAGGAGGAGCACGATGTTACACTACGTTGGTATACTTGGTCGTCGGTGCCAGGCAGCGATGTTCCACTTACACGGCACACTTAGCAACCCGACTCGGTTCAGGATCCTGAAGAGTGGCTCTATTCTACGGCTCCGATCGCGCCGTTTTACTACTCACCCGTGTATCGGCTCTTCCGATGTGAAATTCGTCGTGGCGAGTTCGCTACGATCATTCTCTTACGATATCGCGAACAATTCAAAAATGATTACCGTAGAAATGTTTCAGGTTATAGGGTTTTCTGGTAAATTAGTACCTGTATATCACACTCTTTGTTATTCTTTGCATATATTTATTATGCATGTTGCATTGTATTCGTTGTACAGGAGATACTCGTTATATTGCCGGTTTATACGATGAGACATACGTATTCTCGAGCAGGTTGTCTTTAAAGGGATTTTTGCGCATTCTAATTGCTTTAATACTAAGTTCACGGAACCCGACAAAATGACGGATCTTAGATTTCTGATTTTCAATTAGGGGAATTATTAAAGAGCCTATGTGAAAATCCATGTTAATCTTCATCGAGGTAAAGAACCTTTTTATACACTGGTTTATGTATTACCCATTATTTATTTATTTCTACAGTTCATTTTCAGTTTGGACGTAAGTGGTCATTGATGGTCCGTAAATCTAGTGTTAAACAGACTTTCGTGCATTCTTATTGCTCTAAATAGATTTTCGTGCATTCTAATCGTTTCCATCATTGAAAAAGATTTATCAAGACCGCGCAGTGTTCTCTTCCTATATTGCCCAGTTTAAAGTTCTTGTAACAGTTTCAACGATTGCTGCGATACCGGGTATATGCCAGAATTCATCCTCGTGTCAGCTTTTACGACATGATATACGTCGAGACAAGTTTTTAGATGAAATCTACAGAATTAACGAGTATAATGAGTTGAGTGGAGGAATTCCTGAATCAAGTTCACCAAATTCATGTTCTTTTCACCTAAATTGCCTAGACGTTCTACTAACTCAACTTCTAAAAATTCACTTTCTATTTAATTTGGATTTATCTAACTCGAGTTCTATTTAATCGAAGCTTCCTGAATGTAAGGAATTACTTCTGTCTGTAACAGCTACAATCTTGGGAAATTAGTATACATAATAGATTAATTATTAATCTATTAAAAAATTAATCTATTTACAGCAATACCGTATCGTTCGCAAATAATACGTGTGCATATTGAATACCATAACGTTTGCAAATAACGCTTAGGCATACTTAATACCGTAACTGCAAATAATTGTAACTGATTTATGAACAACCGGATACCTGTAACGTCGATTCGTTTCCGATTACGTGGTCACATTCCGTACTTATCACCTACCAGATGAAGAGATGTTTAGTCGTTTACATGTAAATGACGCGGGTTTAGTATGCAAGAGGAGGCACGATTATACCGAGGAGAAATTATTTTGTTACGAGCCGAACGTAATCTACGAACTAGTTCTCACAGGTTGAAGGTTCTAGGGCACCGGATTGTTTCGATAGATGAAACGTGCGAAATGATTAACATAACAATTGCGTGTGTCACAGAATGACGGCAATGCGTTACCGATCCGGTGGTTGCGTTTTTCTAGCCGCCATCTTTCGACACGCTGTACGTACCGCATCAATTTATAAACGAGTATCATCCCACTCATTCAATATATTCCGAATTTCACATTCTACCATTTTGGCACTCTTTTTCGATTATAAAATTTGCGAATTTTTTAGGCGGACGACTTTCGACATCATTTTTTATCATAGAATATGTGGGCTTGTTTTATGAAATTTTTAATTTAAAGATGTTTGACATCTTTCTTTTTATTACAGAATTTAATCACTTTTGTAATGTATGACTTTTGACATTTTTTTAATCATAGAATTGGAGAAATGTTTAACTTGAGGACTACTGACATACTTTTTTTTTATTATTACATCTGGGAACCTCTTAACTTCATGATTTTTTACGGATTTTACTTTTTGTATTAACTTTACACGCCTACACGTATAAGAGAAACATAAAATTAATATATGTATTAATGTATTAGTGTCAGACATATATCATTTCCAAATTTTTATATCAGTTTTATATTTGTATGTTTAATACAAATTTTATTTTGTGCTTGTATGTTTTTGTATTAAACATACAAATATAAAACTGATATAAAAATTTGGAAATGATATATGTCTGACACTAACATACAAAGTTTGATATATGAAGCTACTATAGCAATTAAAAATTATATGTATATATATATAGTCGTGGACAAAATTAAGTGGACAGATATCACAAATAACAAAAAGTTAATTTAATTTAACTAACAATGCCTACAAATCAAAACATTATTGGACAATTATATACATTAAATAAATGTTTTTTCAAGTCTAGAAAAGCATTTCACGTTCTAAATTTAATAGTTATTTAAAACATTGTAACAAAACAAAAAATTTTTTACATTTCTGCAATGTCCACTTAATTTTGTCCATGGCTGTATATATATATATATATATATATATATATGTATATATATAATATATATATAATATATAATATGTATATATATAATATATATATATATATATATATATATATATAAGTAATACAAGAAGTGTTAATAAAAATAAACAAAAATGATGAGACAGAATTCGTATCGGCCTAGAATAAATGTCGAAAAACGTGATACTGTTTTAACCCGATAAAGACAGTTTATTGCCTGTGGTGTATTTCGTTAGGACGAAAATAAAGCTGCAAGTCATCGTACGTGATTCGACGGAGCATTTCGGTAGTCCACAGCCGGCGACAATGTATAAAGTCGAGTGTCCACGACGCGGTTGGTCCCAGTCTCGAAGATTATGCAGGAACTGGGCCAAGTCGAAATTTGACACACTTCTGGTCGCGTGTACGAATTCGGACTGGTCCCTTGTTCTTCGGGGTGTACGGCCGGCGATTCGTTACCGACGCCTCCTCGTGGACGCCACGAAGACGTTTGACAAAGTCGTGTCCGTGCGATGAAACAGCAAGATATTTCGAATTCCCGCTGAGAAATCGAAATTACGTCGAATCGCTCGTTACAAGTTCGACACGCTTTCGACCATTTAAAGAAAGTTCCGCCGCGAAAAATTCTGTCCGGCCACTCGGTATTGTGCGCCATCTTAAAAAAATATGTCCGTTCGTCTTAAATCGTTTCGCATAGAATAAGTTCGATTTTAATGAAACATTAAAATACAACGTAGCAGAAAGAAAAATAGTAATCGTTACATCAAAGTTTCGGTTCGTTTTGAATCGATATTCAGAATAATTATCAATCGATATTTGGGGAACGTTCAATTTTTATTTTGGAAATTATAAAAGTATTTGAATTTCTAGTTTCTTTTGATGTAAATCAAAGTATTGATATATCTAGTATTGCGTTATTTAGTATATTTGCACGCGTTCGTTGAACAATTTGTAAGATATTGCACTCTTTCGTTATATTGCCGATTTATATAACTAAATATGTCAATTGAACAAGTTTCTATCAGGTATTTCCATCGTGCACATTGCCATGTACGCTAATTACTTTCATTCGCCAGTGTACAAGATTTACAAACACTATCGAAAGGATTCTCTACCTATATTGCCGTGATCTTGCAAAAATATTGCAACATTCTTAATAACTGTAATGACGACGTATACCAAAGGATACATACCGTGTGTATAATAATAGATAAATGAATAAGTTGCGAGTTTTTTTATCATGTAGATCTGATTACGGCAATATAGTGAGACGATTGAAACTGCGCAGTTTTTCATTTTCATCCGACCGCGACTCAATGTGTCGCGAATCTTTTGACACGATCTCCAGGCGAAATTGCGCTGAAAAGACCGAAGAACGATATACCAGACGATGGGAACTTTACCACGGGAATGGAGAATCCTATTAAGGAATCAGAAGTATGATGCAGACCCATATGTGTATACGTGATGTAGCGCGAAGAGTCTTCTTCTCTACGGAACACATATACCCACTGGCGTCCATTGAGAAGGAGTTCAAAACACGTAATTGTGTGAACCGTACCACTCACATGATCCAAATCGCCTTTAATTATTCGTCCATTTGCGAAATTCGTTCCCTACCCCGCGATTGCAATTGGCTCGTCGACTGACTATGATTCAATAAAGTATCTCTTTTTTGCATCTTTTGCAATTACGAACGAATTTCAATAACCATGGGATCGAGTTTAAATAAATTTTTCAACCCGCAAATTTGTGAATTCGTGAATTTAGGAACTCGTAGTCTTGAAAATTTGTGGGTTTTCAAAAGTTGGAATTTTATAAATTCTCGAATTTCCGAATCTCGGAATTCAAAAACCAGATAATTCTGGTTTTTCAAAATCTCTTAAATTGTAAATTTGTAAGTTTCCAAAAGTTGTTTAAAATCGTAATTAGAAGATTCCTAAATTTCACTCTTGAAAAGATAAAATTTCGAAAACCGTAAATCTCAAAAATTTACAATTTTATGAATGTAAAAATCTGTGAATGTTTAGATTTCTCGACCATTAAAGTTGATCTATTTAAAAATCAGCGTATCTGAAATCTTTAAACAGCTAAAAAGAGACCCAATTTCCCAATTAATAAAAAAAAATGTACAATTAAAAATTGTAAAACAGGTGCTGCGTTTCAACATTGATTCCAAAAATACCAAAGCATGTCGGTACAAAGTAACTCATAATATCAACGTTGTACGTGAAACAATTCGTAATGTACTGGAAAAAAAGCAGGCTATAATGGCGGTGTAGCGAGGAGAAAGCCTTTCATCGGTCGGACGAAGCTTGCACAAGGTGTACAAAGACCTTTTTTGATCAGCAACGAGCGTACATAGTTTTATTCTTGAAAAGAAATTTGACCTTCGTCATTCAATGGTGACCTATGTTGCTATACAAATTGTTAATTTCGATCGTTGGTAGAAGAGAGGCACGCTAGTTCCTAATTAAGGAACCATTAAGAATAACCTTAGACGTTGGAGTTCGAAGATGTTGGCTCGTTGAAAATGTTCCTGAAAATTAGGAAGAACCGCTGAGGTGAAGCGAAGTGAAATACAGTTAAGAATTCGTCGCACGTGGAACGGCTATATCTATGTAGCTGTTCTTGAACTTATCTGATGCTCTATTTAAATAAGAATTTCTAATTGCTATGGTGCACCATCGCTGTATATTGGTGTCCTTTAACTTTTTTGGTGACTATGTGTGTCTCATTTAATTATGAAACATTTGTAAATTAAAAAATTGAAGGACTGAATGTTAAAAGGAGAGGAGAACGATTGAGGATGAAAGGAAGAAATTTCAAGACTTAAAAATTCTAAAATGTCATGTCCTTACAATCCTAAAATTCTGAAATTGTAAAATTGTAAAACTGATATTCTAAAATTCTAAAATTCTAAAAGTTGCACAACTGAAATTCTAAAATTCTAAAATTGTGAAATTGTAAAACAGATATTCTAAAATTCTAAAATTCTAAAAGTTGTAAAACTGAAATTCTAAAATTCTAAAATTCTGAAATTCTAAAATTCTAAAATTCTAAAATTCTAAAATTCTAAAATTCTAAAATTCTAAAATTCTGAAATTCTAAAATTCTAAAATTCTAAAATTCTAAAATTCCAAAATTCTGAAATTCTAAAATTCTGAAATTCTAAAATGCTAAAATTCTAAAATTCTAAAATTCTAAAATTCTAAAATTCTAAAATTCTAAAATTCTAAAATTCCAAAATTCCAAAACTCCTTTATTCCAAAAGAATTTTCGAAACATTAAGACTCTAAATCTCTAAAACTCTGAAACTCTTGACAAGTATTAATGTTACTACATCACTTTCTAGTTTACTATTCGATTTACTAAGTACAAATTAATAAACACATGGATCCATTTATCTATAAAATATATACACGTTTGTCTTCTCTACATGTTGAAGTTCACATCACTTCGTATCGAAATAAAAATGACAAAATTATATGCATTTATCGTGCATGTATAATGGGTCATTGGTATGCCCAAGTAAACAGCGATCAGCGCTACGCTGCAATATCTTAATTGATCTGGTGTTAATGAGGTAAACGATTAACGCTTAGCGGTACAAGAATTTATCCTATCTTAAAACGTTTGAACTGTAATTCTATATACAGGTATAATGCATAATATCTGTACGTTATGCATACATGTATCCACAAATATTATGCATTGATTGTAAGTTAACTAGACTTCACATAACTTAATAAGCTGACTTATCTGGACTTGACCTGACTAAACATTGAATAAAAACATTAATTAAACGTCGAATTAACTTCACATAGCTTGATCTAACTTGACTTAATTTGACTTAACTCGGCCAGTTTGATTCAACCTGACCTAACTAAATCTGACATAACTTGATTTAACCTGACATAATTTATTTAACTCGACTTAGTTTGCTCAAACTTGACGTAACTTATTTAGTCTTGATATGAGTAAACCTAACCTAACTTAACCAAACCTCACCAAACCTGGTCAATCATAACCTAACTAAACAGCCCCAAGCAAACCTCACAAAACGAGCACCTAATTAAACCACACAGACCTAACTTAATCCAATCTACTCCAGTTTAACCTAACTTAACCCCTTGTCCTATAACCACGAGCTACACTCGTGACGCACTAGCAGTTCGAATATGGTAAACTTTGTTTCTATTTTTAATAGATCGCTGAGTGAGAAACAGTCTTCGGATTCGAATTTTCTTTAACCACTTTAATGTTGTATCAATTAATACATCGTTATGTCTGACGCACCCGCCGAATAAATCGCAGCACAAGGGGTTAATTTAAGTAATTCGAACTAATCAAATTATACCAAACGAAGCATAATCTAATCCCACTTAATCAACATAATCGAACCAAACCAACTCACAAGTAAAATATTAACCAACCAAACTCAACTAACCAAACCGATCCTAACTTAACGCCAACGTCTTCGTACCGGTATTATCGATATTGCCCTCTAACTGCGGTGCGTGGTATGCGTATTATCAAAATCGTAAGCATACGAGAACCGGTTGCATTCGCGACTCGCGTATTTATAATTTATATTCACGAATTGTGTTATCGTTGTTGCGACCGGTTGTCGCGCGGGTTTTCGGCCCGTGTACTTACACAGCGCGCGAAAGAAGCTCGAACGCGGCTAATGGGCCGAGCTCATGTCGCGGCTCGCTTAACGATCAAGTTCGATTTCTCTTGGCATCGTGGTTACCGTGCGTGTGCACGCACGGTGAAAACCGTGTGTACACGGGATGCCGTCGAAAATTATCGTCGTTTAGCTGAATACGTGAACGGACCACCGTCCACGATTACTAGATTCATAGGTGACAGAGTCGTGCAAGAATGATAGATCTCGATTGAATTTAAATTTCCCGCTTTTGAAGCCGCCAGACCGTCATCGTATCTGACATAAATTGGACTCCCGGTTATTATTTTTTTTTCCTAAATGATTTAATTAAGCGGTGATCAGGAATGATTTTATTACTGGCGTTATTCGTGTTGTGGATGAATGAAATGGATGAGTGTGTAAAATGGATGAGGACGAATTCGAAATTCTCACATTCTCAAATTTTGAAGTCCTAGTTTTTGTATTTTTAAATTTTTGTGTTACGAAAATGAGACTGGGAATATGGAAGTGGGAATATTTGGAAATTTTTAGAATTTGGTATTTGAAGATTTAAGAATTTGAGGAATGGAGAATTGGGGAATTCAGGGTTTGGAGATCTGGGAATTTGGAAAATTTTGGGATTTTGAAATTTATGATTTTCGGTTCATTGGAAATTCAGGAATTAGGGAAGTAGTCAAATGGGAAATTAGGAAATTAGTTAAACAACAAATTATTAGAAGATTAAGAGATTAAAGAAATACGAAATTAGCGAAACAGTAAATTAGTGAATTAGAGAATTGGTAAAATATGAAATTAGAGAATTATGGAATTAGGGAGTTACGGAGTTAGAATTTGGAAACATAAAAATTTGGAAATTAGAAATTTAAGAACTAAAAAATTTGGGGAATTTAAGAACATAGGAATTAAAAAATTTGGTTACTTTGGGATTGGAAGATAAATTTGTGGATCTGGAATCTGAAGAACAGAAAAATCGAAAACTCAAGAATCTGAAGACCGGAAAATTCTGAGTGTGAAAATTTGACAACCAGGAAGTACGAAATTTTAGAATTGCAAATTCGTCGATTTGATAATTTCGAAATAAAAATATTCGACAACTTGCAATTCAAGAATTGCAAAGAAGACGAATGCAAAAGTACTCGCAATACTTTCGACAATATTAGTCTCTTTTGTTTGCATCAAATCAGCGTCTATTGTGTTGGCACATGTATACTCGTGAGAGAGCGCAGCGGTACACGTGTGTGGGTCGTCTATGGAGGTACAGCAAGCAGGGGGCTCGAGTTGAGCGTGCCGTGTTCTCTCGTGCTCCTCGTGCTGGTGGGACCTTGTTTCATGACCCACATAAAGCAAGGCCGTTAACACTACTCACGACTCGCGTACGTATGGGTGCGGGCCCCTGCTCTCCTCTCTATGGGGCCCCACGTGCCCTCTCCCCACTACTCGCCATCCTAATCTTCCAACAGAACTATCAGAGGGGCATGACATGCCTCTTCGATACGCTACCTGCATATACCTGCATATCTTTCCGTATTATCACGCGTTAACTTAAAGATGATCTCTTACAAAATTTGTTTCTGTGCTATATAACAGGATCTTATAACACATTATTTTATAACCTCATACAACATATTCTCATAACTTTAATAACATGATTATACCGTTTGATACCGTATCACGTTGTTACTCTCCTTGACAGATTCTCTCGAGACTTAATTTTATCTTAAAATTTGAGCCTATATAAAACTGTACAAATTATGGTTATCGTTCTTCAAAATGTTAAAAATTCAAAATGCACTTTTCCAATATATTTAGGTTTATGTTGAAATGTTGGTAAGATATGTTCTGTAAAAAACGAGTGTATAGTTAGACGATAAGATGGCGAGAGGGTTCATAAAATGGCGGAGTGATTTGACACGAAACGTCGGAACTATTATCTTCTCGAAAATGATTAGCAAAGTAATCGTTTGAATGTAAGCTGACAAGTTTTTCCGCCGTAACGCGTATCGCGTGTAAAACTCGCGTTATATAAATATTTAAATGTTTGTATAGCCGGTAGTAATAAATGTAATTGTATAATTGCAACAGTAATCGAAGGTAAACTGAAAGTTAAGCGGTCCTGATAAAAAATCTCCTGCGTCCTGCTCGTGCACTTATGTGGCTCTTGTGACGTGTGTGAGTCGAATGCACATCCGTGTACGTGTGCGTGTGTGTGCGTTTACCTGGACAAGTTAGTAGGTCACACAGAATACGAGCGGAGCTCGGTTAGAGTTGTGTGCGAGGCACACGAGAACCACGAGCACATTATCATATCCATGGAGAACCGTGACTCCAAACGAGGCTTCACGAGGCACCTTGATCTTGACTGGATGCAAGGTCCATTTCGCTGTCGTCGTACATTCAATATGGCATTGCTGCTGTCTGCTTTCGTGTTATTCCCGTTGCTTCCTTAAACGTTGAATAAATGTCACACCTACAGGGATGCTAATTTCAAATTATTTTAACTCTGCGTCGCGTCGTGTCGCAAATATGTTTTATGTGAAATAATGTTGGACGAAATTTTTCACCCCGGATATAAATAAAATACGAAGTTCGTAATTAATGAAGTTGTAGGGAATATTTCTGCAATTTACAATTAATGGAGTCACAGGGAACATTTATAAAATTTATAATTGATGCAGTTATGGGGAATAATAATTTATAATTACAATTTCTGTAATTTCTTAATAAATATATTGCAGATTTGGAAGGTCACATCGTTCTTTGTTTAGAACAAATTTTTATTCATTGTTATTTTTTTATTATTATTCTTTGTTACAGTACGAAGGCGTGTGTTTTTGTAGAATTGGAAAATCATGTAACAAAGGGTTATATATTTATTAAAAATGTGTTAATGATTACTGCAGCATCGAAATTAGTGTAAGTTACTCTGTCGATTTAAAATTTGAAATCATTTTTATATTTATAACTTACACTATATAGTATAATATACTTCAAATATCATTTACAGATTTGAAATAATTGTAACAACGTTAAGTAGTATCTGGAACTTTTTATTATTAAAATATAAGTATTAGGATGGGCTTAAGTTCACAGATGATATGGATAAATAATAAATAATATACATATTTTTATGCATAATAATAATATGCATACTTATATATAAAATAAGTATGAATAAATTTATCAATCTTGTTAATGCATCTACAGAACAAAAATTTGTTTAAAAATAATTAATATTTTGTATTAAATTTGATTCTACCAGGTACTAATACTTGTATCAGGTACCAATTTTTGAAGAGCCATTTTCGTTTCGTCTACTACTGCTGCCATCTGATGAGAACCATCTTTACTGTCGCGAATGAACCATGGGAACGATAAGTGTGGTAAATTTGAATTATTCTTATATCAAGCTTTTGCATTTCTACAGATGCTATCGCGAAGGGTCAGGATTTGAATAATCGATTCCTCGTGTCGCGGTTTGCTATGGAATTTTAACAGACTTCAAAGAATGTTCAAAGGAGTTCTTATTATTCACTTAGATACCTATCCAATAGAACCTATCAAAGTACTCTTGTATTTCAACATCGACAAATTTCGAAATACAGAAATTTCTAAACTTCAAAATTCTAAAATTTCAAACTTCCGGGATTCCAGAATCACTAATTCCAAAATACCAAAATTTCACGATTTCCGAATTCGAAAATTCCGAGATAGTAAAATCCCAAAATTCTAAAACTCCAAGATACCAAAACTGCAATATCCCAAAGTTCCAAGATTAAAAAATTTTGACATTACGAGATTCTGAGATTCGAAGATTTAAAAATTAGAAAAATTCAGAATTTCAAAGTTTCAACATTTTTAAATTACAAGATTCCAAGGCCCCAAAATACTAAAATTAAAATTTCCAATCTTCCAAAACTCCAGGATTCAGCGATTTCGAACTCACGGACTTAAGAAGTTGCAAGAGTTAAAATATCCGCTGACATTTTGAACAGCTCGACGCTATCGCGTGGATTAATGGGATGGAAATTAGAAGTTGTTCTATCTGAAACAACATGCAACCCCCGAGCAGTTTTGCAGAAGACGCATGGTAGACAGCCATGGAGAAGTTCTATTGATTGACCTGAATCCACGGGAAGAGTCATGTATACCCCAGAAATTCGTATTTTCTGCTATCATAGCACGCGATCTGTAATTATTGACCAATTCTTGGCAGTCACGAGACTTTTACGAATAACAAACTGCCAGAAGTTGCATTTCAGTTTGTAGGTCATGAAACCAGAAAGAGGAACGGTTCCTATAAGTTTCAGGAAATCCTTTTATTACTCCATAAACCTTTCTCGTGCGATCGTAGCACTTTGAACTTTTCTCGGCGACGTTTATCGTGTTAGTGACACACCAAATGTCCTAGTGATCTTATTAGCATTATTTATTGATTTCAATGTACGCAATAATTTATTTTGGGCTTTTGGGGATTTGAGTACTTGGGAATTGAGGGTTTTAGAGATTTAGGGATTTTAAACTTCGTGGAATTTTGGAATTAAGGGATTTGAAAATTTGGAAAATTTTAGACTGAAGATTTGCAAATTTGGAAAATTTCAGATTTTGAAGATTTTTAAAATTTTAATAATTGGGAATTTAGAAGCTGATAAATTTTTTATTTGAGTACTAGGAAAATGAGGTACATAAAATTAAAAAAATTGTAAATTGGGAGATATTACGATGTATAGGAATTTTAAAATTGCAAATTTGGAGATGACATTAGACATTTTTTTTCAGATATAAAATATTTGGGAATTTAAAAATATGAAAAATTTAGAATGTGCACATTTGTTCACTCGAAAATTTTAGAATTTCGGGATTGAGTAATTTAGGAGCTTGAGTATCTACAAATTTAAACATTTGCGAAGTACAAAATATCTTTAAAATTTTTTTTAAATATATTTGCTCGTCATTTGTCACTTACAACGTTATAATTATTTCGCCTTAATCTTTTCATACGTAAATTTCTGAATATAAGTAAAAATACCAACAAATATGTTATGTTTTATGAAATAGTTATGGCACGTTTCAGATATAAGAATCGTGATTAATCATTGGAATATATATCAATTCAAATTCTTAAAATGCATTTTATAAATGATTTATCTGGAGCCAACGCAAAATGTCTTACGATAAGTATATTGAATATATCGCACTTTCAGGAAAAATGTTCGCTTTCTGAAAAATCGATAGATTCGAATAAAAGTATTTCCTGGTTCATACAAATTTTGTTTTTGGAGTTTAAATTAGTCATCAGATATCCTAATGTGATTCATAAATCTTAGATGGCGCGCTAATCTTATGCACTGCAAATGGTGGGTCAAATATGATATGGTAATCGAATTTTCCTTACACACATCAAAGAAATTTGCATTATATATTTGTTTCGAATCTAACAAAACTTTTGGAGCAAAATTTCATACACAATTTATACAGAAACAATTATGTAGAATTTCCAATTTTAAATTAAAGAAGTGAATTTATTGGGTCTTGTAGGACTAAAATTTGCTTCCTAAATCAAAGTCTATGTTGACTATTATATAGTTTTAATTCAACCCAACAATTTTTGTATCAAACATATTTTTAAAAATTGATCTTAAAATATTTTCTCTTTTTGTAGATTTTTCTTAATATTTTTAAACATAGAATTCAGTGTAAAATTTTAATTTGTGCAATGCTATTGTATCACTTTGAACATAATTTCGAAAGGAAGCAAAATAAGGTGTTGTTACAAATAGTACTGTTATGAAACCATTTTATTGACATTTTTTATCTTAAATATTCGACGTGGAACTTTTTAACGGTACTTCATTCCTATTATTTTTTCGGTGTTCGTTAAATGTATTTACAAAATATGTCGATTTCTAAATTTGTGCGAATCTGAAACAATTTACTTCGCAAAGATGTTCGCTCGATTTCGTTAATCGGACAATGTTACCTTATATGTATAAGTACACACTCGCAAATTGGTAATCGAAAATCACTGTTGTATGACGCTTTCGAGAAAAACAAAAATATCGAAACGTTAAATGCGTTGCTAACGTAAAGATGAAGATAATAGTGTATGTTATTAACACGTTGGCTGCCATCGGGGTCATTAGTGGCCTGAAATTTAATGTAACCAAATAATTAAGGAAAATAATGAAGCGAAAAGTTTTCACTATTACTATCGTGACAATCCTAATATAATATTAAATAACAAATTGAAAATTTCAATGTGATAATTCCCATTACTATTCAGGTATCGATAATATTGTAAGTGCAGATCGGGTGAAAATGAATAAATAAGGACTCTAACAACATTCTAAGTGAACACTTCAGCAACAACCAAAAGACATAAAAATTTCTTAAATCAGAAGTTGACAAAATCAAAGACAAAAATCTTATGATCAGGACTTCCATCCAGACGATTAAAATAATTATAAATGTAACAATATATCTCAGACCAAAAATCACATCTTTCTACTTAACAAATTGTTAGTCGTCAAACCATAACCACTTATATAATAACTATAGGTGGGGTCTGCCAGAACCCAGAAATTTTTACCTTTGCAAAACTATAAATTAATTAAAGTTTTTAAATACTTAATAAAGTAACAAGTACAACATGTACCAGCCTTTTCTGACTTTATACTTAAAATCATAAATTATCTATAATTTCTGGAAACACCCGCGGAGTCTTGCTGGTCCACCATTTTGTCCACATGACAAAATAGCCACCAAATCAGTTACGTTTGATTATAATTGCCTTTTCAACATATTTCGCTACACACGTCCATTTTCACTGCAGCAGTCAACGTGTTAACTCTCACTTCGAAACACATAATTAGTGGGACACGTGTTAAATTATCTTTTCCAATTTGTATGAAATACAAAATCATTTAATTCTTAACAATGCACGTCTTTCCTTTACTGGAAATCACAATTCGTGCCATATTATCGAATCAATAAACATCGTGGACATAGGAAGAAGATAGTATCTGACATTTCGTTTGGTGTAAATCAATGGCAGGGAAAAGTGGGGTTATCACCATGGTAACTTCTGTCCTTGATACATCACTCTCAGAGATGGTTTAAATGCACCTTTATATGCTTCACTTCAATTACAATATCATCAGTTTAATGTCTATTCCTTTGATTTATTCGAAATCTTAAGCATCGAGAGATTCCTATATATTACCACTGTTTATATTGCCTGTTCAATGTATTCCCATTTATAAGCACTTTTGTGCTGGATTTTACGAGATTTGGAAATTTTGGGACTTGGAAATATGGAGATTTGGGAATGTATGTATTTAGGAGTTTAACAATTTCTAAATATAGAGATCTAGGAATTTATAAATCTGGAAGTTTCGCAATTTCAAAACATAGAAATTTGAGAATTACAAAATTTGGAAATCTAGAAACTTAGAAATGTAGAAATTTATAAACCTATAAATTAATTGATGCTATGGAAATATAACAGTATACAAATTTAAAAATGGAAATGCTTAGAAGTACGAGAATTACGTCGGTGCCCCGAAGTGCACCCCACTTGCCCGCCCCTGGTTCAGTCTTCCAACCCCTAGGTCCACGACAAACACAGATACAACAGTACACTAAATTCTCTCCTCAATTCAACCAAAACGAACATCATAGATCTCGAGAATCATCTCTGTTACTAAATCCGTCTAACCTCGAAAATTGTCTATCGAAACAACAAGATGGCGAGTCGACAACGGGCAACACGCTCCGTTTCTACGTAGCATCACCAAATGACCAAACTTCCCTCCGATATCGGGAAGAGCCTTCAAACGATGACACCCTGCTGTGCCAACAGTTGCTTCCGTTGATGAAGACTGGGTGACTCGCCATCGATTTCGATCGTTTTAACACCGTCGAAGGACTTGGACGTCTTTAAATTATTCAACGCTTTCAGACAGTTGTTGGTGGTCATTTCCAAGGACTTGGAGCTCTTCATGGAGGCGTTCGCCAGTTTCTTAATGGTCTCCGAGATGGGACACTTGATGAAGTCGCCTCTCTCTTTTTCCTTCGCCTCCTTCGAGTCCGCCTCCTCTTCCTTCTTCTCTTCAGGTTTCTCCTTGGTGCCCTCGAGTTTCGATCCTCTGAGCAGATCCTGCGACTCCTTCGCACCTTTGTTCACCTCGACGTTGTTGTTGCTCTCCACCTCGTCCTCTTTGCGATCGTCCTGACCCAGCAGGGACTTCGGCGGTGCCTCGACGTAGCCGCTCTCGTCGCTGTCCACCTCCTCGTCCAGCGAATCCAGCGTGAGAAACGGGGATTCGTCGTTCTGCAGCAGCTCCTCGCTCATCCTGCCGGGATACTTCTCCATGGCTCGTCTCTCCCGTTCCTGAGGGTCCTCCAGCCTGCGCAGTATCTCGCCCCTCGGCCTGTAATCCACCACGTCGTCGAAATCCTCGACGTCCTCGAAGTCGAACACGTGGGACGCTGGCTCCTCTATCTCTTCGTCCTCCTCCTCCATCGATTCGTCTTCCTCGTTCCGCGAGGGAAACCTCTTCCGGCCGATGACCACGTTGCGCCGATGAAAACGGGGACTTCCGGCGCAGGTCATGAAGTTCGGCGAACCCTCGGAGTTTCTTCGCGGTCCTGCACCTCTTACGATGCTCTCGTCGCTGAACATCACTCTTCGATCCGTTCGTTGCTCCCTCCCGTCACCTTTAATTGCAGAACGAACTTGTTCAAAATTTACCGCCGTCTTATTAGCAAGGGACGAAGAAGTGTTAAGATATTGAGAAATCTGAATACGATGCTATGTTTATTTATTCGCGGGTATAGATGATGAATGTAGGTGAAATGGAAAGCATTTCTAGGAAAAGCTTCATACTTTAGGGAGTATGGTTAACACTAGATTAACGGAAGTTCAACGACCACTTACGTCTAAATTGAAAATTAACTATAAAAAGAAATAAGCAATGGATAATACATATACCAGTTTATAGAAAGATTTTTTATCTCAATGATGCTTAACATTCATTTCGACATAAGCTTTTTAATCATTTTCATAATTGAAAATAAAAAACCTAAGATCCGTCATTTTGACGGCTCCCGTAAACCTAGTGTTAATAATATCGTGATTTTATATCGATGATTTATTAATTTACAGTAACAATAACAGCATGATAACGGTATTATAACCTGTAGCGTGGTGATCCTCCGGGCCAGGGGCCCTTTCCTCGCTGGTCGCTGTGCTGGCTGTCTCGCATCCGCTTGATATACTGCCGTTTTCGTCGGACGACTCGCGATTCAAGGCATCGAGCAGACGAGCGAGTCTCCAGCTGTCCTGGTCCTGCCAGCTACGGGCCACGTTCTCGAGGGTTCTCAGCTCCTCGAGGATTCGTTGTTGCTCGATCTCTTCGGCAACGATGTCTTCCTCGATCGCCGACAATTTCGGCGCGCTCTTCGACCTTTCCAACGGAGGCCGATAATTCTGACCTCCGGTGCTGAGAAGCAACTTCCGTCGTGGTAACGATGGGTTCTCGTACAGAGCACTTGCTAGGGATAATCTAATGGGCAGAGAAAGAAAAATATTCGAGATGTCAGAACGATTCTTAATTATGCCAAAATCTTGAACTCCAATTTAATTCTCTTCATTTTTTATTTAATGAATCGAGAGATAATAAGTCTATCTCTATTTGGGCATTTGTGGGTCGATTCATTTGTCTGGAGCGTTTTTGGGTCGGTTCATTTTATGTAGGGCGTTTGTGGGACAATTTATTTTTGTGAAAGGTTTGTGAGTTAATTCATTTTTGTGGGACGTTTGTGGTAACTTACTTCTATGGTATACTTCTTATTGATGCATAATCTATTTCCATAGGTTATTTATGGATAATCTATTTCCACCTTATATTTCTCAGATTTTTTAACTCTAGTGGGACGTTTGTGGATAGTCGTGGAATATTTCTCGAATTGTCCACGTGTAAGGCAGTTTGATGACATTTCACGCTATGTTATTAAATTTCGCGAATTACCGTCACGCGAGTACCCAAACATTCGCTATAGATAATTATGCTGAATACCGTGGCCGCGAGCGTCGATAAGTGCCCGTTATCTGTCAAACATCAGCCGAGCATGCTTGGCATAAATGCACGATGCATTTGAAAAACCTATCGGCACCAGACGACTTTAGATTCGACCTGAATCATGACTCGATCACGTACCATCGTGATTTATGAATGCGACCTAAATTGTTTGATCGCGAAGAGGTCGCGGCCTTACGGCAGTCGGTAGTAGCTTAGAGTAGCAACCGATTTCTCCGCTAATCGAATCAATTCAGGAATCTACACGGTAGTATCCTCGATTTTCTAGCCGCGTGAATGATCGGGACTTTTCTTATTGTCGGAATGATTAAACGTTTCCTGCCTCTTCGATCGACGTTCGCCGTAATTTATGTACCTAGTGAAAGCGGATTTATCAATTGACGCTAACATGCTGGTGACAATCGAGCCTGCTACCGGTATTTCTGTGCATCCCGGGAGATAGGTAAATGTACACGGTGTCCAATTTATCGTGAACTTGAAATATGTTTATTGTTGAACAACCAAAGGTACATGACGAGTCGCTCATTTTTAATTGGACCATAGATGTCCAAGAACCTAGATATCAAAATACCTTCATCTACAAATCCCTAGACTCCCAAATAGCTAGGTCTCCAAATCTCTAGATTCCTAAACACTCGGGTCTACAGACCAAAATTTCTAGATAACCAAATCTATAGGTTCCAAAAATTGTAAATCACCAAATATCTAGATTTCCAGATACTTAGTTTCTCAAGGACCTAGACTATCAAATTTTTACATCCCCAAATATCGAGACCTAGTCTTCAAATTCCCAAATACTTTACAATCCTTACACATCACAAATCTCTAGAAGAACAAACTCCTAGATCCCCAAATCCTTACACACCGTAAGTTCTCAAATCCCTAGATGCCTACATCCATATATTCGGAAAATTCTCAATACTATAAACTACCGACTTCGTGAATCCCTAGATCCAGAAATATACATCTCCCGAAATCTTCACATGCAAACATCCCAAGATTCACAAACCCATAGGTCCCCAACTTACTAGATCCTTATCTCTGTAGATTCCCAAGTCCCTAGACACCCGAATCCGTAAATTCTCAAATCCATAGATCCGTACAATTCCCAATACTACATATTACCGACTCCGTAAATCCCTAGATCAAGAAATGTATAATCCAAAAATCCTAAAGTTCCGTAAACTGAAATAGTCGTCGGATGCACATCGCATAATGTGGAAGTTCCAAATGCGATAACGCGATATGGTAGGAAAATCGTAATAGAACTAGTTACCTAGCATTTTGTCTGGAGACCTTGTCCCGTCGGAATTCCAGAAGCGCTTGCTGTAGCCTGGTGTTCAATGTCGAGGCCAGCCTTCTGGCGGTGGATTCCTTGTTGCATAAGGCCGCGTGGCACCTGAGCTCGGGCCTCAACCTGCGTCCCTCGTGACGATATACCCAGACGAATAGGCGCGGGTGGGAAGCTGGTGCCGTGCAATAGGTCACCCTATGGGCCCAGTACTCCGTAAGACCGTGATCCTTCGTCGTGGCGGTCAAACCGCCGTTCGTGACCGTCAACCTCATCGACACGTCCGGTCTGCTGCTGCTAACGTAATTGCGCCATAACGTCGACACTGGTTTCTCCACGCAGCCCTCACCTACGATAATAATCCGTTCTTCTTATCAAACCTATGCTGCGCCCTTTATCTCTTCACATACACATTTTTTTTTTATTTTTATATTCGTACGTTATTTCATTGTTATGTACATATATTGCTTGTGCATTATTGTATTATTATCTATATGTATTATTTTATTGTTGAACACATATATTGTTTATCCATCATTTTATTATTGTGTACATGTGCTATTTATGTATTATTTCATTATTGTGTACAGGTATTATTTATGAATTATTATATTTTTGAGTACATGTATTATTCATCTATTATTTCATTACTATATCCATGAATTACTTATGAATTATGATATTATTATGTACGTGCATTTTTTTTGTAGTATTTTAGTTATGTAGACAACGTCATTTGTATATGATTTTATTATTATATAAACACTTACGGGGGCTAATGTAATTTTTATATGTAATTATAATTGTAATTACACTTTGAATGGTTTTTATGTTTCATTCGAAAACTTAGGAAGTGAAGGTAAATGTTGTATATAATTTATAAACATAATGTTTATATCATTTATAAAAATGATATTAATATAATTTATAAATAAGATATATTTATGAACAATTACTTGGGGTAAATTTCAAAAAACATAGTAAAATTCTACGAAAATGTTTTTGATTTGATTTTTAATAATATAATTTTGGACAAATGAAACTAAAAACAAATGAAGGATATGTAGTTATATGATCGATTGATTGGCATATTAATTTTTAATTTTCATTCTAATAGGGACAGGATCGCGTTATTTTTACCGTTACAGCATTATTTATGCCAGGAATAATTGTAGCAACAAGTATGTTATTAACTCGTAATAGCTATTACGCGTTCTAACATAGTGCTTGTGCTTTTGTTATATAGCATAACGTTATTATTCAATGTTACCATTGTACTGTTATTAAGAGCGCCAACAGCAAAGTAACAGTAATCGAGAAACAAAAGCTGTCTTGTACGCAAGTTTTACCGTCCGTTTCAGCGTACAATTACACGTAATACAATTGCACGGTACATAATACCTATTACTTGTATTACAGCAATGAAAATAAAGTGGTTCCCTTCAGGGTTCAAACCAAGATGGATTTTATGCCCGCGTGAATAACGAGACTATTTCTACGTCTTGAAATTGTTGAATATAAAAAATAACTATTTCCAAATTCCAAAATTCCAACATTCCGAAATTCCCAAATTTGCAAATTCGAATTTTCCGAATCCCAAAATTTCCAAATCCCAAATCCCAAATCCCAAAATTCCCAAATTTCCAAATCCCAAAACTCCCAAATCCCAAATCCCAAATCCCAAAATTCCCAAATTTCCAAATCCCAAAACTCCCAAATTCCAAAACTCCCAAATCCCAAAACTCCCAAATCCCAAAACTCCCAAATCCCAAAACTCCCAAATCCCAAAACTCCCAAATCCCAAAACTCTC
Source organism: Coelioxys conoideus (assembly GCA_947623535.1). Taxonomy (NCBI): domain Eukaryota; kingdom Metazoa; phylum Arthropoda; class Insecta; order Hymenoptera; family Megachilidae; genus Coelioxys; species Coelioxys conoideus. The sequence continues at coordinate 9,011,631 of OX392455.1, read as the reverse complement.
AAATCCCAAAACTCCCAAATCCCAAAACTCCCAAATCCCAAAATTCCCAAATCCCAAAACTACCAAATATCCTAATATAAATATAATATAAACACAACTTAGTCACACCCAACTTTAACCGGTCACCCTATGCTATCACCCAAACTATCGCACCCAAACTATGTCCTAAAAGAGTCTTAGTTACGTCACTGCTTGGTACCAAAATGGTGGGCGTCGTACGTGAACTCAACGACGACCCACGCATTTCCAAACGATAAATAGCGTTCAAAACAAAGTTCTATAATATTCTCTCGTCATAAAACCACGTACACGATCCTTTGTAACAAATTTCCGATAAAAGTGTCTCAAGTTACACGAAGAAAAATCGAGGAAAATTTAAATTTCTAGCGACGGGCATACTTCGGCTGAACATTCTGAGCGTCGTACGCGAACGGAATACATTGTTGGAAGCGAATCGAGGGACAAACACATTCTGACCTTCGATACAGTTCGAGTCGCTGTTCTCTGTTCATCGTTGGTTCACGTTACCAATTTAGAGATACAGGAAACGACGGTACAGTTAGTTAAAGACTGTTAGAAAGCGATGAAAGGATAAGAAAAAGAGGGAGCTAATCGCGAAGAAAAGGAGGCGATCAGGGTGTTTTAGATTACGGAGAAACAGGTGAACATTGCCAGCTTGTTCGAACAATGTAAGCACGCTATACTGCATTTATCAGCTAATGTATTTTATTTCTGAATGTCATTATTTTTCAAGAAGAATGACAAAATCGGAACACTTTTATTAATAGTATTTGCAAATAAATGAAATTTGTGAATTTAAATATTTCCAACAAAATTATTGTAATAGCAAATGTACTTGAATAAAATTTTATTGAATTTTAGTAGAGATAGGAGTAATTGTTTTTTTAGATGTTCCAGTTATAGTAGTAGTAGTTATAGTGATACTAGTATTTTTATTGTTTGTGTACTTTTCAGTACTTGTAATAGTAGCAATGTTAATTATAATATTTTAATAGCAGATGTGATAACAATAATACCAGCAGTAATAATTCTCATGGTACCCAAGTAAACAAATAGTATTACTGACAATAACGTCACTCATTCCATATGGTACTAACAATACCGATAATAACAAAAACAGCAGTAATCGTTATTTTTATTAGAACAACATTGATAACCGCAGTAATGTTATTCCTCCTTTTGTTAGGCTAAAAAACTTTGAACATACGGACAACCCGATGATTATTGTCTATAAATAGATTATTAATTGTTGCGTCTAAAGCAAATGCGAGCTAGCTAAACAAAAACATTAACTTGTTTACGGTGACTATAAATGATAATAAAAATTAATTGCGTGTATCAAATGTCATGTGACAAGTTTCCATTTACAATCGCGAGTAAATTCTTTCAATACATATGTATGCCGAAATTTATGAACTTTAAAATAATTTATACAGCATATTTCTTGTCCCTGATAAAAAAAAGTCCATTAGGCCTAACACATTTTTCACGATCCATAAAAATGATGACGTAAAAAATATTTCAAAATTATGCATGCAAGTTTTGGGACTTGGAAATGTTCGAATTTTGGCATTTCGAGTTTTGGAATTTTTTCACTTTTTAAATTTGGGACATTTGGGTCTTGAGAATTTTACTACTTTGAAATATTAAGATTTTGGGATTTTGGGGCTGTAGAATAATCCAACTTGAAGGTTTTGGAATTTTAGGGAATTTGACACTTAGGAATTCAGACAATTTGAGATATAGGGACTTTAATATCTTTGAACTGCAGAGCATTGGGACTTTGAGATTTTGGAATTCTAAAATTTAGGGACTTGGATTTTGGAATTTTGAAATCTTCAAGTCTCCAGATTTGGAGACCATAAGGTTTTTTTAATAATGGTACTTTAGGGTTTTTGAATTTTGACACTATAGAATTTTGAAATATGGGGACTTCAGAATGTTACAAATTTTGAAACTGTAAGAATTCAAGATGTTTGAACGACTTTGGAATTTTTAAATACTGTATTTTTCAATTTTAGAAATTTCGCAATTTTGAGTCCTAGGATCGTTAGGACAAAATTTCCACAAAATGGAGGATAGAAATTCACAATTTTTTCTCCCGCTATCTTCACTCTCAGCACCATACTTTCCTATAAATACCTAAACTCCGCAGAGTCGGCGACGCACGGTTAAGCCTCCCAATTTTAGACCCTAAAACTCTCACCTATTACTTCATCAAATTACAGCAATACCAACACGAAAATCTCTCCACCGACTAACTTACAACCAGCATAATTCTTTTCTGTACGAAGCCATAAAGTCTCATTTATAACACTTACACCATAACTCTAACCCAACAAGTTTGTTGATAATCATCGAACAATTGCGAGTTACGGTTAATTCAATTAAATTCTATGTAATTCCTGGCAAATCTCGAGATCGGTTCCCGCAGAAAGTACACCGAGCACGCAGTATGAGCATCGACTCACAAATTCGGTCAGAAACGTCGAGAGATAACGGGGCTGAATTTGAAGATAATCGAGATATCTAATGTTAGAAATCGCGTTGTATTACAAAGTGTATCCCACTGTTGTAGCACCAACGGTTGAACACAATCGATAAAAGTGAACCGTGCGAACGATCGTACTAGTTGAGGGCATTAGTTGCTCCGTTCTCACAATCTGATTAGCGGGATGAGCTTAGTGTTTGTTTCGTGCGAGCATTTTCTTTCGAACGTTGTTTTTTCCACGAGTTTTCCGTCGGACCTCCCGCAACGATAACGTTCGTTTGTTTATGCGCAAACGAAGCAGAAGACTTATTGTTGCTCGCGAACGGAAATTTTTCTTCCCTCGAGTCTGTCACGCTACAGTGGTTTCCAAGCTGTCGAGTAAGTACTTCGATTACTATCGTTCGTGTTGTTTCTTCGTTGATCCGGAGTATGTTCTTAACACTTCGACCGGCTCTGATTTTGTAGAATATATAATTTTATGTTACTTTTTGCATCCGATAAGCGACGTTATATGCAACCCTTTGCTCCTACGAGGAAATTATTAGGTAGAGAATTATGATTCAGAGATGTATGGGTTGCATGTTTTGAATTTGGTGATTTTTCAAGTGGGACTAGTGTCTGTAACAGATAAAAGTTGGGCGAAGGATAGTGATTTGGTTAGTTGAATATTGAGGACATGAGTGTGTGACTTTTGTGGCGGTTGTGAGACATTAATTTGAAGCTGGAGTTTATTGAAAATAACTGTCCAAATATTTTGTTAATATTCTTTACAATCAGCAATAAACTGGCATATACATTAATTACAACCTAAAAGTTTGGTAAACTAAATAAATGTATAAATGTTATAAATAACTATATAAATGTTTAATTAATATTATTGATATAAAATGGCTATATCAAATATTACATCAAATAATATATCAAGTATTATTGATATAAAATGACTTAATTACGAAAATTACAAATTCATAAATTTTTAAATGCTGAAGGTACGAACATATGTGATATAATGGGGAATATGTGTATAATACTTATCATTTTAACATGTTAGTCATATGTAACGTGTACTGCAAATGCAGTGAAATCAATATTTACAAAAAAAAAAACAACAAAATGAACATTCTGTTCATTTAATATACAGCAAGAAATTAAATGATTTTGAAAAAATGGAGTATTCTTGTTCTTAATAATTTGTATTACAGTCTGCCTGATCACGAAAGTCACGTTTAAGTGCAGCTACCACGTGTGTCTGACTCTCTTTGCAATTAAATTAATTAGTTACAGAAAAACCAATGCAATGATTACGCGAGGGTTACAGACGTTGACACGCTAATAACAGATAAAAAGATGCAATTGAAAGAAACGACGTGTTAATTCTTTTTCTAACATCCTGCATAGATTCATCTTCTGGCGAACAAACGGTAGAGAATTGGAGGTTGGGAAAATTTAAAAATCTCGCAAAATGACGTATGATTTTGATAATGCGGTGAAAGCGACGTCCGATCCGTCGTCGATGATCGTCACGATCGAATGACGCGAATGTTCCCTAAGCGGAAAAACGTGCGATCTGGAACGACGCGGAACAGGAAGCGACGTCGAGAACGGGATGGCAGGACGAGTGTGTGGAGAGAAAACGACCGCTACTCCGTAATATCCCGTTCGGTATTATCCAATTAAAGGTAATGCTGGAAGCCCGTTAATTTTTCTTCCGTTAGCTCGGACACTCTGATGGTCCTCGATCGAGTTCAACGAGTTTTCCAGAAAATCGGTGCTATTTGCACCCACGAATGTATACACATTCTATATACTCATATATGAACATAGTATACTATATGTATAGACTGCTGAATGTGTATGGTACATGCAGTATGTGTATAGAATATAGAGAGGTGAAACGACTTTTGTAATTTACTACACACGCTTGTATTATGATTAGGGTCGACTCGACGTAGGATAACTGTTATACTTGTATGATATTTAATATAGCATCACGCGTAATGTCTAGAAATTATGCTCTGCAAATTCACTTTCTGAATTTTTAAATTTGTAAATTTTTAAATCTGATCTTATATTTTTGTAATTACACATTTCTCAGAGGTCGAGTTTTCTAGTCTCTATATTTGGAAAATCACAAATTTTCAAATTCCAAAATTTCCAAACCCCAAAACTTCCGAATTCTAAGACCTTCAAATCCCAAAACTTCCAAAATCTCAAAACTTCGAAATCCCAAACCTCTCCAATTCTAAAACCTGAAAATCTCAAAACTCTCTAATCCCTAAATTCCCAAATCCCAAAATTTCTAAATCGTAAAACTTCCGAATTCCAAGATCCCCAAATCTCGAAACCCCCAAATCCCAAAACTCCCGAAATCCCAAAACTTCAAAAATCCCAAAATTCCCAAATCCCAAACCTTCCCAATGCCAAAAACCTCAAATATCAAAACTCCCTAATCCGAAAATTTCCAAATCCCAAAACTTAAAAATTCAAAAATTTTCAAATCCCGAAACTTCCAAAATCCCTAAACTCCGAAATCCCAAAACTTAAAAATTCCAAAAGTCCCAAATCCCAAAACTCCCGAAATCCCAAAACCCCAAATCTCAAATTTCTCTAATCCCAAAACTCCTGAATCGTAATATCGTTAACTTTTTTTAATACAAAAAATAGGTTATCATTGTTCGAAATTCTTTTCTCAATTTTTTTATACGAAAAATAAAAATTGAGAGAGGTATACATGTTTAATGCTTGACCTCAGTAGTCGATAACTTTCGGTAATATTTTTTTTGGATGCAAGGTGTGTTTATTTGTTTTTAAATTATGCGGGATATTTATTTATTTGAATTTGTAACAGTAGTTATCTTGATTGTGCTATGACAATTTATTTTTCCGCTGATAGAAATTTAATAAATAATTTAATCATGTGACAGAATAACATAAATCCGCGACATATAGTGCATAAAAATTTAAAAATACCGATTATCGTAATTAATAATATACGTATACTGGGCATACATCGTAGTCCTAAATTTCAAAAGGAATGCTTCTTAATTTATTTTGATTGATGAAACTCGATAAAAAAAATGGAAATAGCAACTGTGACGTTAGTTGATATGCATAAGAGTGTCGTGACGCATATTGAAGTTTCCTACATTTAAATTTGAAATGTTATCTTGTAATTATTTACGAAACACATTTCGCAATGAAACAAAATATGTATCATCAGATAAAAGTATACTAAAGTCAGATATTTGTTTCTGAAATTTTTTAATTTGACAGTTCACAATTGAATATTTAGGGACTGTAAAACTTCCTAAAAATTAGGAATTTGAAAATATAGTAGTTTGGAAATGATGGCCTTTAAATATTTGACAATTTCAGTTTTTCAAAATTAGCAACTTAAAATATAGTAAAATACTTTAGTAATTTTCAAATTAGATAATTTGGAAATTTGATAATATCATAATCAGATAACCTAAAAATGTAGAAATCGAGAAATTTAGTAACTAAATAATCCCAAAATTTGGAAATTTTAGCACAAAAAATAGCACAAACATTTCACTATATGTTTAAGTATGATTCTTTAATTAAACATGCTTTCTAGAGCAATCAATATAACAATAGATCTAACTCCAGCACTATTTTACCTCATCCATAGATTTCTAGCAAATATGAACATAACTGAGCAGAGAAACAAAAACGCAATAAAGGAGCAAATGGAATTTTTTCATAAGGAAAAATCGTTGCATCAATCATGAAGATTAATTATGATTTACATGTTACGAGATCGCAATCGTTTCATTTTCAGTGTTAATTTCAGTAACTACACGGTAGCTTCGCAAGAATTCCGCATATCTGTACCATTCGTCTTTGATTTTGCGTAATAGATCCCTACTTCTGACTATGTCTTCTTTGTTTCTCATAAAACCAAAATGATATGCATACAATTCCATATTTATAGTATACTTCAGTGATTTCTTAATCATTTACACAGATTTCACTGCGTCGTATTAATAATATCTTTTTCGTTAATTGATCATACCAATTTTATATTTATTACTCGATAGTATCCTCTTAATTGTATTAATCAAAACTACTAATTTCATTTTTATTAATTGATATTACTGGCTCTGTTTTGATTAAATGGTACTACTGCTTTTAGTCTTATTAATTATATCAATAATATTTTTTTTTCTATTCATTAATACTATTAGTTCTTATTAGTGTTATTTAATTATAAATTGCACTATAAACGTAATGTCGCAATAAAATCTTGGAACTGCAATGTCTTCAAATCAATTATTAACGATTCAGTCACTCGTCCAATAATTATCTTCCTAGAAGGATAATTTGAATCTTGTTAAGACAGCACTTCCAGCAACCAACAGAGCAAAAACCGTATGAAACCGATGAGGTGGCATATGTAAGCGATTGTATATTTTTAAACAGCATTAAGTACCCACGCAACGTCTCGAAACCTTAACACCGCGTGCACCCTCAACTTACGAATTGCTGTCAGCTGTTGTAGCAATCCAAAATACCTCATTGTTAGTCTGTCATATTGTTGTTACACGTACAATAACAATATTGTTTCTCATGAGAATGATACAAACGGTATAATTTGTTACATTGGCAATACATATTTTATATGCGACATTAATGGTCAATTCGTGAACCAGTAAAAGTGACTTACACGAGCGTACTTTTAATTTTTCAAATCATTTACATTTCTAAATTTTTACATTCTCTTATCCTTAAATTTTCAGATCTTTAAGCACCCTTATTTCATAATTTTCAAAGTCCAAAGTGCTCAAATTTTAGAAATTCCGAATCTATATATTTCTAGATTTCCAAATTCAATAAATCGTTCGATTTCCGGTAATCTATGTCCCTAAATTGCTAGGTTTTCGGTGAACTTAATTTCCAAATCTTCAAAGCCTCCTAACTGCTAAATTACCAACAACCTATATCTCCAGATTTAAAAATTCCCCAAATTGCTAAATTCTCATAAACCTAAAAAACCAATTCCCTAAATTCCCCAAATCCTTAAATTTCCAATAACCTAAATCCCCAAATCACCAAAATCCCCAAATTGCTAAATTTGCAGAAACCTAAATCCCCAAATTGCCAAATTTTCAATAACCTAAATCTTTAAATCGCTAAATTGTCAGAAATCTAACGAGCCAACTTCCTAAATTCTCCAAATCCTTAAATTTCCGATAACCTAAATCCGCAAATCTCAAAAGTCCCCAAATTGCTAAATTTTCAATAACCTAAATCTTCAAATCGCTAAATTGCCAGAAATCTAACGAGTCAACTGCCTAAATTCCCCAAATCCTTAAATTTCCGATAACCTAAATCCCGAAATTGCTAAATTTCCAAAAACCTAAATCCCCAAATTCACAAATTTCTACACCCAAAATTCCACGAAATGAAACCATATTTACAAACACGATTATAACTCGCAAAACAAAATGCAACCACAGAAATTGCTGAAGAGAATGTGCAACATCGCAAACATACAGAAGCGTCCGCGACACTGGAATAATTGATGCCGCTTCACTGATTGCAGCGATTAGAGGAAAATGTACCAGGGAAATTTTGAATGACTCAACCTTTTTAACAGAAACGTTTACATAGTTCTTTTTCGACGTTCGGCATAGTGCAACGCTATGCATCGCACGTTCACGAATACATTGTGGCTGTTTATGAAGTCCATTTTACGAGTTTTCCTCGTCGTTCATAAAATCCAGAGAAATTCTACGAAATCGAGCCGAATGTTTTGAAAGGGTACTCCGTTTATATAATAAAATCGCAGGCTTCTGTACTCGATTCACGTACGCGAGTTAGGGGATTCCAGATTTTTAAGCGGAGACCTACGTGACCATCGTGTCGTTCATTTTTCTCAGAGTTTCATCGTATATTTTCCTTCGTAGCGAACACCAGAAGAACGTTCGTTCGTTTCGCTTCTGTGATTCGACAGTACTCCGAAAATCGTCGATAGCACTTCTCGAAAAGCATAACGTTACAGAAACAATAATCATTTCGTTCGAATCGTTTCAAACGAAATGATCGCTGCACGATTTTTTTTCTCTGAACGTTTGTACACTTCGTTCGTTTACATCAGTCGGAAGCGCTTTAGTTTTTGCTGTTAACGTATCGTTAATGTTTTTCGGCGAAGAGGAGATAAAAACAGAATGTGCATAGATCATTTCAGGTTTTGTATTAAAATACAGATTGCAAAATTTGTTGGCGGAGAAGGTATTGAGAATATCTGACATATGAAAATATTTGACAAATATTTGAAAATATAGAAATTCGGTTTCAGGTTTTTATTTATAAAACATGTTTATACATTTGGAAATATAGAAATTATAAGATAGAGGGATTCGTATATTATAGAAGTTTTTAGATATATTTACGAACATAGAGAATTAAAAGATATGGAGATTTGAAAAGATAAAGAATTATGGAGTATACAAATGTGGAAATATAGAGAATTGAATATATAGAAATTTGGAAAGACAGAATATTTGCAATATGCAAAGGCATTGCAATATGTAGAATTTTGATAACATACAAATTTGGAAATATAAATATTTGACAATACAGTGATTAGAGAATATAGAGATTTCGATATTCGAAATTTGTAAAAATAGTAATATGTCAATATACAAATTTGCGAATATAGAGTTTCGTAAACTGAATTCATATTGTAGCAAAAATAAATGTGAAGCGTGAGCACACACCTTGCACCCCGTTTGTATCATATTCTGCACCACAAATATTATACTGCACTAACAATAGTATTAGACTGTTTCAATTTATGGCATTGCACGTTACCAAACTACATTCCCAAAAATGTGGACGGAGACAAAAGAATCTCTAAATTTTTGAGTTTGTATCAAAGCGTTCATAGCACCGATCAGTCGTCCAATTCGCATTAACAGTTTCCAGTTTTGCTTCGAACTCGTTCTCGTTGACCTTCGCGCCACTTTCGAGAAGAATGCAAATAGATCCAACCAAATATCGTCGTATTCTATGTGTTAATAAAAGAACCTATAAAACTGCCCTTCTACAAACCAACCAAGGAATTTTTTAAGCATCAAGTAATGAAATTCATGTTTCCGTTTTTTTTCGTCCGAATTAAAAGGCTACGCACAAATAAGTGTCAGTAGGTCAACCTATTTCAGGATCATCCTTAAATAAAGCACGAGATTATAAATACAAAAATGAAACAAAAATTCGAAGTACCATCGGTGTCATAATATACGCAACTTATTAAAATAATACTGCAACTATCATTTTTACTAATCGAAATTTTACTAACAACAATGACAATTTACTAATGACAATTCAACTAATAGCTACTTATTTACAAAAGTTATATAGATTAAAATAAAACATAATGTCCATAGATAACATAAAATATATAATTTATTAAAATAACAGTGTAACTACCATTTTTACTGATAACAAGTTTACTAACTATTTTGAAAAGATATATATGTACTAAAAATAAATTCAAAGATCCACAAATAGCATAAAATATATGACTATTCAACACTAACAGACACAATTACTAAGAAAATAAAAATAACGATAAAAAGAAACGTTAGGTTTGTTTGTTTAGAGAATACAGACATTGCGATATGGTCATTATTGGTGATTAATATGTCACTCTGTACGACGTATGAAAGTATCGAGCATGTACACTTGATCTCAATCGAGCGTGATCGTTTCGGGTCATTTTTCCAAGTTCCTGAGAAAGATTGCGGTGCGGCATGGAGGTCGATTTCGCGGAAAGTAAAATGCTCGGTGCCCGTTCGTTTCTCGAAAGTCTGCTCCTTCCGTTCGAGGGGAAAACTGCGAATGTCTGGTGACCGGAGACAGCCAGGGATTAATCGCGACAAAATAGGCGGTTGCGAATAAACGTACCGTAATAATGGTGTTCCCGATGATTAAGGCCGACCCAGTCCGAGACAAAGGTATGCAGAGAAAGTAGGAACCCCCTCCGTGTACGCCTATGGCCGGTCGTTGCACCGCGTAATACTCTTTTCTTTATATTTCTTCCTTAATCACCTCCGATATTGGGCATATTGTTCATTTCCCATTACAACAATTTTTTTTTTTCCATACGCAACTTTTAGCTCTGGGTGTAAATTTTCAGTATTACCGACAGAAAAATAAATTGTCGCGATTTCAGAATTTTACTTCCATTACATATATGTTATCATCGATTATTTATATTTACAATAGCAATGAAAATTAAGTAACTTCCAATTTTGGGCATATTGTACATTTTCCATTTCTACGTTTCGACAAATTTTTTTTCGTACGCAACATTTAGTATTGGGTGTAAATTTTCACTACTATGGTACAGCAAAATAAATTGGCACTTATACGGTTTCAGAATTTTACCTACATTGCATATATGCTATCGTCGATTATTTATATTTACAATAGCAATGCAAATGTACAATTGTTTTCAAGTTTGGTCATATTGCACATTTCTACTTGCATGGTTTGGCAATTTTTTGTATACACACCTTTTAGTACTATGTAGACATTTTCATTACTATGAACATAAAAATAAATTGACACGTGCACGATTTTAGAATTTTAGTTCCATTACATATACGTTATCATTTATTTTTTGTTTCCACTTACAATAGCAATGAAAATTTAAATGTACAATAGTTTTCAATTTTGGTCATATTGTACATTTCCTACTTTAACATTTCGATCAATTTTTTCATACACAATTTTTAGTGTCGGGTATAAATTTTCGCTACTACAGTGGAAAAAAAAATTGTCACGTACATGATTTCAGAATTTTACCTCCACTAAGCATACATAAACGTAGGCTACTTATTTCTGCTTGTCAATGTACAATTTCAGTGACACCCTGTATATTTTTCTCATTTATTCAGTGAACGATTTCAACGGACCATTCAGCGAGCGACGGAAAAATATGATTCGTGAAAAATGGGTAATACCCGCTCGTTTTATCAATATTTGTTCAGCTATATTTTTTGCCTCGATATTTCGACGATTTCTCGATTCATGAGGTTTTATATGAACGTACGTAGTGTATACACCACGGTACCCACGAAGGGATATTTTAACTGCTCGTGGCAAGTGATTGTTCGGGGCGATAAAATAATTACCCTAAGGCTACTGACTCGCCCGGATCTGTTTTATAAGTAGCATGGTTTCTTTTTTTAAGACGGCCGTTACCGGCACACTAATGGATCCAATGTATGATTGCGCTAGTTAGACGCGTTGACCTTGCTCGTCGACTAACTGCAAGAAGTATTGCGCACTTCCGGCTGGTCATTCATGTCTCTTCACTTTGCGATTCAGAATGCGACTGTATATATACGCGCCTTGTTCGTTCACGTCCCCTTTAATTGCTGTTTGTCAGCAGTCTTTAATTAACCACTCGCGTTAGGGACTATCTGCACTACGTGATAATTAAACCGGAATAAAGGTTCCCTCGATAATTACGATTAGCGAAACTGGTTTCGCCAAAAATTCACATAGGCACTATAAATAGACACCTGTTGTGGTTGATCACGAATCGTGTTGCGATTTTCTTTCTTCTTTCCGTGATTGCAAGAGTAACTGTTATTATGTAGGGTAATTATTATAGAAATATTTATGAACGATGATTGTTTAGCATGACAATTATGTATTTTATTATTCTTGTTTATTATAATTATTATAAAACATGAACATTAAATGAAATTATTAATGAAATTAATGATTGTAAATGGAATATCGTCAAATATCGTTAATTGTCGGATAAATTATTTTTTATTTATTGTTAATCGAAGAGCTTATCTTCAAGTATTTTTATTTGTTAATTATTTCACGCGTACTTTGTTACAAATATCTTACTTTTTAGGTGTCATTTATGTATGTACATCTATTCCACATGAAAGTGTTTTATTAATACCGAATAAGGACTAATATATGTATTGACAATAAAATTCTTTCAAAATAATTTAAAGTTTGATCATGCATAAATTTTCGCGATATTCGTTGCAAGAAATGTAAATTTTTCCGAACGAGGCGCAAAATGGGGTCCAAAGATCCAAAGAAGTATACGTCAGTCACAATTTCACAGTTTACAGTATATGAAATATATTATATACTATATACTATATACTAAGAGATTTGTAACTTGTAACTTTAAATATATTTTTGTTCTAACTAATTATTTATTCGTTACATATTCACAGTTTACAGTATATGAAATATATTATATACTATATACTATATACTAAGAGATTTGTAACTTGTAACTTTAAATATATTTTTGTTCTAACTAATTATTTATTCGTTACATATTCCCCTAGCAATTTTTCAACGGCAATGCCAAATAGATAGATAGGAGAGCAGTATCGAAAACTTCCGAAAGTAAACTGCGAAGGCATAGAAGGCAATTGCGAAACGTTTAATTGTATCCGACAGACGGTGAACAAGAGATTAATCATGGTGGCTCTTAGGGGAAACGCGTTAAGCCTTAATGACCAGTCAGCGCGACGGTAAAGACAAAGAGAATCAGATAAAAGGCCGATTCACTTACCCTTGGCCCATCCAGTGAGAACGTTCCCAAGATAAGCGACCTTATAACAAGGGTCGTACTCGGTGATCGAGGCATTACCCCTGTGCCTTCTCCATAGTCTTCCTAGACCTCTCTTCAGCGACCTAAGAGTCTTCTGACCGAATTCCTTGCCCGTGATCGTGTTCTGTCCCGATCCCGAGGTGTCGTTCTCTTCGTCCACGGGGTCCGCGACCACGTCGCCCATCGTCTTCATGTTTCACGAACGCTCTCTTCGTCCTCTAGCCTACCGATGTCTGTCCAATCCAGGATTCGCTTTCAGAAATGTAACGAACAGCTCGAGTATGTCGATCAACTACATGGTGCAATCTCCCTGAATAGTAGCCGAAGAACGACTCGACCTTTCCAGGGTCCTGGCGAGCACCAGCTAAGATCGCCGACCAGGTGGATGAGCTCTATCGAGGTCACGACCGGTGCCGCTGATCGAGAGAGGTTGTGAAACTCGAATAAATCTCTCTCGATACCGAGTTGCCTGCTCGACCACTGCTTACTTCTTCCACACCTTCAAGGCCGACCTCTCGTTGCTGTTCTCACGTACGAAGGAAGGTCGGTGGTTCTCACGAAAAGGAGATATCTTCCGGGACCTCCTTCCGTCCCTTCTTGCCGAGAAGAACGACGATGGTTCTGCGGCTTCTGGAACACAAACGCGACCACGTGGTCAGAGAATAGTTCGCTACAGTCGGTTAGGTATTTCATTTAGCTGTTAGGCATTGATCTACTTCCGAGTCGATCCATTTCGATGTTAGATGATCTGTTTCAACGATAGATATCGATCTATTCCGACGTTAGATATTTGTACCGATCTCGTTATTACAAATGAGAGATTGCGTGTTACACTTATACTAATCTCGTCGGTGGAAACGAGTGGGTGTATATAAACACTTGTACTAATCTCGCCGGTATAAATGAGAGGTTGCGTATTGTACTTATGCTAATTTTTTTTAGTGTAAATGGATGTAGAATATTAGGTCCCCGGGTGATATGCAAATTCAAATGTTTCGGGATATTGATTGATATGATATCAATGTGGTAATATCACTCGTGGACACGGAATATGTAAAACAGATATTTGATGACGGGTTACGTAATTTTCAATACATTATTGATGCGAAGTGAATGAAATACGTAAATATTGTAGAATGCGTAAAATATGTAAGATGTCCTTACTATGGATTATTGCATGGTAGATAATTGCCGAGGAGTTTATATTTGGAACAACGTTGACTTCTTTCGAATTGGAAAAATGTGTTTCCGATTTCGAAACATAAAAATCAGCTTGATTTTTAAGGATCATGTATCAAGTTGAAAATTTTCAAATTCCTAAATTTCCAAATATTTAAATGCTTAAATTTTTGAATGACTGAATTATTAGTTTTCCAAATGTTTAAATTCCCAGATGCCCAAATACCCAAATTCTTAAATTCCTAAATTCGTAAACCAATGAACCCCAAAATCCCAAAGTCCTTGAATCTCCAAATCCCTGAACTTCTAAATCCCCAAACTTCGAAACCCGAAATACTAAAATTTCCACATTCCCTCCCGTATTAAATTTGCAATTGTAAATACAGTCCACATCTGTTTCGTAAGCCACGTTTTAAATTAATTCGAGGAGATCAAAAGAGGTTTAACTAGTTTCTATTTCAACGCGGGTTGTTATTTAGAAATACTGGTACTTTGGATGGCAATAATGCCGGTTATAAAGGGTTAATTACAGTGCGTTAATTGAGTCTTATAGGTTCATAAACGTTCCCGTAACTGTGGGATGCGCCGAACAAAAGGATTACGAGAATAAACGTAAAAGTTGATACACGGTTTGGTGAATTTCGAGCCCAAGGCTTCTCACTTGCACTTTAGTATTAGACCGAACCGTGCAAATCGGCTATGTCGTTGCTCGGTTAACTTATCTTACCGGAAATTACGGCTTTCAACGGAAGTCTTGCGGTCAGTCTGCTACGAAATATTGCTCAATACTCTTAAGGATCGAGCTAGGTCGTTCGGAAAGAGGCTCGACTTTTCTATCCTTCAAAATTTCTTACCTTATTCACCGTTCTCGTTCTAAAGATATTCTCGTGTTTCTTAAGAATTTTGTTCATTCCTATCGATTTTGAACGATTTAATACAATGACGTGGCATTTGTCAATTTTTCAAGCCTTTAAATTTTCAGTTTCTAAATTTAAAAATTAAAATGTTTTTAAATTTAAAAATTAAAATGTTTTAAATTTACAAATTTGTAATTTTTAAATTACTAAATTTTCTTTATGTCGGATAAGTTCAAAATTATGACAGAGGATGTGAACGAATAGAACTACAAAATAATAGGAAATCGATAAATTTGTATACTTTAAATTTGCCACAAAAAGTGTCTGATACGTTGGTCCTATTAAAAACTGGCATGAAGCAACGATAAAATTCTTTAGAAGGACAAAGGGGATGCTCCCCTGTTCAACGAAAATTCCTACGACGAACTTGCCGGCTGTCAATAACAGACGCAAATACGCAACATGGGGAGAAAAGCGTAATATAATTTTCCGAACAACCTTCTATATGTATAAACATATTGTATATGCATTTATATAGCTTTTGCGTCGAACTTACATAAACCACGTAGAACCGATTTTCAAGCTCTCAACGCGTGATCGATAAGCACGTGTTGAACACAGAACGATACGTGCCTTTGTAGTTACCGGCATATCAATACATATTCGAAATAGTATCTCTATCTTCGTTCAAGAAAATTGATCAATGAACTACGTCGATGAAAATTTTCCACGTACGACCGTATTGTGTGACATTCATTATGCTATACATAGTAACACATCGATCGTCGGAGCTCGATTAATAATTTATTTAGTATCGATCGTACCATTCGGGAGGAAAAACTTAGGTTTTATTATGCAATCTGTTTGGTTCAGGTCCTAGGAAGAATGGCGACGTTGGGGTAAAGTGTATCGGTTATTTTTTGTTTATAAAATATATTTCGGTATATTTTCAGATCCGAATTTGGGCGTTCGAAAATGAGAATTTGGGGCATTTGGGGAATTTGGGAACTTGTGATGCTGGGAATTCGGGGACTTAAGAACTTGGGAATTTGGGGACTTAGGAAATTGGGAATTTGAGGATTTAGAAACTTGGGAGGTTGGGGATTTAGAAACTTGGGAAGTTGAAAATTTGGAAATTTGGGGATTTAGAAACTTGGGAGGTTGGGGATTTAGAAACTTGGGAAGTTGAAAATTTGGAAAATTGGGGATTTAGAAACTTGGGAGGTTGGGGATTTAGAAACTTGGGAAGTTGAAAATTTGGAAATTTGGGGAATTAGAAACTTGGGAGGTCGGGGATTTAGAAACTTGGGAAGTTGAAAATTTGGAAATTTGGGGATTTAGAAACTTGGGAGGTTGGGGATTTAGAAACTTGGGAAGTTGAAAATTTGGAAATTTGGGGATTTAGAAACTTGGAAGGTTGGGGATTTAGAAACTTGGGAAGCTGAAAATTTGGAAATTTGGGGATTTAGAAACTTGGGAGGTTGGGGATTTAGAAACTTGGGAAGTTGAAAATTTGGAAATTTGGCAATTTATTAACTTGGAAAGTTAAAAATTCAGAAATTTGGAAAATTGAAAATTTACAGATTTGGGAATTAGGCAATTTAAAAATTTGGAAATCTGAAAAGTTTGAAACCTTTGGAAACTATGACCATGTGTCATATGTTCTTGATTTGCATACTTTTCGAGGAATTTATGAGTATCATCATATTAAATATAACGAATAAATCATATTGACCCCAATAGCTGTTGTAGTTGTGAAGATGTTTCAAGGTTGAATATAGAACGCTTGTCCCGATAGGTGACCATTAAAATTGGCAACCTTAAGGTGTAAATTAGTTTATTGATATATCACCGTTCTTCAACTTTCCAAACGTTCTGCTTACAATTAGTATAATAAATATTCATTCGGGATTGTTGAGTGAAATTTGTATGCACGCCTTTTAGCTGTTTATCGACGTTGGAAGGTTAACCATATATATATAGATTAAAAATACAATTCTTTTTTCACTCAGAAAATGCGCTAAATGTTAAACACGCATTTAAAACGATACCGCCATACCTGCATACGTTAAACAATTTGCTTTGTTCTATTACGCAAGTACTTAAATTTATATAACTTGCATTTCTTGTTTTTCTTGTAGTTTGTTAAAAAATACCACCGATTCGATCGTTTTGAACGAAAGTATTAATTCTATTTCAAAATTTTTCGTCAAAATATATTTATTATATATTTCAGAAACACCTGGTGCTATAACAATAAGAATTTTGAATTTCAGTATTAAAAATATACTATAGCGTAATAATAATGCAATGAAATAGTAAAAGTGATAGAAATGATAAAAATGTTAAAAGTGGCAAACATGATGATAAAATAGTATAATAATGAAATGATAAAATGATATTATAGTAAAGTGTTCAAAAACTCATAAAATGGTAAAAATGGTAAAATTATTCCAACAATGGAGTAATAAAAAAGTGAAACGATAAAAGTGGCAAAAAAGTATAGAAAAAAAACAAAGTGATCTAGAAATAGTAACAGGATAATATAATACTAATGTAATGAAACAATAATTGTAATAATTCTGATAAATTAAGTAGAATTTTCTAAGGATACGAAAAAGCAACATGCTCGTCAGCCAACGGTGGGACTAACTGTAAAAATAGCTGCTTCGAGAGAATAAGTTGCAAATGACGGGATATACGTCCCGTTTGTTAGACCGTATTCGAAATTATGGGACAAGGAATTACATTTAACGTAACTCGCGTCCACTGTTTACTTCCTAATATACTATCACTGGATTTTCTGAACGTATGTATACCGGTTTCGCACCTGTTCGCCTAACCTGTCGTACCGAGTATTTATGCACCACTCGGCTGCTGTATTCAACGAAAACTCTAAAATACTACCGTCGATATAATTACCGTTATCGCGTTCGTATTCGTTTTTAGCCTTTAAATTTCGCAGAAATAATTTTTACCAATTCGCGAGTAATTCTTGTCAACGACGCCATTGAGTCCCTTGTATTTATTAGACTAGAGAATTATCATTGATGCAATCTTCATTATTTATTTATTTCCACCTTGACACTTAATTTTAACCCTTAATTAAATAACTTAAAACCACTCGTACATACTATCGGCTTAAAATTAACTGTACGTCTTTTTAATCCCCTGCAAGCGGTCTAACACCTGTTACTGTCGACATTATTATAATTATACAAGCGAGACTTAAAATTCGTGCAAACTTTTATTTGTATCGTGAAAAGTTTCTATCTTACACAATGTTAAATCGTTTTTAAACGTTATATAGTTCTTACTAAGCATCAAATGTAACTTGTTAATTCTTCAATATATTTGTTCATAAAATTGTTCATAACAGTCTTTAATATTATTTAAAAAAATTCTATTAAGTTTACATAGTTGTGATTCAAACTATGTCGAAGATAGGAAAAATATTTAAATAAAATCCGAAAGATAATCGTTAAAAACAGATAGTCAAACTATAGAACCCAAGTTCTATCTAACGTGTGATCCGAAGTTATCCGAGAGCGGCCGAGAAAGTCCGAGGATACGCGAAGAGGCCCGAGAAGACCCGAAAACACAAATGGAACCGTTTCGAGAATTTGTGGCTAAATGGAAGAAATATCGATAATTTCGACGACACTTACGTCACGTGTATGTCCGTACGTCCCTGAACCATCGATAACACCATAAAAAGTCGTTGTTTTTGTTTATGTAAATGACACTTAATTATGTGGTATAAAAAAGTTGTGTAAGTCAATCGTATAACGAAGTCAACCTTAGATGCATTTATCGCGCTGTTTCTCTTAGTTGCCACCACATGACTAACAGTGAAAACAAAAACTGTTGATAATTAATAAGTATGTTACAGTATGCAACTTTATATTCAAGTTTTTCGTTAAAACACTCGGAATTGCAAGACAACCGCCGAATGCCGCAGGGGATATTAGTAATTGACCGCCACGTATTATATCACCACGTGCCACGTTGTTGTACATTAGATCATTACGGATTCGATAATCTCATGTTATATTGCCGCCCGTTACATAGGTACGCATTAGACGGTGTCACGCGTTAAATCCCATTAAATCACTGCACGATATACGATACAACCGAGACGTTTTATTTTCCACACGTCATATTACCTACGCGTTTTATTACCGCGCGTTATATTTCCCATGCGTTAAATCACCAACGTACTATATCTCCTATGCGCTGTATTTCTCACACATGATACCGCCAACGCGTTATATTTTCTATACGTTACATTTCCTACGTGTTATATTTCCCACGCTCGCTATCACGTATGTGGTATACTTTCTGCACTTTATATCGCGTTAATTAACGAAAGAAAAGAGTTAAATAAATTTATGTACTTCGAAAAAGATGCTGCCGCGTCCATTATTTTCAGCTATTAAACGCGTATAAATTAACCAGTCAATCTTCGTTGATTAGCGTCGGA
Source organism: Coelioxys conoideus (assembly GCA_947623535.1). Lineage (NCBI taxonomy): Eukaryota > Metazoa > Arthropoda > Insecta > Hymenoptera > Megachilidae > Coelioxys > Coelioxys conoideus. Next base: position 8,991,973 of record OX392455.1, on the reverse strand, counting down.
AGCTTGAAATAATGTTAGTTCAATCTTACGTTTTGTGGCTGAACGACGGGCCATATGTTACCATTTCGTAAAGGACGAGTACACCACACAGATTTACCGATCGTATACTGACATTTGATAGCTAGCTCTAACTATTTTATTACCTTCAACACATCACTACTAATCACTAATAATTGGTTATCTTATCGTTAATCGTGCTGCGCTGAAAAGTATAATATTAATAGTTGTCATAAAAATTGTTAGTTATCTGTATCCAGATGTCGTTCGATCTTAATCAGAATGTGGTACATGTTTTATTGCACACGCAGCATTTAATGAAATGAATGTTGTAAATTGCAAAAAACATATGCATGCATTATATCATCCTATATGTACTATCATATGAACTATTAACGTTATATTAGTATTATCTACTAATTATAAGTACATTCACCTGCTTAATATGCATCACAAATCCTTTATAAATCAATTGAATTGCTGAAAATGTAAACCTGGTATTAAGTAATATCATGTTTTTGGGTGCTTGGATTTAAGTCAATATTGGATTTAAGTAAAGTTACAATCGATGTAGAAAGATATTTTTTTACCACAATATAAAATTGGAAGCAAACAGTTTTGTTTGAACGGTATTAGCTTTTATCTTGAACATAAAAATGTAATTTAAAGAATATCTCACTTTAAAGTGTTTCATAAAGGACAAACATGAAACAGAAAACTTTAGTGGCGAATTTTGAAAACAAGAGCAAGGTAAAACTTAAAAGAAAATATTACGAATTGAAGTCTCATGCAGAAGGTGTTAAAACTGTGATAAGTTAAAAATCACGAATCATCTTTTTATCAATTCTGGGAACGATTGAATAACCCGTAATAAATGCAGGCCGATTACCAGGTATTAAAATCGTAAACGATCGACCAATCGATCTGCCGATGATCGAGCACCCCACCAATGATAAATGATATCTTCGACAATTATATTTCACCTACTTGACCCTGTTGTCTTAACATATGTTATTTTTCCTTTCCACGATCACAGGTAATAATCCCCCATCAAGTACCTGTACAACGTTCTTAAACTGAATATATTTATGATGACTTTATCAAGGCTGATATGTACTTGTAATTTATACCGCGATAACCGAGGATTGATACATCTATTGGCAAGATCAAGTACGTGTAAGAATACTGCGACCTCCAGTTTTTTCGAGAAACAACGAGACTTGTATTCTCAAAATTCAGGTGACCTCGAACGTGTACGGAGTTCGTAACTTCGTTTGACATTGTGAAAAATGTGTCACAAGGAGTGGTAAAACTGTTGATATCTAGGACTCGGATTATTAATGCGAACGTTGACAATTTTTATTGGAAGAAATTTCAGATTGTTTTTACAAGTTTAATAGTTTGTTGATTCAAAGATTTTAGACTTCGCAGAAATTGTAAAGTTTGATGATTCATAAATTTTTGATTTTATAGATATTTGGAAATTTGATGGCACATAAATGTTTTTATTTTTCACTACAGAAGTATTCAATTATCGATATTTGCAAAGTAAGAAATGTACAATTGTCTGTATTTTCAAATTCTTTTATTTATAATTCTCCTCATTTTCGTGTTCAAAAAATTCAGAACCATATAAGTATTTGTATTTTTATATCTTTTATTTACAAACTTTCAAATATGTTTATTAGTATGTATATAAATTTTGATAATTATACATTTGTACGATTGAAAGTTTACACATTTTTCAAAGTACATACAATGTCTTAATGTACAAATTTGTTAACCTTAATAGAATTTCTAAGAGCGCAAATGCAATCTTCCAAAATTGAAAACAAGAAAGAACTGTTTTACTTTGTATCTGACAAACAAAGTCTAAGAAATAATAAATGGATAATGCAATCAGAGGTTCAAAGGAAAATGGGTTAAAATGAACTTTATCAGAAGTAACCGAGTGCATCGCGGTGCTATGGTAATAAAAGACGATCACGAGAAATAGATAAGTTCTAACGTACCTAAACGCGAAGCATGGAAGAATGTACAACGTGTTGAGCGGAGATCGTTTTAACCAACATCTTGTAAATAGTGAAAGGATTAAATTGAATTAATGACCTAAGATTAAGCAGAAAAAAAGATTGCTTCTGGTGCAAACTTTCTCCATGTAAATCACTCGACAATATACAAAACTTTCGCATTAGCGTACGCCGGATTTTATCTTCTACATCCGCTTCTTTTTTTTTTTTTAATACAGAGGGTATTTTAAGAAACGAACATTCTTTATCTTCTTATCGTAACTTATCGGCGCTTCCACGAAGTACTGAAATAAAACACATCGAATTAATCGATTTCTCAAATCCTTATGTCATATTGATTTTCCATCTACGATATTTATAGATCCTGATGATCAATCGATCAATAATAAAAATTAATAACAACGATCGAGCTTTTCAGTCGATGTAAACAATAATTCTGGATAATTACTCATCATTCGCGACGCACTAACGATACGATCATTTGGACTTATCAGTACCAAGATTGATTTGAAATTATACTGTGAAAAAAAATTGTATTGTGTTTAACAAGCTGACGATTGTTGTTTGAGGATATCCGGAATATAACACGGGTAATATACACCTGAATTTATCGAGCTTCTTCTTAAAAATTCAAATATGCGGCTTGTAGATAAACAGGTAGGCAGTTATGCTAATTTTCCGGCTGTGTTTGAAACTTCTCCAAATGCTAACATCTGAACATTATGCGAAAATGTTTTTGTGTTTGACCATTATGCTCTTGACGTCTCGAAAGGTAGAGGAACCGTACCCCGTTAAACCAGTTTTATTTACGGTCTTAATTTCCTATTCAACTTTTATTAAAATTATATTAGGTTGACAAATAATTTCGCGACCTTCCCTCGTGTTTTTGCCTCGAAAACATTTAAATTTCACCGTAAGGGGGAAGAAAAATGACCACTGTACACGCAGACACGGCAAAAGATTATTCGTTCGAATACTTCATTCGATTAATAATTATTACACACGGAATATTAATGGATACCTTCACAGAGGACAACATGTGATCGCTACGAACTTAATTTTCAGTTTAGTATAAGAAAAACTTGCTAATGTATGTGTACAAAATATTTAAAAATTCATGTATCGTTTTGAGATAAAACGAAAATTGGATATTCGCTAATGGACTACGCCGAGAGTGATGCGTAAATTGATTAACTCATTGTTTACTTCATCGAACAGTCAGTTTAATCAGTATTTTATTTAATCAGTATTTACTACTCTCATCGACAAATTTCAATTCGATGTGCTCTGTTTTGCGATACTTTTATGCCAAAAGAGTTATCATGTCAAGTTTTGTATTCTTCAAAATCAATCATTGGTTATTACGAATATGTATAGATTATGTTAAGAATATTAATTAAATATATGTACGATGATTTTCATGAAACTTTAAGCTTCAAATTGTTATTCTACAAGCGCCATTTTGCGATACTTTTATGTCAGGAAAGCATCTTGGATGGTCTATGTTTTAAAAATAACCATTGCTCATTATAGCCAGTAGTAAGCCATTTTGTATCGAGAATATGACATTTATACGGTTAAATTTTATGCCTCCAACGGTATGACGTCATAATTTTACGACGCTTTTATATTAGGAATCTATCGAATCGCATTAGGCTTTTATACGATTCCAAATAACGAAGAGGGCCTTTAATGTGATGAATTCCGATATCCGATTCGAATGCGTTACGTTTTTTATTCGCACGTCATAGACAAGTCGTTATGCTTGCTCCACATGAAAGTGCCAGGCGAAAGTTTCGTAGAGTCAATGGCCTTCGAGTGAGCATGACGTAGATCGTTACACCAGCATATTTGCCTTTTAATTAATTTTTTTTTTTTTAACCATTTCCCATATATTCGCCTCGTCTAAAGTTTCTTTTATAACGTAAACATCTAAATAGCGTTAGAGGAAACAGTAAAAAAAACTTTACTAGGAAACAAACAAATTAGCTTGTTTCTTATCGTTAATGAATTCAGTACATATATTTAAATTGGCCCTGGTGCGATAACTAATAGGCACGTGTTATTATCCTTATACGTTGTTATCGTCTTGCGTTATGGCAAAAGGCGTCATTTCCGTATCGTAATATATTGTCCCGTTTAATGATTGCCACGTGGTATGTTGCTAGATGGTGTTATTAGTACGCGTTATATCGCCGAGCATTGTACTGTCATACATAATAATCGCCACAAGTTACCATTACCGCGCGATATATCACCACACGCTGATATCACCACTCGTTGTATTTCCACATTTTACTATTACCAAGTGTAATTGTCGTCATGCGATACATTGCCACGCGTTATATCGTTATATGTCATATTTCCATCCGTTACTTCGTCAGGGGTTATATCGCCACGTGTTACACTGCCACGTGTTATATTGCCGTGCATTATCAATTATTATCATCAAACGTTACATCAAGAGTTACTATGATCTCTCGTTATTTTTGTCACGTGTTATACCACCACAAGCTCCCATTACCAGGATTCAAACCACCCCGCGTTATATCGCCGCAACGAACACACCTGTCTATTCCTATTACCATGCGTTCTCATCGTATGTCACATCGCCTCCTCTGATACCGTATTATTCATTTCATCGAACAAGCAAAAACTACGAATATATTTTCATCGTGCTCGCCTTGACTAGATAAGTTCAATGCGTCTAGAAAATGATTGTTAATAATCTGCTGCTGGTTTACGTTTCCTAAATAAAACTCTCCATATAGCATCGGAGAAATCATAATCAGACTATTCGGAATGACGAAAGTACAGTCGTGTGTTCGATTGGACAGAGAAGAAACCGATTTTTCAACGTTTTCGCAATCGTTGTTTTAGCATACAATCGTGGGAGGTTCCGGTACAGGGGGTATGCTCCATTTCCCTTGGTCTCATCTTCCATCATTCCCGCTTTTCACTTCACTGTTCCAGCCACCGCGATAATTACCGTGAGGAAAATACGGCTGTTTGTTTTGTTTCGTTTCTCTTTTCTTCTTTTTTTTTACCTCTTTACTCTTCCACGCTTTTCTCGTTCCTTTCTTTCCGCATTCGCGGGGAGAAGAGGGGCACACGCTCGGTACCGTTGCGAATTTTCTCTCTCATCGTGCACGAGAATCGCGAAACTTTGTCGGCTACATGGCCGGGCTAATCAAAGTCTGAGGAAAACGCTCGTCGCCGAGCGGGGAAAAGCATCGAACGTTTCCCTCCGGATGCCTGAAACGTTTCGCGACTTTGATTAGAGCTCGGATAATTACCGCGGCCGAGTATAATCTTTGTAAAACCTGGAATCGTTACCATCCTATTTTAGGCGCATGGAGAGTCGTCGAAAACTGTATTTAACCGGTTAATTGCGTTCGACGTATATACACGTCGATCCAAAATTTTATTTTCGATGTTATTGACATTAATAAACTAGTAATTGTTTCTCGAATGTTACTTCTATTTATTTTTTCTCGTAAAATTTGTAATAGGACCATCTATCCTGTGTCAGTCGCATATAGTCATTATTTAATATTTTCCTCACATCATTCGTTGGTATTAATAATCCTAATAAGTTTATTTATAAAACTGAATTCCATAACTGACTGGGTAAGATTAACAAAGATCGCAGTGGTACTTGCGTTTATATCAAATTTTATTCTATTCTTCGTGTACTCGACATCCTATATTACAAAATTTCTGATATGCAAAAATCTAACAGTCTATCACTTTCTTCAATAAAAGATGTTCGCAATGTTGATACCCGAAGAACATCCCATCCACAAATTGTGGATACAAAAATATCGATTTTGTCATAGAACTTGAACTATTCGCCCATAAAAATACGACGAAAATTTCTGATATACAAAAATCTAACAGTCCATCACTTTCTTCAATAAAGGATATTCGCGATGTTGATACTCGAAGAACATCCCACAAGAACATCCCATTCACAACTCGTGAATACAAAAATATCGTTCTCGTCATAGAACTTGACCAATCTCCCCATAAAAGTACGAAAATAAAATTTTTATAAATATATTTGTGCAATGAGTATCGACTCTCGGTGCATACGCGAAAGTAGTACTAAAATTACGTAACTCGTCTAATAACCGAGTTAGCGTCCGACGATCCCCGAACAATGGTCTCCGGCGTTACGTAAATTCGAGATGTAAGAAGATGGTTGCCCAACGTGGAATCCTCGGAAGAAAGTAAGCGATATGTAACGTGGCCGAGCGTCACAACATCGCGGGGAGCGAAAGAATGGCGAGACTTTTAACGCGGCAGTCGTCTCACGTCCCAGAAGAGGAGACCCCGGCGTAATGACACAAATTTAAATGGCCGCGGTTCGCTCGTAGGCGGCTGCCTGGTAAGAGATCGCAATTAGGATCCAGCGAGAGATTCGCGATAGCAGATGCCTTCGTCGTGAGAAAGTCTCGGCACGAACCTCGGTTTCCTTTACTTCCTTCCTTGAGAAGATTCGCCCGCTGCTTCGAGGAATCTTCTTCGTTGTTTAATTGATTGCGCCGGGGTCAGAGTTTATTTCCTAACGCGATCGTCAATTCGACTCCCGATAGGAAACGAACAGGGAGGGGCTTGATTAATTTTAAATCCTCCGACGTACAGTCGACGGCAAATCCACTTTCCCTACTAGCGAATTCCGACGAACTTTTGACAATTTCGAAATTCTTCAGCGATTCACGGTTCGGGGAGATAGAAATTTGAAGATCTAAGGAGATAATATATGAATGGATTACTGTAAGAATTTGAAGAATTTGTTAAGATTCAGTTAGAGACGTGAGAATTTAGATCTTTACAGGTCCGAGGACACAGGAATTTAGTGATCTAGAATTTTTGAAATCGAAGGAATTTTGCATCTGACGTCTTACAGATTCAGGGACCTTTTATTTAAGGTTTCCGGAATTTAGAGATTTAAGGATGTAGGAATATTGAGATCTTAGAATTTGAAGGTCTAATGAATTAGAAATTGAGAAATTTGAGAATGCCAAAATTTCGGAAATTGAAAGTTTGGAGCATTTGAAAAGATGTAAATTGAAAGATCGAAAGATTGAAGATTGAGAAGTTGGAAAATTGGAAAGTTGAAAAGTTGAGAAATCGAAAGATTGAAAGTTGAAAGATCGACATATTGAAAGTTGAAATATTGAAAAGTTGAAAGGTTGAAAAATTGAAAAATTAGAACATTGAAAAATTAAAAAATAGAAAAGTTGAAAAGTTGAATAGCTGAAAAGCTGGAAAGTTGAAAAGTTGATATCTCGGAAAATTGAAAACTTTTTTATTTCGAACCTCAAAAATATGCAAACCCGAACGATTAAAACTTTATCTCGTAAATATTCGATACCTAAAGAATTCTTCATCTTTCGATAATCCAAACATTCCTACATTACAAACAAGTATACCTCTGATAAGGTAGCAGTCGATTACAGTACGTAGTCCATTGTTTCGCGTGTCAACTTACCACACGCACAATAAACGTTTCTTATGTCGATGATCCTATAATTGACCCGTCCATAGGCAGTTGAAAGGTTAAAAAAATCACCCTCTGAATCGAAGGTCGAAGTAAAAGACAAAGAAAAGCACGTCGGACGTTTATCGCAAACGAACCATGATCTTGCATCTCGATCGCTTCATAACCGCACAGCAAGGGTATATTGTGCCTCGATTGTAACTGGATCGAACGGCTGTAGAAAGTGGTCTTGATTTTTGTTAGCCGGGGCACAAACAGCTCCTTTATACGCTGTTCGTTGTCGTACAATTTTTGAATCGAGGACATCCGATCACTGTGATCGATTTCGACGCCAGCAAGAAACGGCGAGGCGGTATCCACGGAACCTTTGTTGCCTTTATCGATTCACAATAACGCGTACAGAATTCATTTTGCTTTGAAAAAAAAAAACGACGGTTGCGCGTCTTATCTTTATTGTTGTTTACTGCTGCGAGGTATTCCAGTCAAACTAAGAAGGTTAGCTCGATAATTATGTATTCCTCCGAGGTCGTGTTATTTTACAGTTGAAAAGAAATTAACTCTTTCATCGTTGTTAACAATGGATGTGCATAGTAAACGGATAAGCCTCTGAATTGTTGTGGATACGAATACAAAGAATTTTGTATGTATCAAGGTTGAAGTTGCAGGACCCGGAGTCAAAGCATCTCGGTTCCACAATTTCGAAATTCTCAAATGCAAAAATACCAAAATTGTATACCAAGTTAAATATCAAAGTTATGTGAACAAACCTAGGTCATGTTTGCATTCTGATTGAATTTGGAGTTTAATATTAATCATTGTTTACATAATCAAGGATCCCGAATTCAAAATGTACTTCACATTTCAACTTTTCTTATTTGTGGTAATATTGTAGCAATAGTTAATAAGGTATCATAGATTAAGGGATTTAATGCAAAAATCCCAAGATCCAAAGATCCAAAAATACCAAGATCCAAAGATCCAAGGATCCAAGGATCCAAGGATCCAAAAATCCAAAGATCCAATGATGCAAGGATCCAAGGATCCAAGGATCCAAAGATCCAAAAATACCAAGATCCAAAGATCCAAGGATCCAAAAATCCAAAGATCCAATGATGCAAGGATCCAAGGATCCAAAAATACTAAGATCCAAAGATCCAAGGATCCAAAAATCCAAAGATCCAATGATGCAAGGATCCCAGGATCCAAAGATCCAAAAATACCAAGATCTAAAGATCCAAAGGTACAAGGATCCAAAGATCCAAAGATCCAAAGGTCCGAATATTCAAAGATCCAAAAATCCAAAAGGTCCACAAATCCAAAAGATCCAAAAATCCAAAAGATCCAAAAATCCAAATGGTTTAAAAGATTCGAAAATCCAAAGATCCAAAAGACCCAATTACCCGACTATCACATGAAGAAACAACAGTCTTCCATCATCCCATACAAGTTTCGCATCTGCCACAGCTACATGCCCCAGAACTGCAGATGAGACAGCAGAGGAATAAAACTTTGCTCGCATATCCGCATCCAAATTCTAGATACACGACAGACACACGTCAAAATTGTACCAACGTTAAGTACAAAACGGCATACCAGTCATTACGCCCGTTTGCATATCGCGTTAATTCGATCGTCAAGGCCTTTGATTCCACGGATCAAAGTTCTGCGACAAGCTGACCTCTCGGTTCACGACAGTGACGCGTATTTAGCTAATTTTACTGGCGAGTTGTAACACGCCAGAGGGTCCTTTGAACGAACGTATTAGCGTCAATAAAAGCTGACGCGCGCGTGCTAAGGGACGCCGATGCGTGGCCCGTGTGTGTAGAAAACGCTCCTGAAGAATGTCGCGCGCGATTGCTACAACAATCGTGCCGGCAATAAACCGAATAAACGTTTTACTTGCGTGACACACACGACAGCTCTTACCTTTTTCGATTCTTTCGTTACGGAACACTGGCTGCACCCACCTGTTCCTGCTATCCTATGTGCGCGAGTTCAAGGCTGGGCGGAGACGCTCGAATGGGGGACAAATTTCCTCTTGTTTTTCATCGGCCATTAGAGACAACGTAAGCTCCGTAGACATTCCACGTCGAATCGTACCGCGGTTTTGATCGCAGTAGTCGTTCAGTTTCTTCGGATTCGAGACAATTGTTTCATTTTTCACTCGCGTTTCGTTATACGAACACTTTTCTACCTTTTGTAGCGCTTCTTTTATTGGACGCTCAAAATATGACTGTCTTATCGGTTCTTCTAAAAAGGCTGAGTGGAAATTTAATTTCATTTATATAGATGCGAATTATCTGGCAGTACAAAACTCCTGTCGATTTTTTAATATTGATTATATTAATATCCGTATACAATATCCGTACAAAACATCAATATCAATTATACTACTATTAAAATTAATATTTGTTAATATTTTGTTTTACAACAAAATTTTCTTCACGTCTTAAAAAAGAGAATAGTCTCAAAAAGGAAACAGCTATTTAAAAATATTTATTGTTTATCAGAAAATGGATACGATAATGCAGTTGTCATTTATCAAGCGGGTATTTATCGAAATAGTATCGTTTAATGTTTATTCACAACAGGTATAATTCGACTAAGTTATACATGTATTAAGACAATTTATACAATTGCTATCGTAACAGTTTAGTATAATCTGTTATTCCAATTAATATATGTAAATATATAATTTGCCATTCTAATTAATATATATGAATATAATCTATCACTCTAATTAAATTATATGAATATAATCTGTTAGTCTAATGTATGTGAATGTAATCTGTTACTCTAATGTATGAGAATATAATTTGTTACTCTAATTAATACGTGCTAATACGATTCGTTACCCCACTAATGCGTGTTAACATCATTCAAAAATTAACGTAACATCTATTATCTGACGAAGTTCATAAATATTTCCAGCCGAGTTACGCGGAAAAGTCAGAAAGTTTGAAAATCCTTTTCATCGTCTCTGGAAATAAAGATCACCTTTCGATCGCGTCGCAAAAACGCATCACGCGATCGTCACGGTTTTGTTAAGAATGTTTATTCACGCCGTTAACTTTCTAATACCGCGAAGTTTTCTACAACGAAAGCATTTAACCAACATCACTGAGATTTTCATAAATCACGATCTTGAAGAGATTCGTTCACTGGAGAAATAAATAGATCTTTCAAAATGTAATTACATATATGTTTTTCTTGTTTCTGTGCTATCCTGCACAGAACTAACGGCCCTTGCAACAATAATTTCGTGTGCAATTATAAAATGTGTCAAAAGCAACAATGTTGTAAAACCGTAACGCGCAACTCTCTAAAATAAGGGAGAGATTTGCATTTAAAATTAGTCGAGATAATTTCAGAACTCGAACAGTATTTTGGAGAGTTCCAAAACGCTGTAGATTTACAAAATTGTTCCTTTGGGTGCACTTTATGGTTGTACGAAGTTTTAATGAAATCGGTGATTCGAAGTGCGTGAAGCACCTCGTTAGACGTCGTCGCAAATCTTAAATAGGATTTATTTTCGCACACGTTCGGTACACATTCGTGAATCGAATGTCAAACAATGCGAAGTTCGAGTGGTAGAATTTTTAACGCCTTCTTGTCAGCCGTGAATACGCTGAACACGTGTAACAAAGGAACGGAGTTTCCTGCAGGTGCACGTCACAGCCGGAAGAATATTAAGAAAGTTTAGTCACGTGGTTTGCATCCTATGCAATTTCCAATGCGTTTTACTGTCGCTTGTATTAAACCATCAACCGATCGAGATGATCGAAGCCACGCATTCGTTATTAGAGAAAGTTGCGTTGTTAGGTGAAAAGGAAAATCGTTGCACGTTGTCCATCAACGTTATAACCCACGTTGACACACGGAGATCTAATTGAAATCAAAAATTTATTCTTCAATTTGTCCGACAAGCAACTACAAGTTTCCAATTACGTTTCATGATATATTCAACCATTTAATTATTTGCCACATCGCCGACATTCCTTGCAAACACTTCATCGAAGACCTTGGCTAAAACTTTGCTATAGTAAGACAAATGCGCAGACGATAATTAAAAATAAAAATATGCACAGTTATGTCCACTTAATGGATATACCACACAGAGTGTAAGTTAAATGGCTGTAATTGTTATTTACAGTTACTTTTCACGTTTCAAAGGCATTCAGACAATGTTTTCTTAACAAATATTGCAAATTTTAATACTTACTATTTTTCATATTTTTCATATTTTTCATATTTTTCATATTTTTCATATTTTTCATATTTTTCATATTTTTCATATTTTTCATGTTTCTCATATTTTTAATACTTTTAATACTTTTAATACTTTTAATACTTTTAATACTTTTAATACTTTTAATACTTTTAATACTTTTAATACTTTTAATACTTTTAATACTTTTAATATTTTTAATATTTTTGAACCAATCAGGTTTCGTCACAGATATTTGAATGGTACTTTGTTGAAAATAACAAAATGACGCACGATTAAATATGCAGTTTGACCAGACGAAGTTTTCTGTTATCGCGTAGTATAAAATGTAAAAAATGTGAATGAAAAAGAGGATTCAAAATACAAACAGAGATTCTAAAATCACACGTTGAGTCAGCGAAGAGTAAAAGCGGCGGTTAAGAGGATAAATGAATTTATCGCGAACGATTTATCACAAAAATGACACTCGTCAGGTATGTTAGATGTTTCACGGCGCAAGTTTTGCTTGAATCTGTCCGTTCCTAGCAATTTGCGTTTAAAAAATTGTTGTGGTGAACGTGGTGACCTCGAACCAAGAGTCAAGATCATTTCCTGCAGAATTTCTTTCTGTGTATATATTTCGTATCCCGGCGAGGTTGCGGAAAGATCATCCACTCGAGGTCATCGTTCCCAAACTCGTTTATAGAATTTTACTTCAACGAGGACAACGGAGCGTAGTTTAGTGTCTTCCTTCGCTTTTTTTAGAACTATATTTCTAGCTCTTTCTGTGCTACTACGCTATTTTCGCCTTTGGTGACAGTTATTTCTTACAATTGTATCAGGAATTTGTCGAATAGTAGGAAGTTTATTTATAAGCGTACGGTGTCTACGTAAGCGTTATACAATACATATGAAGATTTATATCTAATCTTTTTAAGGCATTAATTAGACATATTCTTGGCATGAACATGTATTATATAAACAAGAATACTATTTAGAATGTTGTAGAGCTATTTCTTTGTTAGTTATACAATTACCGTGGTAATCACGTTCGTTTCAACGATTTCAAATATCAAACTCCACATTTCTAAAATTAGAAAATTGTCAAATGTTTAAATCAACAAATTATTAAAGATCAAATTATGAAATTATGGAATTATCAAATTATCAAATTATCAAGTTATCAAATTATCAAATTATCAAATTATTAAACTATCAACTTAAAAAGTTACCAAACTACCAAATTACCAAGTGGGAAAATGATTAAACTCCTAAATTGCTAGCTTATCAATTTGTCAACCTACTAAAATACCAAAATTACCGGATAAAGAAAGTATTAAACTATCAAACAACAAAATCACCAAATGACCAAATTATTAAAAACCAACTTAAAAAAATAAAAAACCACCAAATTACCAGTTGTGAAAATGATTAAACTCCCAAATCACCAGCTTACCAACTTGTCAACCTACTAAAGTAGATAATAGCAACCTAAAGTATTAAACGATCAAACAACAAACCTACCAAACGACCAAATTACCGTATTTCCAAGGTACCTAATTTCCAAACACCCGAATGATATTTGTACTAATAGTTAGCTCGAGGCAAACATTTTCTTACACCTCCTCATGCAAATTCGAGCATTTATCGTCGCGGTATGTAATCGTTGCCCTCTTTTCTCTTTACCAACAATCGTTCGAAACCTCCCCACTTTGGCGATAATGTTTGACCGTTCCATTCTTCCATCACGTTTTTTTCTCCTCGTTCCCATATTTTTTCCTACCGCCTACCTGTTATGTTTCCCGCTCGGTTATTATAATTTTCTCTCTCCTTTTCCCTTGTTCTTGCCGGCTAAACATCTGCCTTTGCCTCTCTTTTTCTCTCGGACGCGGCTCATGCAAATTGTACGGGGGATCATAAAAATTCTCACCGATCGATTCCGTTAGCATGAACGGCCTCGGGGTACCAAGATATACGATAAGTATCGGTGAAAAAGGAGCAAACACGACGATCGACGAAAATCGTACGATCTTTATCGAAGTTCGCTTCACAAATACAACGAAGTTGCCTAATATGGTCAGCCTTTGTTTAGCGACTCATACGATTGAACCAAATAGCGAAATATTTCGAAATTTAGAATTTACTATCTTCGAATTTGCATCAAACTGTTCCTGCCATTAACGAAACCGCCGAAAATCCGTCTCGTCAACTTTTTATTACACTTTTTTGCATCGCATTTACATAATGTCATAAATTTCGGAGTGTTGCACAATTTTTTTCTTGATTAAATGTCTGAAATGAAATTTTATTTATCGTTCTCTATTATCGCGGAATGTAATACATTTCTGTATAAAATCGATGAAACTCCGTAACGGAGGGTCAACTATAATGATTGGCTATTTGTAATAATAACTTTCATCGGGGATTGTACGATTGACGCCAACGTGGCGTCAGTAATCATTGATCGCTAAAATCCACATGACGCCACGTTAGTGTCATATATAGGGTAATGGTTGAATCTGTATTGTCTTTGGGTACACGGTTCAGAAATATTACTCGATCGCATAAAACCAAACTTTTCCTTATTAAATCCCGCTTGTTCGAATACTTGGGTAAGACAAGACACATATGACTGGGAGATTTTACGAGGAAAAGAAGTGTAATTAAAATTTATATCAGGAAGGATTAAATGGACTGGAAGCAATTAAATTAATCATTCTAGCGAGATGATTATGCGGCTATTAATTTTCTGTTGATGAAAAACGACTTTTCTGTATGTTCACTGAGACGCGACGTTAAGTAGTTACAAATCGAAATTCTACAGATTCCGGTAACTTATTTTCAAACTTTCAAGTTTTATAATTCTCAAATCTTCGACTTTCCAAATTGCCAAATTTCCGAATTTCCAAATTTCCGACTCTCAAAATTTCCGAATTTTCAAATTCCCAAATGTCCAAATTTCCGAATTTCCAAACTTCCAAATTTCCACATTTCCACATTTCCGAATTTACGAATTTTCGAATTTCCGATTTTTCCAAATTCCCAAATTTTCGAATTTTCAAATTTCCAAATTTCCAAATGTCCAAATGTCCAAATTCCCAAATTTTTTATTTTCCAAATTTCCGAATTTCCAAATTGCCAAACGTCTACATTTCCGAATTTCCGAATTTCCAAATTGCCAAATTTCCGACTTTCAAAATTTCCAAATTTCCGAATTTCCAAACTTCCAAATTTCCAAATGTCCAAATTCCCAAATTTTTTATTTTCCAAATTTCCGAATTTCCAAATTGCCAAATTTCCAAATTACCAAATTTTCGAATTTCCAAACTTCCAAATTTCCAAATGTCCAAATGTCCAAATGTCCAAATTCCCAAATTTTTTATTTTCCAAATTTCCAAATGTCCAAACGTCTACATTTCCGAATTTCCGAATTGCCAAATTTCCAAATGTTCAAATCTCCAAATTTCCAAATTTCCAAATGTCCAAATGTTCAAATCTCCAAATTTTCATCGGCCCAATCGCACTTAACAGAGATTGTCCACTCTGCCATTGAACCTAGCGGACTCGTTGTACCCCAAAAAAAATTCTTGTTACGCCAATGAGAGTAATAAAGCTGGATCATTACGGGTCTCGCAGAGAAGCTCGTTCAAGAAAAGATAGATTCAATTACCGAGCGTTTAATCCGTCGATTCTTGCTTCCGCCATTTCGTAGCACGCAGCGAGAATGAATTCGGCATCGGCGCGAAGAAAGTAAGGGAAAAACAAAGAAGGAGTCCGTCTTAGACCCCCCATTAGGGCTTAATTGTAGCTCGGTCTCTTCTTATTTGTTGAGCTCGACGAATTAACAAGACGATCCGGTAATTGCTTCGCGGAACGTGAATCTGCATTCCTCGCGTTTATGACCGCTTCGTAGGTTCAATGGCTTTCTCTTTTATCGAGATTTTTCACGCCAAGCTTTTCCGCCGTGGTCTCTCTCGATTTCCTGTACTGTTGTTTCATCTCCCGGGTCAAGGAAACCGTTCGTCCATTTTGCACGCAACGCTGTTCAATCTGTCGAAAGAATAGAAACAAAATGCCTGCTGGTTTGCGAAACGTCGCACGTATGCAAAGTAGCTATTTTGTATCAGGAATCGGTCTCGAAGAATTGGTAAGATGTTGCACGGTGTGTCTTTGTTACATGCACACGTTTGAATAACTTGAATGGTATGAATGACACGCAGTAATATTTATAATCGTTTCGGAAAACAACGTTGTTCGGTATCGTAGTTTACGTTACTGCACGATTAATACGTGTAAATATTGTAAATTATCCCATAAAATCCTGAGACATTTTACTTCGCCATATTTTGTAATTAATGTACAGTTATTCTATGGCTGATACGTAATATTCGATGTTGTATATTTGTCACACCATTTCTGGTATTATGCGATTAATACGTTGTATGATTTGTGCGTGTTACATGCAATGAAGGGTGCAAATTCAAAAATATCTTTACATAAATAAAGATAATAATGCACCGAAACGCTACAGGAAATAAAACACTAAGGATATGAATTCACATATTCGAGTAAACATCGCTTCATTATCTTCTCCCATAAATACATTAAGCTTGTTCGTAATCAGAGCTTAAGTAATTGAAACTTCATTCACAGTAATTTGTAACGCTGAATAATTTCAAATAATTACAACTTGAATAAATGTTACGATTTGAATTAATAGTAACACTATTAACACTTTGAGTGCCATGTCATCTACATACGGCTGACGTATGAATACGTACATAAATCTATTGCTAATTTTAGTCGAAACATTTAACGTAACAAAGTATACAACATTTTTGTGAATATATTAAAGCTTATCTAATAAGCCAAGGTAGAATATTATGAAAATTGTCTATAGAATTCATTGAAAATAAAATTACTTCTTAAAAGAAGTTGAAACTGTTTTAGGGTGGCACTCTAGGTGTTAACGCAAGAAAGTAATCATTGTTATCAAGGACAAAGTATAAGCAACTTATGTAAATTTTTGTATAAGCAACGTATGCGAACTTTCGTGTAAGTAATGTATGTAAATTTTCGGAGAATGGACTCGACATGGTATCGTAGAGATTACAGCATCTTCTGGTGCTATTGTTACATGTAAAATGGAGGTCAGTTTAGCGCGAAGAGTATTAAACTGAAGTCGGTAACACATGGTATATCGAATTAATAATCACCGGTTAAGTACGTCAGTTCGATAACCAGCAAAGTTAGAGTGTACCGGTTTAACGTTAAAATATTCATTAGGCGTAACGACAGCCCTGATAGCTTCCACGTGTATGTATGTTGGGTGTATCCTAACCCAACGTAACGGGCGCACGGAACACGATAATGCACAAGAATCGCGTCATGCCACGTTCTCCTGGCCATACTGGCCAATTCTTTGCTCGCTCACAGATTTCTACCGCCATTTTACGACATCTTTTTATTTCCGCTTCGTGATTATCTTTAACGGTCACCTTGCAGTTCACTATTGTCCCCTTTCCTATTTTTTATTTCCTGCATTCCTTCCTATGACTAACCGTCGCTTATCGCTCTCAATCTTCTATCGCGCTCGTATCTCTCATTTTTTTTTTTAATTTAATATCAACCGTTTGAATCGTGATCATCACGTTTCTGTGGATGGCTATATATATAACGAGATTACGGACAATTGAGAATTCGTAAATATAGAAATTTTTCAAATGGAGCAGTTGAAGATTGGAAAATATGAAAACTATCTTGAAACTTGAAAACTTGATATTTTTATGTACCTACGCTTCTGAGCATCTAATTTATCAAATTATGAAATGTGTATGTTTCTATACTTGCACATTTGGGAATCTGAAAATGAATTTACAAATCTGAAGATGGAAAATGTGCAAATCAGGAAGTGAAAAATTTGTAAATCTGAAAATGGAAAATTTGCATATAAGAAAATGGAAAATTGGTAAATCAGAAAATGAAAAATTTGAAAATCTGAGGATGGAAAATTTGTGTAGCTGAAAATAGAAAACTTGAAAACCTGAAAATGGAGAAATAAAAAATTCTAAAATGTAAAAATGATAAAATAACAAAAATGGAAAATAAACAGAAGTTAATAAATTTAAACTTGTGCCATTTAAAATTAAATTTAGAATGACCACGCGCCTAAATACTTAATTTCCCGAGCTACCAAATACGTAAACTACCAGCGATCGAGATTTCATGAATCCGATAACAGCCCATCGAGTTATCGCGTCAATCGAGAAAGAAAAGTTCGAAAAATCCGACTATCCGCCAACGCGTTATTTCGTACAATGATCGAAACTCCAGATCGAAAGCCGGTATAACGATACTTGAACGGCATCGAAACTTGTAATTAACAAGGTATGTACCCAGTCTGCGAAAGAGCCGAACAAAATTTCAAAGAGAGATTACCGTTCGACTGGTTTGGTGAGATTTGTAACTGCGTGCAAACATTTTGATACGCACACGCGCACGCACGCTACATTCCTCGGCGCACACGCTTTAACGACCGGGCGATTCGAGTTACACCAGTTTTCTATTAAAGAGAATAGTTCGAATCCGCGAAACTCTTAAACCCTTTCCTTCTGTCTTTATTATCGCCGCGACGACGACGTGGTTCGGGGATGAAAAATCAACGACGGCCAAACGCGGCGATAGATAATTTGTTAGTTATGCAATTACGGTGGTAATCACGTTCGCTTCAACGATTTCAAATCTCAAATTCCACATTTCTAAAATTAGAAAATTGTCAAATGTTTAAATCAACAAATTATCAAAGACCAAATTATGAAATTATGAAATTATGAAATTATGAAATTATGAAATTATCAACTTATCAAATTTCCTAATTATCAAATTATCAAATTGTCAAATTGTCAAATTGTCAAAATGTCAAAATGTCAAATTATTAAACTATCAACTTAAAAAGTTACCAAACTACCAAATTATCAACTAGGAAAATGATTAAACTCCTAAATTACTAGCTTATCAATTTGCCAACCTACTAAAATACCAAAATTACGAGGTAAAGAAAGTATTAAACTATCAAACAACAAAATGACTAAATTATGAAACAACCAACTTAAAGAATTATCAAACCACCAAATTAACAACTGGGGAAATGATGAAACTCCTAAATTGCTAACTTATCAATTTGCCAACCTACTAAAGTACCAAAATTACCAGGTAAAGAAAGTATTAAACTATCAAACAACAAAATCACCAAATGACAAAATTACCAAATTACCAAATTATTAAACAACCAACTTAAAAAAATAACAAACTCTTAAATTCTTTCCTTCTGTCTTTATCACCGCCGCGACGACGACGCTATTCGGGGATGAAAAATCAACTGACGGGCAAACGCGGCGATAGATAATTTGTGCAGGCTGGCTACGAACGCCGTGCCTTTAATCTAATGCCACTGCGATCGATTAACGATCGGGAGAAAAAAAAACGATCGTGTCCTGGTAGCTCGGTATATGCAACGATGCGCTGGTGCATTATGCATTAACGACACGAACTCACGAACAGATACAGGCAACAGCACCGCGGGACGTCGTCGTATTACGGATTTTTTCACGATTACACGATGAAGCTGTTCACCATCGACCTCGTACGCGTTAATTTATTCCGCTGTAGGCTCATACCGGTGATAACAATTTCCATCCACCCATCTTAGGATCCATCAACGATTCGATGTAAATTGAAATTGCTAAGCGTTCCCGACTACTCAATTGTTTCTTTGGCTTTTTCATAAAGGGATCGCGCTTTGCGCTGATACACTCTTCCTCGGTGTTATTTGCGCACCACTCAGACCACTCGAAATACTGTTATTTGCCAATGGGTCTTGTTGCGCCTCTCTTTTTTCAAAATCAATCGCGATCGTAGTTTTCGTATTGGAATTGGGGTTGTTTCTTGATATCGCTCATCTGGGCACGTCTTCAACAACGGAAAGTTGGTAACGAAATTAATTTCAAATGAATTTTCTTTTTAACAATAAAACTACCAAAGGGGTCAAATGACCCTTGTACAAATTTCCTACTTTAAATGAGAAAATTTGTCGAGATGGTTTACTTAATAAACGTTCTGATTGTCGTCAACATGAAGAATCAACCAAGGTATTCATTTATTTTTCAACGGTATTTTTAATTTAAAAATAATTGTGCATTATATGTCGGTAGTCTTAGTGTTAATAAAATTTAACTTATTCGAATTTATTTCGATAATTCTCTTCGGTACGGTTTGAAAAATAATTTGAAGAATCTGGAACGGTCGATAATGTCGGATTTTCGAATTTCGAAGAAGAAAGGCGGTAAATAGGAAACAATATTCGTGAAGAAAATAATCGACGTTCCTGGAACGATCGTCTTAATAATCGAGTCTATCATCGTTTATAAACTCGTTAAAATCTGACAATGAATATAGCACTCCATAACCTCAGTTCGCGAGTAAACTTAAACACGCTCGTAAGTGTAAAGGCATTATGGCAATTTAAAAATATGTGTAAAGTACAACGCGTGTATGTACCTTGTACATCATAAGTCTGGCGTGCATCGTTTTTTCTTCTTGGCAACGGTATAGTTAGTTTAGTCATTAGACCGAGCGATTAGACGTTAGTTCCGCGTTCAAGGATTACGATACGCAGACGCGAACTCGCATCAATTCCGTATGTTTATTCTCGTACGTATACTGGCGGATGAAAATCGGCAAGGTATCTATGCCCGTGCGTGTGTTAGATCGCGGAAAATGTTCCCACGAGTTCGGCCGGACGTTAATCGTGAATTTTCATCGGTAAACCGTTCGACTCTCGTTCACCACGGCCGAGTGCCACCAGCCGCATCTTTTATGTCCCTCCATGAAATCCAAATTAGCCTGGAGAAAATCGACACTGGAATTCGACCCGGCACAAATACCGCCGCCGATCGGCGAAATAGAATTTTCAAACCGGATCGAAATCGGCTGTCTGTAACTGGAAACGTACACTCCAATCAAACGACCGCCTTCTTTGGATATTCGCGCGCACGTACGCTTCACAATTTTTATGTTCGAAAACTTTCGCGAACTTCGACATTTCCAAGCTTTTCAGTTTTTCTACTTTCAAGTTTCAAGTTAACAAGTTTTCATATTTCTACATTGTTACACTTTAAATTTGTAAAATTTTACAACTTACAAAAATGATAAAAAAGTCACAACTTTTACAAATTTCACTAATTTGCAAATTTCAAATTCTTCAAATACCTAAGCTTCTAAATATCTAAATTCTAAAATTCCTAGATCCCGGATTCCTACACCCGAATCTCTTGATTCCGAATTCCCATACCTAAAAATTCCTAAACTCCGAATCCCTAGGTCCCAAATCGGTAAATCCTAAATCTTCAGTTCCTAAACCTCTAAATCCCAAATTCCAAATCCCAAAATCCTAAATCCCTAGTTCCTAAATCTCTAAATCCCAAATCCCGAATCCACAGATCCCAAATCGCAAAATCTCAAAATTCCTAGTTCCTAAATCTCTAAATCCCAAATTCTGAATCACTAGGTCCCAAATCGCAAAATCCCAAATTCCGAGTATCTAAATCTCTGAATCCCGAATTCCAAATCCCTAGGTCACAAATCCCAAAATCCTAAATCCCTAGTTCCTAAATCTCTAAATCCCAAATTCCGAATCTTCGGATCCCAAATCGCAAAATCCCAAATTCCTGGTTCCTAAATCTCAAAATCTCAATTTCTGAATCCCTGGGTCTCAAATTGCAAAATCCCAATTCCCTAGTTTCTAAATCTCTACATCCAAAATCCCAAATCCCTAGGTCCCGAATCGGTAAATCCTAAATCCCTAGTTCCTAAGTCTCTATATCTGAAATTCCTTCATCCCTAGATACCTAAAGCCACTTGTCTGGCATCTGAACTCCTGTATTGTCATATCCATATGTCACAAAATTCAAATATCCCAAAATCCTTATGTACCCAGTTTCTTATATCTCCAAATTCCTATAACGTCAAATTCTTGACCAATCCTCAAATATTCGAATGTCCAAAAATCCCTAAAAATCGAGAAGCAAGTTGTTTTTTCCCTCCGGGCAGGGATATTTTCCTTAGGGAAGGCAGATTTGCCGTTGACTGTACACCCGGTTCATTCGGTGGAACGAATGAAAAATACCCGTTATTTTATGAAAAAGATGAGTCGCTACCCCGCTGTGTAATACGCTCCGACGATTCGCTTTGAATTGCTAAGGATGGTGTGATATTGCTTCAATTGTTTTTTCTTAACTCAAGTGTTTGTCACTTGGGGCATTTACGACCTCAACGTAACTTAACGGAGTATGCCACTATCGGTACACTCGCTTGCAACGTAACCTTCCTTCAAAAACCACGACACGATATGAACTCCATAATGTTATCACTTCGCCAACTTCCGTATTTCCTAATTTCTAAATTTTCGCATTTTCGAATTTCCAAAGTTGTAAGGTTCCGAATTCGCAATTTTTATAATCTCTATTTAACTGTTGCTAACTGAAACGTATCGGTACGATATAACATTGCAATTAACCGATTGAAATTGTTTTGTACCGTTACCCTTTCTATCTCAATTTCAAATGAAATTCGTTCTGCTATATAGGTACCTCGAATACATTAATCCATAATTTGTTACCATATCCATAATTTACCATAAATCATCGCGCACGTCCTTGCACACGGGTCAACATAATTGTGATCACGTGAATATCTCTGTTCTTTCTGGTTATACACAAAAGATCATACGTAAAAATTTATACAAAAGGAACGTAATACGCAAAACGAAATAATTCATAACAGACGATGTCGTCGTCTTTCGCGGATTCGCCTCACTTAATTTTTCGAATATTCCCTGCATGATTTCCATGTTAATAAATATTCTACTCGACGCTGTGAGAATTATCTCGCAATTTCTTGCATCTCGTCGCGTCACGAATCGATATTTGCAAGATGGAGAGGGACGAGGGTTTCTTTGAACGTTGAATCGACGATTCCTTTTTCTCCCCGTATCCCCGCGAGAAATAGCGGGCATAACTGTTGTGCAAAGTCCTTATCTCGTTGTCAGTCTACCGTAAACTTGACTTTACGAGGCAACCTCGACGCATAAGCTTTTTCGCGGTTTCCTCTGCATTTCGTCTCGTCTCGTCGACGTAACGGTGCCTCGGTTGCAACTTGACGAGTTTCTACGACCGGAAGATCGAATCCCCTCGACCAACTGGCACTTTTTCGTCGGGGGAAGTATGCCACGGAAAACCGTCATTTTCTTCGTAGCCAACGTGTCCCAATTACGGTGGCTTTAAGCCTCGAAATGTGTCGTTCGGTAATTAATTAGCATACGATTAGTTTGCGTGATCGTATATTAATTAATCGTCGAACGACACATTTGAATCATTCGCAAGGTTCCTTTTCTAAATCGTGAAATTTATTAAGGTGTTTTCCTTGAAATATGTGTTAACTTTTCTCCGGATAGAGAATCAATGTGTGTGTATCGATTCATGTTTTATCGCTTGTTCATTTATTTTTTCATATTATTTTATCACTTGGCTTATAACTTATTAGATTGATTAATTTTAACTAATTTTAATTTTGTAACTGACATATTAAATTAATTAAGTTCGCTTTTGTACATTACGATCTTTAATAATTAATTTTAATTAAACGAGCAATGTATTAAAATTATTTGTTAATTGCTATATTCGATTTGAAAAAATTTGTTTACATTGATTTACATAGGTAACTTATTTTTAGAAATAATTTAAATACGAAGGCTCCGTAATCGAAATAGCCATCTTTGTATCGAGAATCCTGACCGAATTCCGATGTTTCAATCTCGTAACAACGCGAATGTGAGAGGATATAATGAAAACGAAACGTTCAACGATTGCTTTGATGTTTTCCACTAACGTAGAAAGTTGGTAATAAATTGGATTTTAAATACAATTCTAAGTAGCAACTTCGATGCAATTTTGTAATCGACGATTCAAACATTTACAAATTTTCGGAATGAAAATATCTTTTCCTGACAAATGTTCGAGTATATAAATTTTTCAATGTTTCTAAATTTTCAAACTTTCAAGTTCATTTCTCACGTGAAAAATTTACGTATTATATTATAAAATATAATATATGTATAGAATAGAATACAAGTAATGACTATCTAACTGTTGAATTTCTAATAAAATTAAATATATAAACACATAGCAAGGTTTCAGTCTAGCGAACAATTATCAAATGTTCAATTTTTTTAAATCAACCCTCTGCTTTTATATAAATTTTATCTACTATACAAATTAAAAGAATTTGAAATTACGATTGCAAATTTCAAATTCTTCAAATACCTAAGTTTCTAAATATCTAAATTCAAAAATTCCTAATTCTAAAATCCCTAGATTCCGGATTCCTACACCCGAATCACTAGATTCCGAATTCCCATATCTAAAAATCCCTAAATTCCGAATCCCTAGGTCCCAAATCGCAAAATCCTAAATCCCTAGTTCGTAAATCTCTAAATCCCGAATCCCGAATTCCTAGGTCCCAAATCGCAAAATCCTAAATCCCTAGTTACTAAATCTCTAAATCCAAAATTCCTAGTTCCTAAATCTCTAAATCCCAAATCCCGAATCCCTAGGTCCCAAATCGCAAAATCCTAAATCCCTAGTTACTAAATCTCTAAATCCCAAATTCCTAGTTCCTAAATCTCTAAATCCCAAATTCCGAATCCCTAGGTCTCAAATCGCAAAATCCTAAATCTCTAAATCCCAAATTCCGAATCGTTTATTGTGAATAAAGAAACTTTTAAATAGCTAGAACAAAATCTGCCCTTGTGATAATTCAGTAAACTCTCATTCAACGATTCGTGAGCTATAAAAATTAAAGGAATTTAAATTGCGATTGTCGGCGAAAAAAGCGGTGATCGAAACGAAGAATATCGAACAATGGTGACATTCAGCACGGATTTTCGATCGACGCCGTACTAGTAACTATACAGTAACTAGACGATCGCGACTCTCGTTAACTTCCGTGCTTAATTACATCACGGGCAATGACGTAAGGCAGGAATCATCTGCATGAAGCTGATGGTATGTGCGAAATTATCCCGGGAATATTTTCGCAATGATCATCGCGTACCGATTCCGACTGGCCGTGCAGCGTAACAAATTACGCGACGATTCGACCGTTACAATTAGACGATGTATCATCGCGTTTAGGGCTCGTTATTAACCGGCGGACGTGAGTATCGTGAAATATATTCATGTATATACTCGTAGAAGCCGGCACGGATATAACGGCACCTAACAACATCACGCTCGAATCGCCACGCAACAAATATAATATCGAACGGGAGCATTCGAAAACGTTTTATCTATTTATTACATTCGAATGAAAACCACCCCGTTGATGGTGGATCGGTGCAAAATTACACGTTCACGCAGGAAGAGGATACGGTCAGGTTACGTTTCAGTTCTTCACAGTATAGCCACGATATATCGATAAACTGCGGTAAATGTATCGATTATCGATCGTGTCCACTTTAATGATCGACTGTTTATTTTATTTCGCTGGGAATAACAAATAGAGAGATCTCGATATGTTTGTATGTTATCGCGATATTACATCGATGGCGGTTCATTCGATTTTGTTGCTTTTATTGAAAGGTTGGGAGCCATCGGTCTACGCGGCTGTTTGTTTAAGTGGAAACGCGTACTAACGGTAAAATACCGAGAAAATACCGGTTGTTATTTATACGCGAGATTGCGAACAATCGGATGACGGAGCAGAAAATCATTTTTTTACGTATAACCGCTCGCACTTGGAGGTATTTTTGCAATTAGCAAGCTGTAACTTCAAAACTTTCCAGTTGAAAAGTTTGATGATGTCTTCCGAATTTATTATTTCTCCATTTATTCATTGCTATCGTCGGCGAGTGATGTTTATGCATTCAATCTATAGCATTGTGGATTCGGTTAAAATATATTTATTTCAAATTGTTGCACTAAATCGAATGGTGAATGAGAATCACCTTTTGGAAGCAAAGGATGAACATTGCAATTGAAGAGTTCTTCATTTGCAAACTTAGAAAGACCGGTTAAAATTTGATATTAAATGTTTTATGTAACTATTTCTACACGATAGCGAAAATTACTTTAATCATTTAAAAATGGCAGAAGTGAAACAAGGATTATGCTGTTATGTTTGATATGTAGCTGAGTCTCGCTATATGGCCAAAGATTGCAAGGAAAAACCGTGAAAAGAATTATGTAAATAAAAATCCTTCGAACGCAAAAGTAAAAGCATGACGAGTGTAGGAAATACTGTCACAATTTTATGGTTATTTATTGACCCATTTTATAACACCGGTAATCAATCTCCCCACCTGATAACACGGATATTTCTACGCTGGGGACTGATATTCACCTAACAAACGTTAATCAAACGATAGTACAGTGGAGAGAAGCCCTGAATAATATTTAAATTGCAGCTTTTTACTTTGTAATAAATATTAGGAAACTTTGAAGTTTAGAGACTTGGAAAATATTCACATTTCATGAATTAATAATTTAAGAATTTGAAAAGTGGGGAGTTCAGAGGTGTAAGGATTTCACAAATTTGAGTTTTGAAAATTAGGGAATTTATAGGGGGATCTGAAAATTTGGAAAATTGGAAATTTTGGGATTTGATAATTTGGGGAATTGGAAAATTGGGGAATTTAGAGGGGGATCTGAAAATTTGGAAAATTGGGGAATTTAGAGGGGGATCTGAAAATTTGGAAAATTGGAAATTTAGGGATTTGATAATTTGGGGAATTGGAAAATTGGGGAATTTAGAGGGGGATCTGAAAATTTGGAAAATTGGAAATTTTGGGATTTGATAATTTGGGAATTGGAAATTTTGGGATTTCATAATTTGGGGAATTGGAAATTTGAAAATCTGTAATTTGGGAATGTGAAAATTGAAAACCTGTAACTTGAGAATTTTGAAATCTGAAAATTTGGGAATTCGGAAATTTGAGAATTTGTTAATTTAGGAACTGAGGAATTCCTAAATTTAGCTAAATAAAAAATTCAGAAACTTGCTGTGAAATATGTGCACATAACACCGACGCACAAAGGTGAACAGATGTCTACAACAATTTATTGATCGCACTTTCATGCGTGTAAAATTGCAAAAGCATATCATACGCGATATTAATTACTCGGATAAAAAGAGGAACCAAAACGAGTTTCTTCGAATTTATTTCTTTATTTTATCGAATTTATCTGATCAGGAAATCAACGCGTGCCACGTAACCAGCGACGTGATAATGTAATTCAATTAAATATAGATAAAACAACGAAAATAATTTGCCCAACGATGGTACGATGTTATTTTTTTGTTCTAATCGTACGATTCATCGGTGCAAATTAATTTAGAAAATCTTGATTGCGGAACAGGCCCAGCGTTTTGGAATATTATTTTATGATCAATGCAACGAATTTCGAAGAAAATTATAGTAATTTACAGACCATTGTTACGAAACAATGAACCGAGGACATACATTAAATTATAATAAATTAGAAACATAGGTGGAACGATATAAAATTTAAATTGTACATAAAACAATATCGAAACAATATAAAATTGAATACATGCATGAAAAGACAAGTATGGATGAAACAATAATTGAACAATATAAAATTGACAGTGTAAATAAAACAATAATACTGAAGTAGTATAGTGAGCAAAAGTTGGAACAACAATCTCCTGCAAGAGTATAGAGAAACAACACGCACGACATTCAATTCAAGGACATCATCAGTTTCGATACTGACTATTATAGAGAAGAAACAATACACTATTACGTCACGACTTTGCAGGTGGATTCAATTGAAAAACAAAATCTATTAGGTACAATAATATTATCAACACATCAACTGTCACGGCCAGTTGAAACAATGTTAAGGAGATATTCCAAGTTGGATTTATTGAAACCAAAATGAAATTCCTACATTTATTAAAAGCCCATATCATTAAATTTTCGAATCTTCAAATTCCCTAATATCTGTAAAGTTCCAAGATCTCAAACGACGATTTCTCAAACTCCTAAATTTTCAATGCAAAAAAGTAAAATATTTCCAAGTTTCCATATTTCTACCTTTTCCAATTCCCAAATTCCCTAGAAATTTCCAAGAGCCCCCTAATTTCATGATTCCAAATTTCCATATTTCTCCCTTTCCAAACTCGCACATTCCCTAGAAATCTCCAAGAGCCCCCTAATTTCATGATTCCAAATTTCTCCCTTTCCAAATTCGCAGAGTCCCTAGAAATCTCCAAAACCCCCTAATTTCATGACTCCAAATTTCCATATGTCTACCTTTCCAAATTCGCAAATTCCCTAGAAATCTCCAAGAGCTCCCTAATTTCATGATTCCACATTTCCATATTTCTCCCTTCCCAAATTCGCAGAGTCCCTAGAAATCTCCAAAACCCCCTAATTTCATGATTCCAAATTTCCATATCTCTACCTTTCCGAATTCACAAATTTCCTAGAAATCTCCAACATTTCTACTCCCAGAATTCTCGAATTCCCCAACGAAAATTATGATGCTTATCGGTACTCATTAAAGTCATGGGTTTATAACGCCGCTTAATTACATATGCATACCCTGTATTAATTACGTAATTAAAATCATTACAAATTTTGCCCACACCTATCGGTTTGCAAATGTTATCGACCATATCACGTAAACCAAACAGATTAATATACACGGCACAAACACACGATTCTAAAATAAAGAACTTAATATTTCATTCGCTATTTTTAACTCGGGGAATTATTATTAGATCAGCGATAGCAGAAAAACGTCGTTGCCCCGTTATTGGCGCCTATTATCTGCGATATTATTCTATCATTTATCTGAATAAGTTGTATATCGATCGATAATAGCCACATTGTAATTTTATTGGTCATTTCAATAACACCTTCGGTAAATTGTCTCGCGTTACGTAAACATGGATTTGTTTAATCGAACAGCATAGTCGGGTCTTTTTGACCCGAATGAAACGAATAGCATTATACAATAGTGATTCCCAGGTTTAAGAGACCTTCGTATACCGCGTATCAAGGAAATGAAAATCAAAACGGAGTCTGAAATTAAATCTGAACTACAAACTACACGTTGGGACAGTTATGACCCGGCTGTCAAAGGACTGAGTACATATTTTTATGTCGTATGGATCGTGAGTGACATATGGGTCATTGGTGATCGGACTGTCACATTTGATATCACATTATGATAGGACATGAAAAATATCATAGAATCATAAAAATAGGAAAGTAAAATAATATAAGTAATAACATAAAATAATTGCTTAATAAAATGTGCAAATTAATGTGAAATAACTTAAAACATTCGTCTGAAAATTACCCGGTTAGTCCATAAATTAATTTAATCAATTCAACTCTCATGAATATTAATAATATTAGCAATGTTAATGCAACCCCTGATTAATTCCAACCCTCCTCCCCTGTATGAAATTCCTGTTTATATTCATTGATCGATGTAAATTAACAGTTTATTTGATCGCTAATAAAGTAGAAAAGGCTTTCCGATTTTTGCAATTATAATTTATTTTACTTTCACGCAGTATTACAGATTTGCAATATTACATCACAATTAATCGTGTTACCCAATGTGGCGAAAACATGCGGTAAATATTATACACATAAAATTAATGAATAACCATGTCATTTAAAATTCAAAATATATTAAAATTATAAATAAAGACGTAGAAATTAAAAAATGATACATGCGACGTCTGCCGGTATAAAATAAACAAAACGAACAAATAACAATAACATTTTAAATTCAAAATATATTGAAATTATAAACATGCTCATAATCTTAACATAAATAAAAACATAATAACATCTATAAAATTAACAAACGACCATAACACTTTCAATTGAAAATACATCAAACAAAGACGGAGAAATTATGAAACAATAGATAAAATGCTGCCGCTATAAAATAAACAAAACGAACAAATAACCATAACATTTTCAATTCAAAATATATTGAAATCATAAACAAAAACAGAGAAACGAAATAATAGCGCGTACGACGTTTGCCGGTAAAACGCGAATAAAATTACCAAAC
The DNA here is from genome assembly GCA_947623535.1 of Coelioxys conoideus. Taxonomy (NCBI): domain Eukaryota; kingdom Metazoa; phylum Arthropoda; class Insecta; order Hymenoptera; family Megachilidae; genus Coelioxys; species Coelioxys conoideus. Next base: position 8,962,057 of record OX392455.1, on the reverse strand, counting down.
AGCCGGAAATTAAAGTTATGAATGAAAACGGAGAAATTATGTGACATCTATAAGATCAAGTGTTATCGGGGTGCGATAAAATTCGAAATATTTAACTGTACGCGAGTTATAGGTAATATGATATAAAAAATCGCGTACCTTATTTTGACCACCGAAACGATAATGTTCCCCAGCACCAGCGTTCAGCAGTCACGCGTTTCAGGCACAAAATATTTAGTCACAGTCAACGAGATGCCGATAATATTCGTACGATTGCTGAAATTCCAGCGAGCACGGATTACACGTTACTTGCGCGACGGTCAGACACCAACTGACGCGGCTCTGAGCTTTCGTGCGACGTTCGGGTCTGACTACCGACGGCGCCTAACTACTCGCCACGCGATTGGTCAACGATCGACCACCTTGCGCGTAGGTACAGTGACGAACAAAACCGAACCAATAATATCGTTTTTTTTTGAAAATGTTATTGATCATACGAAGTTTTTATGGATATGATTTACCGTGTAGGTGTGCCACGATCGATCATTATGAGCGGTACAGCCGAGTTTTCTTAGACAAATTCGATAATGCTAACATACTTGTTCCTTCGAAACTGTTCTCGATATTTTCAAATTTCGGAATTTTTGAAGTTGGAAATTTTTATATTATTGAATCTATAAATTCTTACATTTCTAAAATTCTGAAACTTCATTTTCTAAATTCTAAATTCCTACATCCCCTAATCGCCAAGTATACAAACTGTCAAATATCAAAATTTTCAAGCTTCGAACTTTCAAATTTATTGGAACATTCTTAAGTACTCAAATTTCGACACTCCTAATTTACTAAATTTTAAAGTCCCCAATACTACAATTTTGACATTTTCGAATTCCAAAATTCCTAAATTTCAAATCCCAATGTTCAAAATTCTCAAATTCCCAAAGTCCAAAATTCCAAAATTCCAAAGTTCCAAATTATCAAATTCCGACTTTCCAAACTTAAAATTCCAAAATTCTCAAATCCCCAAAGTCCCAAATTCCAAATCCCCTAATTCTCAATTTCCAGATTTCCGAAATTAAAAATATCCAAATTCCTAATTCCATAATTCCCAAATGCTCACATCCCCAAAGGCCCAAATTCGAGAATTTCTAAATTCTAAAATTCCCGAATTCCAAACCCATAAATTTCCCAAACAAAACAAATTCCAAAATCCGTCATTCTCATATTTCAAAAATTCTATTTTTATAGAATAGTTATAGATAGTATCGTTCCAACATCCTTAAAATTCTACAAATCTCTAAAACCTCGAAATCCCCACATTCCCCAATTTCTGATCCGCTGTATTTCGTAACTTTCCATCATACGAATTCGAAATTTGCATATCCGATTATTAGAATATCAACGGAATACAGATACCAAAAATTCTCATTTTTCTCATTTGAAACATTCTTATTACTCGAACTTCCGATACAAGTCGGGCTACAAATTCTGAAGCACGAATATACAAAGTTTTGTACGCGGCTCTGTTCGAAGCAGTTTCCCGATAAACCGATACGTTTCGTGATAAATGACCGTTTCAGGACTTTTGATACGCACTGTATGCACGACGTCCGCACACGTTTCTGTTCAAATTGCGCGTCCGTTCGTGTGCGTAACTGCGACCAGGAACAATACAGGCGGAACTGGTACCCGAACGTATATATACGTTCCTCTTTTTCTCCCGTTTTTTTTTTTTTTTTTCCTTGGAACGGATGAATGAGATGTGTTTGGCTCGCGTTCCAAATCTCCCTGTTCTGTTACGCTAGACTCGCGAAGGTAATGGGAGTTTGCGAAAGTGGTTGCCGTGTTTGTACGTTGCTAATTTGATTTGATAGAACCAGTGTCAAGGAAAGCGTAACGGGTCCCGGCGATCGGACGGATTATTGATCGCGTTAAATTATATCTTTATCAACACCGCAACGAGTTAACTGGATAGTGTAACTACCTAGTTCTACCACATCCGTCGCCATCTTTAATTTCCCTAATAATAAACTATTTAATACGCACGCAATACGATTTTTACATACTTTCGAAGCAAACCGGATCGTTCGAGCGTTTCGCAATTTTCCGCTTTTGGAATTGGAAAAATTTCTGCGATTATTGCAGCTTTTAATTGGGTGAAATTCTCATACTCTTTTTGGTACAGATAGTTTAGTTGAGAAGGTAATTAGTGGAAATTGTTTATCACATTATTTGATTTTATTATATTTTATTCTTGGTTTGTTTATTGAGATACAAATAGTGTATCATGATGTAATTTGGTTTAATTTGTTCGAAACATAATGTTCAGATTATTAAAGGTATACAATTATTAATTATAAATAAAATTGGTCATAACGAAATAGATATTATTTTTTTAATACTATAAGACAGAATATTTATTGTACGTAGTATAGATTATAAAATTGGTAATTTAAGTTAGTATTTTATTATTTAAAATGTTGTGTATGAAAAGTAAATATATACAATATAATATCATAGACTTCATTATTTGTTCCTTTCAATATCGTTCATAATATGGAACATATTTTGTATAAGTATATTTTCATTATATTGCCGTTTTACATACTCCCTAACTGTAATGGCACTCTCTGACAACCTGTTGTATCAGCACTTAAAAGCTTGCAGCTAATTTCATTTTCTTGTCGAAGAGAAAATACCTCGACAATTTTGAAGGCAGCAATAAATTACTAATTAATTGAATGTCGATTAATCTCCGTTCGTAAGATATTTTCGTAATTCTATCGAAAGTATCGAAAAGAATTCCGCATAATCCATTTTTATTCGTTCAAAAGTCAAGAGAGACTTCGAAGAAAGTACTTGAATAATTTCTCTACTTATTACGCCACTTTCAATCATTTTCTTATATAAACAGAGAAATCTACAATCCGATATTTGCGCGAGTTTGCTTATCTTGGAGATATACGCAGAATCAATATTGTTGTTAGAAGCTGTAATTTCGAGATCGTAGAGTTCCATTAGAGTGTGGATCGTTCAAGAAACATCGTAAAGCGTGCAGATAAAGAAATGGATTGTTCGAAAGAAAGCTCGTAACGTTACATCATTCGCGTCTGAATTTTACACAGCGGCATAAAGAATAACAACTTTCGCTGTCCATCGTTTGCAATTTGGTGAAAGTTCGTCGCATTTCTTTCTCTTCCTGGGGACATTACCCTTTCTTCGATTGAAAAAAATTTATTTTTAAATTGTTCGACGGTCAGTCACCATTTTAACGCTAACACTTTTATTTATTTGTAAGATCCGTTACAAACGAAATATTATTAATTTTACAGTGATGCGACTCATAAGTACACTTTTACTGAGAAGTGAATACAATTATTATATTTTATTTATTAATGTTCTTTAACGACGTTGTAGGGGCGACAAAATTTGGAGGAGTTGGAATTTACATTATTTAGAATTCTTTAATTTTTGAAATTGCGAAATTTTTGGTTTTGGGATTTGTTTAGTTTGGGAAGTTTAGAGGTTTAGAATTTTCTTAGTTTGGGTAGTTTAGAGGTTTAGAATTTGCTTAGTTTGGGTAATTTAAGAGTTCGAAATTTAGGTATTGGGAATTTTGGAACTTGCAAATTTTGGAATTTAGAGTTTGGAAAATCAGAAATTTTGGGATTTGAGTATTTGGGGATTTGAGAATTTGGGAATTTACAACTTTCAGAATTTGGAGTTGGGGAAATCTGAAATTTGGAAAGTTGTGGATTTGGAATTTTGAGAGATTTGGAAATTGGGAATTTGGGAATTTAGAGTTTGGGAAATCAGGAATTTGGGGATTTGAGAATTTGAGAATTTGAGAATTTGAGAATTTGGGGATTTGAGAATTTGGGAATTTGGGAATTTGCAACTGTCAGAATTTGGAGTTTGAGAAATCTGTAATTTGGGAAGTTGGGGATTTGGAATTTGAGAATTTGGTGTTTGGGAAATCTGGAATTTGGGAAGTTGGGGATTTGGAACTTGGGAATTTGGGAATTTGCCATTTTCGCCATTTGGAGTTTGGGAAATCTGAAATTTGGAAAGTTGGGGATTTGGAATTTGAGAATTTGGGACTTTGGGAATTTAGAGAAAAGGAGTACCTCGACAAAAATTTGGTCAAGAAATGAACTAACATTAGTTTCAACTTTTACACTCAATCATCCGATAACGGTATTTATATAAAAGAATGTATTTTATTTCGAAGGAAAGAATCGTGCAACAAAGAGTTAATATCGAGGGGGTAAAACTGGTTTGTTTCATCGGGGAACAATCGTCCGACTTAATTGAACGTGCACCGGGAATGAAAGTTTGCTTTGACGATTCTAATCCTTTTTTCATCGATTCGGTCACGCGTTTCCACGTTCGATTCCAACGAACCGATTGTCACTAATGCTCGTCGGGCACGTTCACCCGGCACCATGTTAATATACACGTATTATTGCAAAAGCGACGAAATCGCGAATTCCGTGCTGTCCGTTGAATATCGCGCGAAAGGCATCGCCGCGTTTGCACGTAGAAACGATAAACGGGTGCGCGTTGAATGTTAAAATAGAAACGACGATTTTCACCCGTTTGCAAAATACTCGGACGTAAGTACATTTTCTATTGGCGTGAACTATTCGAAACGCACGATACGATTGCAGGAGGAAAGTCGAAACTCACCTGTCTATCCGGAATGTATGCAGCTACTGCGCAAGCATACAAATTGAATACGGTAAAATATCGCAATATGGGGTTGCGGAAGAGGAAAGCTCTTCAAACTGGCTATACAAATCGAGTCTTCCTTGCACCGTGTGATTTGCGAGAATTCTGCCAGCAGCGTTACGGTATGCTTCGCCAGTCTTTCGATTTATCTGGGTTGAGTCGATGCACGATCGCAATGTCATTTAAATACAGCACGTGGCGATATAGCGCGTGCCTAAAATAATGAATGCCGATGATAACAAACTTTGGTAAGAACGTGGCGATATAGCAGATGGCTATGATAACTCATGGCGATATACCGTGTGACAATAATTACGCGTGGTAATAATAATATGTGGTCATATAATGTGTGGCTATATAACATATGATAATGTAACGTGTAGCTATATAACATATGATAATGTAACGTGCGGTTATATAACATATGATAATGTAACGTGTGGCTATATAACACGTAGCTATGTAACGTGTGGCTATATAACACGTAGCTATGTAACGTGTGGCTATATAACACATAGATATGTAACGTGTGCCTATATAACACGTAGCTATGTAACGTGTGACTATGTAACGTGTGACCACACACGCGAGGCTATATAACACGTGACTATGTAGCGTGTGGTCATGCAATGTATAGCTACACAACATTTGACAATAGAACACATGACAATAATGATACATGGTAGAAATAATATATGTATAACAGTAATAATGAGTGGTAATAATATTGCGTGGTTATACAATACGCGATAATAATGACGCGTAATGATAACAACGTATGGCAATATAATGCGAGATAATAATAATGCATATCAAGAATAATGGGCAGTAATGATAACGTATGGCAATATAATACGTGGCAATAATAATGCATAGTAATAATAATGGTTGGTAATAATAACGCGTGGCGATTTAAAACATGATAATAATAACTTGTGGCGATATAAGACATACATAGCGTTAATAACGCGTGACGATGACAACATTTTGGCAGTGTAATGCGCGATAACGCATAGTAATAGTCAACGAGTAGCAATAAGGGACACATTGTAACAATAACACGTGGCAATATAACGCGTGGTAATAACAATTCGTAACGACGTAAACGCACAACGATAATACTTGCATGGCAATGTAACGCGATACCGTTTGTCGGTCGAAGAAGAATATAATTTATTACTTTACGTATCTGTTACACGACATTTATATACGATGATCTTCTAAACGTATGAATACCCGAAATTAAGATTTTATACTTTGTGAAGTTTTAGCAGCACAGCAACGATCTCGCATAGTACAAAAACTTTAATTACAACTTCTAAAGTGACCGGGAGAAATAAAAATTGCGACAGTCGCCTCCGTATCGCACGTGTTAAACGTTAGTTAATATGTACCAGGAACTTGTTCGGCATTATAGACGATATTACTTCTTTTTTTTGCGATCTGTCTTCGGTATCGGATAATTCTCGGAATACGAATGACCGTGTTACTATCATCGCGCTCGAGATACAACCTGAACACTCGACGGGTGGTTTGATTTTTGTAAACGATGTAAAACTATCGTCCGTTTATAAATGATATTACTGAATAATGTTACGAAATCGACCTTTCTCGAAGGCGAGCGTAACATCATTGAATTAGATTATTATCTGATACCAGATTCGCGTGCTATATTCTTCACGTTGCGTGGCTCGTTATCGTACACGACGATCTATTTTGATCGATGATTTTTATAATGTTCGTGTTTACGTGGATCTCGGCAACTGTTGCTCGCAACGCGGATTAATTAAACATCGTGATACGTACGTGCTAACTAAACGTTTCAGCGGCACTTCATATTGACGTAACGATACACCTCATCTTCGATTCACGTTCGTTCGAACTAACAACTGTGACTATAAGAATCTAGGAAGTTACGAATACCTAGACACATGGATATATCTAGGAATTCAGTGGGGCTGTGAAGGAATATCTAGGGAATTTTACATTCACCTAGGGGGATGTAGGGGTTATGTACAGATATCTGGAGATATCTAGGCACATTCAAAGATATATACATGTATATCTAAGGATAACTGTAGGTACCTAGGGACACTTGTGGCTACTTACAACAGATTTCTAGACAACTGTTTAGAAATACATAGTAAAGTCTAGAAATTCTTAGGGATGTCTAGAGAGATTTAGGGTTAACTAGGAATATATAGAGATGTTAGGGAACGTTCTTGGAAGTTTGAGTAAGTTTAGAGAGATTTAAATGTATTTAGAGATATTTAGGAACAGTTGACGACGTTTGAAAGTAGTCAGACATATTTGTGAATATTTAGGAGTATCTAGGGACATTTACGAGTGTCCAGAGATGTCTATGGACATTCGAGTATATCTATGAATATCTGAGAGTATCCAGGGACCTGAGAATCAAGAGATTTAGAAATTCAGGACTAGCTATACTGGATATAACATGTACATACGTTTTGATATAGTGTTCATATAGAAATAGATAATTGTATGACCCTGAAGAAAGATGAAAATGAATATATATGAAATGCATATGTATATTCATCGGAAGATAAATGATATTACGTATGGCATGATGCGGTGGAGTAACACAAGCTCAAGAATAAGTCATGATTCAGAGCGATCCAAGAGACCTTCCAATTTGGTTAATCGTCTCATAGGGTCAACTCGATTACGCAAGGTTACTTCTCTGTCTGGCAATTTCTTCTCGAGCTCTTCACCTTTCTCTCGGCCTTTATCTGACGCGTAGAGTCAATGAAAATTAAACGTCGGTGTTCAAATAACCGTATCAGTTTTATCGGTGCGAACATTATTCTCGAGTATGTGCAATATTTAATCGTTCGTCTGCTGCAATTATCCCTTGCCAACCGTGTGTATTTGTTCTTTTCTTTGTCACGCGTCTGCTGATTCATCGGGTTCATAATTTAAAAATTCGACAGCTAGCGAAAAAATCGAAAACTTCGAGATCGTCAAATTATCAAGTTCTCTCGGTCTCCTACTTTCGAATATTTAAATTCCCGAATGTAGAAATTTCGTGAATTACAATTTCTCAATCATACATGTAAATTTCGAAATCCACATATTCTCAGAATTTCCATATTTCGACACTGTTAAATTCGTAAAATATCAAATTCGAAAATTCAAAGGTTTCCAATTTCGAAAGCCCTGACAGTGTGATTCGTTTGTATAACCCGGTGTTAGAGATGGTGCTAACATTTCCATTGCACGTGCCATACGGTTAATAGCGGCAGTAAAAAAGTGGCGCTGGAAAATGACTACTAATTTACAAAACACTCGCTGGCTTGTTTCATAAACAATTTAACCATAAAACATGTGAACACACGTTGCACGTTCCGAAGAAATTATTGCCCTATCATTTGCGATGACGAGACGTTCGGGATGCATTGAATTCCTAGAACTACTATTCAAGAAAGAAATAATCTAACGGTTGCACAAGTGTAACAAGAACAAAGGTTCATCGACGTCATCAATGAACATCGAGTATTCGATAAATGCAGAAACTTCCGTGTGTTCACCGCGCAATTACATTCAAGTACAACCGACGTTAACTTTAGATAAGGACAAATATGTTGAATTGAAAACTTTCTCTCTCACGGATCTTTTAAATTTTCAATTTTTGTTATTCTCAATTTTACTAACTTTTCAGTTTCCAAATTCCCGAAGATGGTAAATTCTCGATTCCACAAACTGTCGTAATTCACAAATTAAAAAATTTCACGACTTCTAAATTCCTGGATCTCAAAAATTTAAAAATCTCCGACTTGCTAAATTATTACATTTCCAGATTAAAAAATGTTCAAATTTATAACATTTCTATATTCGAAAATTTCGAAATTCTCAAGTATCTCAAATAACCGAATCTCCAAATACTGAAATCTACAGATTCACAAATTACAATACTCAGAATAGTGCAATATTCACAATTATCCCACAGTATCACGCTTTTTCTCAGGAAAATCAAATTTATTCCCGACTTTATGCTGTTGTTAATAATTGTTTCTGAGTCGCTTGTTATCTCCGTATTCTTACATAATTTCCGATATCTCGCGCTTATGTTTGTAAAAGGATCTAGAACTTCAAAGTGAATCACGTGCGATCGTGTCGAGTACTAATTACCTCATTATAGTGAAAGGGTAAAAATAAGAAGCTCTATGCAGCTATAGCAATTTCGTGAAACGTACAAATTAGCTAGCAAGTCTCGATTAAATACCGTGCCTGAGAATTATATCGACCTTGTCCTAAGACCAAGGTAGTCACTCTTTCGTATTCTCTGACGGATACACTTTCATGGCTGGAATGCTTGAGAGTTACACAAGGTATCTCGGAAGACATTGTGCAGATTGCAAAAAATGCAGGAAGAAAAGTTGAAGGAAATAAAAATATTCATACGTTGGTTCCAACACTGAATACATATGTAGCCTTGGCTGACTGACAATCTGGTGAGATCGAATGGGACTTTTCGTGTATCGAGGTGTAAACACAGTCCAAATTAATATTTTATATTGTTTAGACATTTTTTAATTCATATATTTCGCAACGTAGAAATTGTCATATTTAGGAACGTAGTACTATATAATTTTCAAACATGCAAAATTAGAAAAATAAAAATTTTTAAATAAGGAATTATGGAATAAATTTGTAGAAATTATCAAATTTAGAAATTTAAGAATTTGAAATTATTAAATTATCGAATTTGTAATCATAATTACATCCGATACATTTACACCCCTACTCATCAATTATGTAGCAACAGAGAAAAATGAGTTTGTCAGGGAAATAAATTTTTATAGTGGAAAAAGACGAATGTAAACAAAAAAGTAGTTAATTATTGTTTACATCTTTATTTCAGCTCTATTTGAAAACTCGTACTATATAATAGTTCGATGAATGAAATATTTCAATACTAATTCGACGATATACATATTCGTGAAATACTGACACATTATTAATGCCAAAAGTGATCTATGTACAATTGCGTGTACTAATCTATAATTTACGGATAAATTAATGCAGCTATCCATGATACATGTATCATTCAACAGACGTAATAACAAACGAGATTCAGAACACATCAGAAACTACAATTATGATGCATTTGAAATTCATAGGTATTACATAATATCGTTCATAATATACAAAAAAGCGATATTAAGTAATTCTGATAGTAAGAATACCTAATTAATTACTGAGACACGAATACAGCATAAGTAGGACTAATACAACGTAACTGATGTTTGGGTAAATCTTAACAACCGCACGGGTACTTAGAATTTCTATATTTCAAACTTGTTAATTTGCAAATTTCCAAATTTTCATATTGTCAAATTCTCAAATTGTTACATTGTTAAATTCGCAAACTGCAAATTCTCAAAATCTCGAAGTTTCTATGTGTTGAAATCTCAAAGTCTCAGAATCTCAGAATCTCAAAATCTCAAAATCTCAGAATTTCAAAATCTCAAAATCTAAAAATTCTAAAGTCTCAAATTCCAATATTCCAAAAATCAAAAATTTCCTAGTCACCAAATCCACAAATTCCCAAATTCCAAATTTACCAACTCAAATTCACAAATTTCAAAATTCCCAAATTCCAAAGTTCAATTTCCAGATTTCCAAACTTTCCAAATATTAAAATCCCAACTTGGCAAATTCTAAAATTTCGAACGTAGCTGTTAATTGTTCGATATAGTCTGAGGTGATAAAAGCAGGCTGAAGAATACGTAGCTGATAAAGCAAAGTTCAAATATACGGAAGCTATAAAGAATACGTAAACCCAGTTAAATGTAAACGTATCAGTGATTTCGTTTATTCATAAAAAGCTAGTAATGCAAATTGCGTTTGAACACCGTTTATCCTATCAATATTTATCAGCGTGCGGATATCTTTGTTGAAATAAAATCTGTCGAATGTGATCAACTTTAGTAAAATTCCGTTATTATCGCCTTTTTTTTTTCTTTCGAAGACGATATTCGCCAAGAATTTTTAAAAGTTCATCGCATACTGACGAGACGTATCACGAAGACGAATATTCTGTTAAAGATACTCGATAACTTGTTCTTGGAAGCAAAGATTATACGATTACACGATAAATAAAAAAGAAATATTCAGATTAATGAAATTGCAAGGTAATTTTTAATGGAAATGAGATGATATAAGAGTATTCCATAAAAGAAACTTGGATTTATTTCCTATTGACCTAATCATTCATTTTTCTTTTTAACAACGCTATAGTCTCTAATATATTTTATAGACAATTTTGATAGAGCAAAGTATTTTTATATTTATGTCAATGCTAACATTTTTATATTACTGTCGACGTTATATATTTTTCAAAACTGTTACTAATCTTATAACAATGTAAGGATGGTGAAAATTTAGATCCATAACACCATAGTAGATAGATTAAAGTACATTTAACCGTGCTGGTTTCTATAAATGTTACGTTTACTTTTGCACCATAAAAGTTACTTGTACAAGCAAAATTTAATTATTTGTTAAAGAATTAACGTTTCGAGGGCCGGTCAATCAATATACATGTAATTAGAACAAAACGTGCATAATAAATGTGATCCCCTTATGCAAAGAATAAACGCAAGGACCGTTTAATCCCAGCTGCAACAAATGGTTTGTCACTGAAAAACAAAGAAGAATTTCTATAGCACACCTGAGAATAATAGAGCCATGCACTTGTATCAAACTTGTTATGATACAACAACATCGCTTACGTAATTGTACTTCTACATCGAGTTCGTTTAGCCACACATTTTATCAATATTTTCAATCGTTGTTATTTTGTTATATTTTAAATAAGCGCTTTGTAAATGTACAAAGTCTGATACAATTTTGTGGCAATAAAGTTTTCTTAAGTAACACTTATTCTACGTCAAGTTAAAACTGAATACTTAACACTAAAACTACCAACGTATAATGCACAATTATTTTGAAATTAAAAATGAAGTTGAAAAATAAATGAACGATGAAACATAAATGAATATACTTATTGATTCATTATGTTGATTGCAATGAATACAGATGTTAAGAAAACCATTTTGACAAATTTTGTCATTCGAGGTAAGAAATTTGTAAAAGGGTTATTTGATCACTTTTTTAGTGTTAATAAAAATGACTACCTAAAAGTTTTCTACCACGAAATAGTTGATTCTAAATGATCGGTTGGTCCTCTTGCATCAACAAATAAATGAATGAAGCGTTATCGCAATAAATTATGATTGATTTCATTCGAAATTACGTGTTCATGCGATGCCCGAAGACTTTCGTAACTGTAAATTCGATCATGATTAAAAGAAGCGTTTTTCGTTTCGAAATTTTCTTACGTATATGAGCTTCGGTGAAAGTAGTGCAGTTGGGTGAAAGTCAAATCCGCCGCGTTTAAATCTTTCATATACACAGTACACGTGTATGAAGACAATTAATTAAACGAACGAACAGGTTGTCGAAACGTTTAATTAGTAACAGCTTCCTAAAAGCGCCGGATGTTTACAGCAACCTCGAAACTCGTTTGCTTAACCTTATTGAACGTACAAGAAACTGTATCAATAACCACGCTTTGCATTTCTCGGTGCTAATCCAATTGAAGTAAGACGTCGGAGATGTGCTCTTATCAATATTTCCGCGGGAAATCAGAACCGAATGAGATGTTATCGGATTAAGGCTCGTTTATCGTAATCTTGATCGCTTTAACAACCTTTAAACGTTAGATAAACAGTTAAGGTATTATCTGATTAACCCTTTCGCTACGCGATTTTACGTGAAATTATCTAACGCAGCGTATCGGTGTAAGTGAAGTAATGTTTTTCGTAAGATTTTATTTACCCCGTGGTATCCTTTAATTGCGACTATTTCGGTTGTTAACACTTATTCGAACAGATGAACATTTCATTTGCTCTGAAACATCATTTAATTGGACGTATTTTCATTTTTAACTCTTGGTCGAATATATGATATCTTAATATCATTTAAGTGGTATAAAAACAAGAATCTAGAAATTCTCTGTACAGAGATACGGTTATTACATGATACTGTAATGTGTTTTTAATATAACGTAAATTCACACGAATGAGTTTGAATATGCATCATTGCATCAATTAATATGTATCAATCATTGAATATTGCTATTGTATTTTGCTTTAACGCATTTGTTACTTGTAAGATGTTTTAAACAACAATACTACTAGACAACTACAACAATACTACTGTTGTTATACTACTAGAAACGATACAAAATATATGTTGTTTTGGACGTTGCCATCAACAGTGCGTCGACGTTGACGGCCATTTTAAATATTCTCAATTATAAAATGACCGCCAACAGGATGAAAACGTAACTCTAGTTTCCTCTTTGAAATTATAACTTATTGTTCTATAAATTACAATTTATAAATAAATAAATTATAATTTATAGATCTCGTAATGATTAAAAATATAATATAATAAATAAACATAAATGATCTCAGTTTACACTGTATCTCAAACAGTCAATCCACGAATGTTACTGACATAACAAGATAACATCCATCAGTAATATTGAACATGTTACATCTAGTTGGCAGCCAAAGTAATATAGACCTTATTACCTCGCATGTCAACTCATCAAATGAACACGATACGCTTTTTACCAACGCAATCCATACGCATTTTGTCAAATGCACAATTTCATCGACTTTCCTCGCACAAAATAATTCAAAACACAAAAAAACTAAACTTTGCCATACAATCAAATGCATAATGTGACAAACGCGCGCTCATAGTCGGGAATAGTTAATAATAGAATTTTCGTTTGGATGCCCATGGAATATACATTAAAATAACTGAACAAATGAATGTCTATCCATTTTAATCGCCGTGTAAATATTTTATCGAGGTGATCTACGTAAATTGCATGAAATTGCATTGTTTAGGACAGAAATAATTAATAATAGATGGTTTTTCGCTTGATAGTCCAGGGAATATGCGTTAAAATAATTGAACAAATGAATGTCTATCCATTTTATTCGCCGTGTAAATATTTTATCGAGGTGATCTACGTAGATTGCATGAAATTGTGTTGTTTAGGACGGACATACGAGGAAGGAAAACAAAAGCAAAAGAGATGACATGAGGTCGCGGGCTGAGCAAAAGGCACGTACCTGAACGAGTCGCATCGAGTCGCTGCGATCGCGATCGTCGGTCCCCACGGCTATGTTGGGTCCCCACATTCCACCTGTCAGAAGGTGGGTCCACTCTCTCACGGACGGTAAAGGAAGCAAAGAAGCCACTAACGGCAATAAAACGTCTCGTGTATCCCGACTTTCTTTCCTAACTGTCTCACCTAACCGCCCTCGACAACTGGCCACTTTTCAATATGGCTGTACGGGGACTGTCCATTTTCGCTATTCCCTATCCTTGCGTACATACCTGTTTAATGTCCATTTTTCATTAACGATCCCCGCCACATTCCGCGATCGGTTCGTTGAAAATCCCTACGAACACCGTGCGACGTCTTCGACGGATCCCTCAACGAGGACCCCCTTGCTTTTCCATGTGAATGTTCACCAAAGCACCGAATCCTGCGTACTTGCAAAACCACGCGTGGGTATGGAATGTAAACGGGATAATATCGAGGAAATCGGCAAGTGGAACCGGTACAGAGTACTTTTCCACGATCACTTCGGCACAATTTCGACGAATACGACACTGCTCCTATTGTTTTTCTCAATGGGAAAAGATTGAACGGGATTTCTCGTGTGACCAAACTCCAAACAAACTGTCGTCCACAACGTTCTCCACAACGTAACTGGACACCGGTAGGTAGGGGAACTGATCGGAGGAAGAACGAGTGCTAGAAGCGAGTCCCAGGTGAAAAAGAGGGGATGTAGAATGTCGGTGAGGAGAAGGAAGGGAAAGGGAGGACATTTCTGTCCTGGTCAGGAAAGAGGATGGACAGTAGGCGTTATAGGGCTCAATACAATTCCGTGTCTATAGTCGGCTGCTACGTAGGTTTCCCTTGCCTCGGAACAAGTGTCGGGGGAAGGTACGAGGGGAGAAGGGGGTTAATATCATTTTGAGGGATCCGATATGGGAAGCTTGAAACTTTCAGATGTTAGGAAGTTCTAACTCTCAAATTCTCAAAATTATTTTCAATTTCTCAACATTCTGAATATGTACTTTTTGCAGGATCCAGGCCTCCTAAATCCTCCTCCATCAATTTCTAAATTTCCTGAATCCTTAAGTTTTGAAACTCCTAAACACCCAAGTACAAAATCTCCAAATTTCCATATTCCTACATTCTTAAATTTCCAAATCCCCAAACCTATGAATTCCCAAATTTCTAAATTCTCAAATCCCGTAATTTCCACCTGTCGAATCTAAAAATTTCCAAACACCAATATCTCTAGTTGCCTCAATAGTTGAAAGAAACTGTCCCAGTGCCCGGCCGCCCGTCTTATCTGGCCACACTCTTTACGTACAAACACTACAGATTTTGCGTTCTGAGTCTTCTGGGATTTTCCTAAAGCTAAGCTCCAATTATAAGTGTCTGTTTTCCCTTCGGCTATTTTTATTCAAAGAAAAGCCTATGTTGCAACCATATCTATTACGTGATCCTCCACTTCATTCATTGTCAAAAACAAATATGTACTTTGTCGTCTCTTATTATCCATTAATACGAGATGTTTGTATAACTGTACACGATATTATTTACAATAATATTACGGTTTCAGTTGTTGATTTACGATATAAGTACCTAGGTAGACAAAAATGGCATACACGAGTAGACGGGATAATGAAAAATCCCGATTTAGAAACCGATCGTCTTTCGGTAACTTACGACAAACATCGGCCATGAACGAGACAGGCTGCAAACAATCAAATGTGGTATTTATTGTTTGCGCACTGTGATTACGAGATGATGTCTTTTGATCAGAATGATGGATGCGCGAACTGTCCATATATTTTGCACCTATAACATGTGCAGGAGTAATTATGCACATGAATGCACCGTATGAATGTTCATAATATATTGCATAAATTAATAACGAACGTTCTTTAAATGGATTTTTTCAAGTAGCTCATCCACGTACGCATTTCGAGAATTATGATCACTTATTGTTAGTATCACATGTGTACCGTACCGATTACATTTGCGTAAAATAAAGTGTAATACGTCTTACTTTCCTCGTAGAATGTGTCACTTTGCATATATGTAAAGAATTTGATCAGTAGCGATAAAGAGGAAACTGTTGTTATAACTGCCATAAAAAAAATGCAAACAGAATGATATCTGGCATGATTGTATGCATTCATGGAATGAGAAGAAATATTTGAACCATCGCCACCAAGTACACCGCAAAATTACATAATAATTCCTTTTGCGATTGAGGCCAATCGCGTTGCGTAAAAGATTCACAACGTTTGCTACGCTCTAACTACTTCTAACAAGGTGAGCTTTCCAAGTGACCCACTCAGATTTTAATGAGTTTTTGTATATTAATAGAGCGCGTTATTATGGATCTTCGCATAAGCGATTTTCGATATTGACGGTCAATATTTTAGTCCTGATACCAAAAGTGTACCATTTTGACCATGTTTAGTATTTTATAAACAATGCTCTGATTCAAAAATCGTAGAGTAGTTGGCTGAATACTGGACTACCGAATGAAATTTTATTTTTGTTCGCAGGTTCGAATCCGTCTAACGAAATTTTAAAGAACATTTTTTTTTTATAATTGTACGATCATGTACATAAACATTTACAATTTATATTCTTCGCCTATCATGAAAAAATCAATTCGGTATATTTTTCGTTAAACGTGAAGTCTGAAGACATGTATTGATTTCGTAAGCGAATAAAAATTTTCTGTCTAGATATTTCTTTTAATTTTTCTGTTTATCAGACTGATTGATCAGCATGTTTGTATTTGGTAAAATGTTTCATGTTTTTTTTTTATTTTCTCGATGTTATTTAATGTTGTCGGAAAGCTCAATTTGAAATTTTGCGTGGGATTTAAATTCACGCGCCGAAAGAAAGCGCATGATTTCTGCAGAATATCTTTTTAATTAAATTTATTAGTGATTTGCATTTACTAATCTTTTATATCTTTCTTACTGGTTTTTATTAGTTCTGTATCATAATAATACAAATTTAATTAACGATTTGTATCATTTTAGAAGAATGTAATTATCACCGTACATAACCTATCCGTCAAAGTTATCAAAAGCACGTGTGTAGTTATAGAAATAAAATGACAACTATTACGGAGTTAATTAATTCCTTTGATCATAATTCAAGGGAGTATGAAGACTTCTTGCAAGATTTAATATGTTTAAATGGGGATATTCCGTTTGATATAGAAGAAGTAAGAATAAGCTTATGTTCAAACCTTACAATTATATTGTTGTACTTATGTTGTATATGTTTCATGATATTTTGACATAAACATATTATTTTTTATTTAGATGGTATATCGTGTTCATATATTTTCCGATTTTAGGTTGATAAAGCACAAAATATTATTATATCAGTAATAAATAATAATTTAAACCGTTCTCATTCTCGTTATACTGGATTACTAATTTTGGATAAGATTTTACCACAATGCTCAAAAGATGTCCTTTTAAAATACAGCATATTATGGATGTCAAAAGCAACTCAAGTATTAGAAAGCATTCATAGTTCTCCCCAAGAGTTATCCATATCTTGCAAAGTTCTTGGATGCCTAATTGTCCATTCAAAAGATATGCCGGATATACAGAAACAAGTATCGACCCAGAATGTGAAACAACTTGTTAATGTAGTCAATAATTTAAATTTAGAAAAAAAATGTGGTCCAGTATATTATTTAATGGCCACATTATTACATCAATACCCTGAAGTTTGTGAACGTTTACAGGTAATGAATCTTTTTCAATGTGACAAAAGATAGTTACAGAAGGCACTAAACATTTTTATTTCAGACATCTATTAAAAAAATTATACTAGTACAAATTGATTCTCCGGAAGAGAATTTAGTTAGTGCTAGTGCAAAATGTTATACTCTGTTAGCAAAGGCAACTGCACGTTCATTTAAATCACCTGCCTTGAAACCTGGTTACAATGCTTGGACATATAGTCAGGCACTTATTTGCAACAGTTTACATACTATAATGGATGAATTATTTTCTAACTTAATAGAATTAGAGAATGTGGACATTTGGGATAAATTAGAGTTACCCAATATATCTCAAGAAAATGTCATTCAATTTTATTTTAAACAAAAACTTAGGTTTTTAAATTTATGCACCTATTTATCACACATGTTAAGGTAAGAGAATAATGCAAAACTTTATAGAATAAGCTAACAGTGCTTTTTAAGTATTTATAAATAAACAATTTTATCTTATAGGGGATTTGGGAAAAAAAATTCAGTATTTCCTCA
Source organism: Coelioxys conoideus (assembly GCA_947623535.1). Lineage (NCBI taxonomy): Eukaryota > Metazoa > Arthropoda > Insecta > Hymenoptera > Megachilidae > Coelioxys > Coelioxys conoideus. Next base: position 8,943,902 of record OX392455.1, on the reverse strand, counting down.
TGAGATTTTAAAGGTTTTATGTAGAGGACTAGCAATTCAACCTTCAAACTTAAAAAACCAAACTTCTGTCCAACAACAAATGTTATACCTTCTTTTACCACATTTACATATTGCGTTGCTGAATGTTTTAGATGCATTAATTAGCGGGTACGAATTTAAATAAATTAAAATAATTGCTTAGATATATTTCACATTTCTCAATTTAAAATATTCAGATTTAAGGACCAATTAGTATCATTTGGATCAAGGATATTGCAACTATTTCTTCAAACTCTACAATGGACAGAAACAGTTCTAGAAGACCAGATAACAATTAGTGGAAATAAACCATTTAGGAATGTAAGGATAAGTGTTTATAAATGCCTAAACACTTGGTTGATGCATACTAATGCTCTATCAGGCATAGAAACAGTTTCAGATGAATATCTTCCTTCTATACTAAGGGATGTAGTACCAGAAAAGAATCGTGTCTTATTAACTGTAAGTTGAGAAATTAGGTTTTAATAAAACATTACATTAAAATTATTTGCAATATACGTATATTAATGTTATTATTATACAGATTCAACGAAATCATAATCTATCTAAAAGAGCATTGAAACGTTTTCGGGACAGTCAGTACGAAAAAAGTACGCATTTGAGTAACACAACAGCCTCTAGTAAAGAATGTAATTTAGACACAGATATATGTGAAGCGGCTCTCAATGTATTACAAAATATATTTTTCAATAGTGGAACTCTTTTAAAACAAACATTTTTCAAGGTAAGCACTTCTCCAACACTTAGGTGTACTGGTATTTAATACTCAACAAAGTTTACCACTAATACAATATTAATAATTATTTCAGACAATACAAAATATTATAATACCAGTCCTATATGATTGTTACTTACACTCTGTGGAAGAACACTTTTATAAAAACCATGTCAAATGCCGTTTGCTATTATTGAGAGTTTTGAGAGCTTTGCAAATGAATCCTCACTCTTTATTACCCTTACCTACGCAATATTCTTTAGAAATATTTGAAATGGCTTTGAATGATAGTAACTTACATATTACTCAAGAAGCTAAGGTAGCATTAGCAGAAATTGAAAAAATTGTGCATCCTCATGCCCCATCCATACAATTGACTCAAGTAGAGTAAGTCAAAAAAAATATTTACAAATATTTATTTAAAGACATTACTAATAATATGCATTTTTTTTATTTTCAAGGACTATTGACAAAGAATTTATTGCTGATCCACCTATACAAGAAAATAATGAAACAATAGAGAATACTAGTGCGGTGACCTCTGCAGAAGAGACGGTACCATCATCAAATAAAAAATTAAAAATAACAGATTCACATGTTGATCAGATTGACAAATCTGCTGCTAAAAATGTAACTGAAGATTTGGTACAAGGTGAACAAACAAATGACAATTCTTTAGAGAAATCAAATAGTTTGATAGAAACAGAAATAACAGTTGAAGAACAACATACAAGTATTGCAGAAAGTGAAATAACGTGTGACAAATCATTAAACGATGTTAGTCCGGTACTAGTTGTAAATGATACAATGGAAACTGAAGAAACAGTGCCATCCATTAAAGTGACTGAAGAAAATGAAACCAATAGTATTGAAAACATGGACACAACAGAAGAGCCTAACCTAAATTTAGAAACCACGTCTGAAATATCGAAAGCAAGTGAGGAACATTTATCACCAGAAAAGGAACAGGAAGAAGAAGAAATATTACAATTATTTCATAATGTACCGAAAGATAATTAGTCACTTTTATTCAATATAATTTTATTATAAAACAAACATATTGTTATCTTATTGCGCAGTATTTTTTATCTTGTTATCATACAAACGAGTTGGGTAGCCGTCGCTGCATACCTCGAAATATATTACCACTTTTCATGTATGTTGTATCCTTTGAGGATGTATTGATACTCGTAGATATTGGGCTTTTAATTGGAATAGTAGAATTAGGTATAACGCCTGAAACTTTTTCCTTCAATGTTGGAATTGGATTTTCGATTCTGTCTTTAACTGCTTGTTTACTGGAATTTATAACATTTAAACTAGTTTTGAAATAATTACAAGCAGATGATTGTAATCGATTTACGAGACCTGTCCATAATCCTATTTCACAGAACCTGAAGTAAAAAATTTATAAAATGAATATTCATAATATAGTCTTTTATACTCGATAATTATATAATTACCTAAATTGTTGCTTTAGATGGGGGGTTGAGGTAATACTGATAAATGGATTGGTATCACTTGAAAAAGCTGGTGTTAAATTCGAAAGTAAACTACCATTTTTAGACAAAGAAGCCATATTGGGCTTCCCATTTCTGGCAAATTCAGCAATCATGTTTGTAAAGGTTTCTTCCACGCGTTTATCTTCTTCGTCTGATTCGTCGAAATTTTGTATCGTTTCTCCAGTAATAGTATTATGCTGGAAAATATATCCAAGGTCATCGCCGTGACTCGTAATACCTGAAAAGGACTATGTTTAATAACATATCTATGTTATAAATTAACAAACTCTGTCATAGACGCATACCATCTGCAGCGTGTCTCGCATTTGCTATAGGAGATCCCATCAAAAAATTTTTACCATAATTTCGCTTCCCATTGTGATCAAAACTGTACAAAAAAGCGTCAGACTTCTTGGCCCAATGTTCAACAGTCAGAAATGCAGGAACATTATATAAGGAATCTCCCATAGCTTCAGCTATTTTAGAAATAGTAGCAAAATCATTCCTCTTATTAAGAAGATTGAAATATTTGCTAAAAGCTTCCGGCCCAAAGTTCGTTTTGTTCCCAAACTTTGGTAGAGTGTTTTGTAAAGTTTGTATAAGATATTCGTTTAAAAAGTTTGGATTGGATTGCAATCTATTTTTAATTTCAGTTCTATAATCTCCTAAGATTGCCCCTCCTACTTCGTTATTCATAACTCCAGTAAGCAATGGAATCTTCGGTAAATCTCCAAATTCCAAAGTGTTCTCCGGAGTATCAACGTTCATGTTGGGAAGAAACCTTTAACGAAAAAAGATCTCAATAATATTTTAATATTTCTCCGATACCGTTCGCGGCAATGTAACAAGAGTTTACTGTACAAATCGTACCTCCTATCGTCGCTACCCTCGATAACGGGACCAGGACCTAGTATATTCGACATACCCGAAACAAAATCGCGAACACCGACGCGAATTTCTTCCAAACTGGAATCAGCCTCAATTAATTTATCAGCTGGCATCTCTCGAAGGCAACGAACCATCTCGACTGGATCTTTCGTGGGACACTCATTTTTCGAAGCTATAAACTGAGCAGTCGATGCAGGATCTTTGTCAATTGCGAAATGCGATAAAATCGAACCTGACATAGCAATCAATCCGCTAAAAGTGCCTACAAATTAATAATATAAATTACTGTATTATATGATTTTTATGAAACGATGTTTACTGTATGCATTTCATTTACCTCTCGATAATTTAGATAATGCAAGCATAAAGGCAGAGCTAGCTCCTGTGCCGTGACCAAACGCGACAATTTTTGTCGGATCACCGCCAAAAAAATGAATATAATCCTTCACCCACCTTACCGCCAATATCATGTCAAATATTCCGTTATTACCCGGCAATTCAGGTGTGCCGCTACTCAAAAATCCTACGAATAATGAAACACGCGTAACGATATTTATTTTTGTATGAAAAATGCTTGAATGTCATTACCTAGTGAACCCAATCTATACTGAATCGATACAACCACAACTTTTTTTCTGATTATATTTCTCATCTCATATTGGCAAGCAGAACCTCTTCTGAAACCACCTCCATGAATCCAAATCAGTACCGGATATCCGTCGCTGGTATCCGAAAGCATAGGTGTGAATACATTCAAAAAGAGACAATCTTCGCTTCCCACAGTACCTTGGCCAGTTTGATTTGGCTGTTTACACGGGGATCCCCATTTTGTAGCATTAATATCGCCTTCCAAATATAAAGGCACAGGTCTCTGAAAAAATAATATTTTTTCTGTTAAACGTATTCTAATCTTGCGAAAGCTACAGTTCAATTTCGTCGAGATAATGATATCTTACAGGATGTGTCAACTGATAAATTGATGAGCATTTGTTGTATTATAGCGGTTTCAGCATTTATCAGAATACATTGTTATATATTTTGCATTGATAATAGGTATTATTCATTATTATTATCATAAACGACTTACTTGAAATCTGTATTGACCAACTGGAGGTAGTCCAAATCGAATTCCACGAAAAACGTAGAATCCTTTATTCGGATCTCGAGAACCGAAAATACGCGCTTGCCGATTATTGCGGTTTACATAAACGACGGGATCATCGATCGGAGGTTGTGCAGCTGCTCTTCCACCAACAATCCTTTTCTGTCTTCTTAAACTATGCGATGCAACTAACACTGTATATAAAAGAATAATTAGAAGAATGTAGCTACGTGTGTACATTTTGTAAGCTTATAGTAAAGTAATCAGCAAACTGGTCTCCCTCGTTAATATAGCTATTGATAATAAGCTGAAACAGGAAGACTACAACTACAATCTTGCTATTAATATTTATCATTTCAGTAGTCATTTTATAATATATCTTTAATAATTATACGAATATAATAATTTTGTATTATGGTTATTGTAACGAAATTTATATGTAATATGTTTTCGTGTATTACATACACGCTTTCGAAATCAAATATTTTGGCGCGCAAACGCGCTAACAGTGTAGCCAATTTAAATTTAACATGTTGGCTCAACTTCCGCCATTGCCTTCCTCTATTCGATATCGGTTCACTTGGTACGTGACCCATGATTACCTCCGCTTTAAAATCGTGTTATATTTATTAAAATAAAATGCATCTAACGATATATAGTTGCAATTAGAATAAGTTTAATTGTTTTGCATACATTGTCGTAAATATTTTAATGTTTATAAAAGAAATTATGTTATAATACTGTTTTCTTTATTCGAGGTTATGTTTTCGCAAGCAACAACTCATACTGTCACGTTTTGTGCTCTGTTTAGTGATGCTTTAAGAAGCAATCTATCATTATATTAATTCTTTGTGCAGGTTTTAAACCATGGGTCGAGTTATTCGTGCTCAGCGTAAAGGTGCTGGGTCTGTCTTCAGATCCCATACGAAAAGGAGAAAGGGAGCACCCAAATTGCGTTCCTTGGACTTCTCCGAAAGGCATGGTTACATTAAAGGTGTTGTAAAGGTTTGTACGGCTAACTAGATCTAAAATTTGTTATAGTCGTTTATCTTTGCTATTTTACAATATCGGAATACGTATATGATGATTTAGTGTATCACCTACTCCTGAGGTAGAAATGAAGAATAATCACTAGAGGCTCTTTCTGAAGGCTTCATATGATTCATTTACATAATATTTGTTTTAGATTATTTGTTAAAAAGTATTTTATGTTTATAGGATATTCTTCATGATCCTGGTCGTGGAGCACCTTTAGCTGTTGTACATTTCCGTGACCCATACAAATTCAAAACACGTAAAGAATTATTTATTGCACCCGAGGGAATGTACACTGGGCAATTTCTCTACTGTGGAAAGAAAGGTAAATATATCTCAATAAGTTTAACGTTGTTATATTCATGGTAACATATATAAATAAATAATGTATAATATTTTGTGTTATAGCAAATCTTCAAATTGGAAATGTGATGCCTGTTGGTCAAATGCCCGAAGGTACCATTGTTTGTAATTTGGAGGAAAAGACTGGTGATAGAGGCAGGTTAGCTAGGGCCTCAGGAAACTATGCCACAGTTATAGCTCACAACCCCGACACAAAGAAAACCAGGGTAAAGTTACCATCTGGTGCAAAGAAAGTAATTCCATCTAACAACAGGGCAATGGTTGGTATTGTTGCCGGTGGTGGACGTATTGACAAACCAATTCTTAAAGCTGGTCGTGCTTATCACAAATACAAGGCAAAGAGGAATTGCTGGCCTAAGGTACAGTATCTAATGATACATATAAAACTTAACTATGAAGGAATACTTTGTAATGATGGTTTAAGACATTTGAAACCTGAATAAGATGTGTGGAAAATTATTGACTGAACAACTTTGAAGTTTCTTTTATATTAGCTTATATTTTTGGACATTTGATTGAAACAATTTTTTTTCTTTACAGGTTCGTGGTGTTGCTATGAACCCTGTGGAGCATCCTCACGGTGGTGGTAACCATCAACACATTGGTAAAGCTTCCACTGTTAAACGTGGAACTAGCGCTGGTCGTAAGATCGGTCTTATTGCTGCTCGTCGTACCGGAAGAATCAGAGGAGGCAAAACAGACACTAAGAAAGACGATTAGATTAATCACTGATTAAATTTTGGAACTTATAAAATAAAACATTTAAAAACGACCATATTGTTTTCATATATCTTGTATTATTAATTTTAAGTTGTTGAATCTTTAAATCTACTACCTTTTACATTTTTAAAGTCAACAAATTTTCAAATTTGAATGCTATCGAATTTTCAAATCTGCAAATTCGTTAAACGCTGCATGAAAAAATTTCTATGTATATTCTCAATTGCAAAAATCTCCAGCTATAGCTCTGTCCGTGGCAATATAACGAAAGTCTACTGTATAGTACTCATTTTGCAGGAGCATTTACTCGCTGTATACAATAATAGACTCTGAATTTAGTTTAGCAATTTACTCTGAACCGTGGATATTGTCAATATCTCGAGCAAGCGTACCAACAGACAGTAAATTGAAAAAGTAACACGAACGTGTTCACGAATTTTATTTCAATATCATGCGCAAGCTATAAATTCATTTGAAAATTTAATACGTAAGTGCAATAAGAATGATAAACGATCGGAAAATTATCAAACAGTGTGTGTTCCTTTAGTTTTCTTAATTTCCGGCGGATATCAGTCGACAGCCATCTTGCTAGCGATATTTCGGCGCTCGGCCATTTTTGTTGCGTCGACGTCAAGTGTGGCCAGAGGCCTTTCATAGTAGCCAGTCTTCGAATTTCCTTTGTATCGAAGTAACGACAGGCAGAAACTGTAATTTTAACTGTTTCATACAAGTCGACAAGTTTCGTTCGTAGATCAGCGAGGAACGATAAGAGAAAACGAAGGAGCGAACAATTGAAATTTTTTGCTTAGTGGTTGTCTAGGCGAGAAACAGCTAAAAAGCTTCTGAGGCAGAGCCACGAAAAATACGTACCGAGGCGGAGTAATATGAGTAATGCAGCCAACCAGAATGGATCAGGTCTAGAGCAGCAGGTAAAAAAGATGAAACGTTTCGCATATTTGAAACAACGGTAGTTTCGAACTACGTCTTCCGTTTTTATCCGTTTTACCTAAATCTTTTATTACTCAGTTTCGTTGTCGGGATTCGACTTTTCGAAATCATTTTCAAGAGTGCGTGAGTTATATTTTATAACCTGTACTGTTTCAAGTCATTTGATCCAGCGTCTTTTTCCTAAAATCAAAAAATTTTGTAGACAGGTCATCACTAGGTTCGTTTGTGACGTACAGCTTTGTAATGGCGGCAACCAATTCCGGGAACAGCATACCTCGTGCCATGACGTATTCACGTATTATTTTTTCATCGTGCTGAAATATCTATCATTATATGAATTGTACAGAATTCATATATTTTTGTATATAATCCGTTTTATTGATAATAAATTAGCTTTATATGTTTATGTTCTTAACTTAGGGTTTCATAATTATGGTTTTCCATATATAGGCAATGTATTTGATTTCTTTTTGTATGATGTTCGTATCATCATGTAGTAATGGCACTGATTTTAAATAATCATGTCTTCTGTTTCAGTTAGCTGGTCTGGACTTGCAGGGCTCCCGCCAACCAAGTGGGGGTCGCTACGTACCACCGCACCTGAGAAACAAATCTGGAAGTTAGTATAAACTGCAAATACACTGAAAAATTCTGTTTTGTGGCCATTGATTTTTCTTACCTTTTGATATAATACGAACAAAGTATAACATAAACTTGAATACGATATTACGTTTGCTCAAAGCTTATATTATATAGAACAGCAATTGTATATTCACAAAATCTATCAGAAATGATAGTTGAGCAAGTGTGTCAGTTAATGACCTCTACTTATGCTAGTATATTCTTTGTAAGTTTTAGAATTCATGAACGAATGTTCAAGTTACAGATCGCATCAATGAGTATGAACTATATATAACATACATATGACCAGAACTTTCCAGCAGATGTACAATAATAATACATTAATTAATTTGTAATTGCACTTCAAGGTATTTAGGTTATGAGGTCAACGAACATGTCTGATGAATTGAAATATTTATTGCTTATAGGTAACGCACCTTCTGGTGGAGAACATTCTTCTTCCAACTCAAGACCATTTTCTGACAGGGATAGAGGTGGAGAGCGTGATCGTGAAAGGGAGAGAGAAAGAGATCGCGACAGGGGCAGAGGAGGTGGTGGTGGTGGAGCCGGTGGTGGTGGTGGCGGCGGCGGCGGCGGCGGCGGCGGCGGCGTTGGTGGTGCCGGAGGCGGCAGTGGCGGCGGCGCTGGCGGAGGTGGAGGCGGTGGCGGTGGCGGTGGCGGTGCACCTTATAGAGACGCACGAACCTCCCGCGATGTCGATTTTGGAAATTTTGGGAACTTCGGTGGACGCAATAGGCGTACTCCTACCCAAGAGAATGGACGAGACTTTAGATATCCCAATTCCGATCGAGAACGGGATCGCCCGGTTAGCTCCGGAAATGATCGTTGGCAAGAACCGAGAAATGAGCGCTGGCCAGAAAGTAGAAACGATCACAGAATGGGGAGCAGCGGCGGTAGATGGAAGGACGACAGAGAAGGAGGCAGAAGAAACTCTGAAATTGATTGGACAATTCCCACTACCAGAGATGAACGACTGGAGGTGGAGTTATTCGGAACTGGCAATACTGGCATTAACTTTAGTAAATATGAGGATATCCCAGTTGAGGCTACTGGAGATAATATACCTCCTCACATCACATCTGTAAGTTTTAAATTAAATTACGATAATACGAAATTGAATAGTCAAGCTTCACCGCCATATTCTATAAGCAGAAAGAAGAAAGAGCGCAGTACATGTGTATAAGTCTATAAGTATTTATTATTACAAAAAAGTTCATTCTATTTATAGAATACTTATATACTGATGAAGTTTGACTGTGTAGACTTTGTAACACTCTATGAACCAATAATTTTTTTTTTGTAGTTTGACGAAGTTAAGCTGACGGAGATAATAAAGAATAGCATTACTCTGGCTGGTTATGATAAACCAACACCAGTACAGAAATACGCGATACCGATCATTATCGGACGCCGTGATGTTATGGCCTGTGCCCAAACAGGGTCCGGTAAAACAGCGGCCTTCTTAGTGCCAATACTGAATCAGATTTATGAAAGTGGGCCGCGTCCACCGCCAGTACATGTCAATGCTTCTGGCAAGCGTAAACAATATCCGTTAGGTCTAGTATTAGCACCTACAAGGGAACTTGCCACACAAATATATGACGAAGCACGGAAATTCGCGTATAGATCGCGTATGCGTCCCGCTGTTGTCTATGGTGGTTCAAACATCGTAGATCAAATGCGAGAATTAGACCGTGGCTGCCATCTTCTCGTAGCGACACCTGGACGTCTCGTAGATATGCTGGGACGTGGTAAAATTGGGTTACATAACTGCCGGTGCGTATTAAATTTTATAACTGACACATCAATTAAATTACATGAAATACTGAGTTTATTTTCTTGTTTAGATTCTTAGTTTTGGATGAAGCAGATCGTATGTTGGATATGGGTTTCGAACCACAGATAAGACGTATAGTCCAAGAAGATACTATGCCTCCTACCGGAGAGAGACAGACTCTAATGTTTTCAGCCACGTTCCCGAAAGAAATTCAGATGCTGGCAAGAGACTTCTTGAGTAATTATATCTTTTTAGCTGTGGGCCGTGTTGGTTCCACATCTGAAAATATCACTCAGAAGATTGTATGGGTGGAAGAACAAGATAAGCGTTCTTACTTGCTTGATCTTCTGCAAGCCAGTAACTTCGCAGATCCTTGTAAGTTATAGAAATTTAAATTGATATATAATGTACAGTGAACTCCTGTTACGTGTTCCTTAATGGAGACTGTAGAATACAATACAATACGTACATATATAAACTTCATTATTTGAAATTTCAGCGTCTGAATCATTAACATTAGTGTTTGTGGAGACGAAAAAAGGTGCAGATATGTTAGAAGAATATTTACATCAGATGGGCTATCCGGTTACCAGTATTCACGGTGACCGAACACAACGTGAACGAGAAGACGCTTTACGCCGTTTCCGTGCTGGTAAAGCGCCAATACTTGTTGCGACTGCTGTAGCTGCCCGTGGACTTGATATTCCACATGTAAAACATGTGATAAACTTCGACTTACCGGGAGACGTGGAAGAATATGTTCACCGGATTGGTCGTACTGGTCGTATGGGAAATTTAGGTCTGTTCTTGTACTTGCGCTTATTTGTAGTGAATTATTTTATTTTTTTTTTTAAACAATGATAATATAATTTAATTTGTATAATAGGTCTAGCAACATCGTTTTTCAATAACAAAAATTCTAACTTGGTGCGCGACTTGGTATCTCTCTTGATCGAAGCCAATCAAGAACTTCCACATTGGTTGGATGAGATGTTCGCTGATGCAAGATATACTGGAGGATCTCGAAGAACTGGCAGTACTAAAAGCCGGTTTAGTGGCGGATTCGGTGCAAGAGATTATCGTCAGCAACCTAGTTCTGGATCGGCTCGCAATAATGGTTCCTCCGGTAGACCTGGTGGTTACGGTAAGTACAGACTAATGATGGGCAACTATGATCATTATGTGTTCATACGCTCTTCGGCGGCCATTTAATCCAACCATCACTAGTATAAGTTTATTCGAAAATAACAATGTTCGAAATATTTACACGTACGAATTATTCTCTTCCGCAGGAGGTTATGGAAATTACGGAAATAACTATAATTCATCGTACAACTCTAGTAACAACGTTAGCAGTAACGGTCCTGACTGGTGGGGCAAGTAAATCATTACCACCGTCTTTATTTCCACTTTTACTACTATACACATAAATTCAAATATATGTAAGAAAGACACGTACGACATACACATGGTGTAATAACACGCACGTACTTTTGCGCGCGTAATAACGTATACACAACAACAACAAAAAAAAAAGACAAACAGTTATCACGTATAAACACATCACGTTCTCTAACTGCCTGTGCACTACAATTTTCAAACTAAAGAAAAACCAATTAATTGTGTTTATTCAATTCCATAAATACTTTTATTCGTGTGCGACGAGACATAATTGACAAATCCTAAGTGCAATTCCATCGTTAAAACACCAGCAAACGGGAAATCGGAATCACGTGTAAAATAATGATCTCATTTCATGGGAAAGCCCCACAAGAGACAGTCGGGATTTGTCAGCTACTATAGATAACGATAAGATCCATCCAAAGTTTCGTTGCCGTGCGTGTCGAAGAACACAAGTAGTATAATCACTAAATGAAAACAAGTTGAGCAATCGTTTAATGTCTAGATAGGACATTCTAACGACACGATAACATAGTAGGTGGAGAAACTTAGTGAAATTTTTTAGAACTCCTGTCGAGACTATGAAGCTTTATCGCGGCTTCATTATTTCAATTTTTTGAAGGACGAGGTGGGCGTATCTACGAGGATCATGGCGTCTAGGTATCCAGTAATCATAGAGCTTTAAATGCACAAGTGCTTTATTATTCTTGCCTAAATGGCCAGTAACTTGTGTAGTTTCATTTGAATTAATGGCGCTGCTTATTTCTTTTTTTTTTTTTTTTTTTTTTTTTTTTAATAAATATATATGTATATACATCAACACGCTTTTGTATATATATACATATATATGTACACACACACACATATATTTGACTAGGCGCCCCGGATACGCCATATCGCCATCGCCATAGATTTTCATGACGATTCCTGTTTTAAATTTGCTATAGTCCAGCGACGAATGGTACTTTGTTGTTTTGCCGTCCCCAGACACAGACGACATTGCGCCGGCGATATCATGGTTTAATCGACTAAACCTTGGCAAAATTTCCAGTAGTCGAGAGCTTTGATATTACGAGAAGGATAACGACACAGGCTGCGTCTTTAGAATACTTTTAGAAATCTCGTTTGTGTACTTTGTTTCGCGAGAGAACTGTAGCAATTCGCGTGCCTACGCTGAGATCGGAACACACGCGCGGATAAAAATATATTAATAACGGAAAGAAACGATTACATAAGAGTTTGGGATTCCGAGTTTTTGACATTAAGACGGGACAGAAATTCGGAACGTTTCGCATACTTCGGCCGTATACATGCACAAATTTATTCTACAACGTGTGTTTGATAATATTGCACAAGTATTTTGATTGTACAGACATCATGACAGTGTGTGAAGTTCTGTACCAACACTGCACAGGCCAGGTGTGCGCAAGTGTATTTAAACGTCTGTAGAAGCACAGATTTGTGTAAGTTTGAAACAAAAGGAATCTCACGCTCACATTCTTCAAGTATACTCGTGACGTATGAAGACCATATGACCGTGAAGATTAGTTGTTCAATAAATTTGTACAAGTATACCGTTCAAGTAACCGACTTAAGATGGTACGGTGAATATGCGCGCTCGGTATCGGAGCGCATGCGCGTTACCATTTGCTACGGAGCGTGTTAGAACCAATCAGAGTAGATCTGCGTAGTAAACGTGCGCGGTAGAAAGAAAAACTCGTTGCTCCTCTCTATGATTCTCTAGCGAAACGAAGAATATTTCTGTCACGTCCTGTTAACGATAAGTACGTTTTCGAAGATGAAATGCTGTAAACTTATTGCTTATAACTCTTTAATTTGAAAGGATTATTTTATTTAAAACTTTGATGATTGTATTTAGAGTAGGCTGGAACGTTTTCAGCGAGTGTCAGGTATGGTGGTACCTGAGTTTTAATGTACTCTAATTAGAATTTCTAAACGTAACGAAGACGTTGTCCTGTAACAGTATGGTGCGTTACAAAAAGAAACCTTAAGATTGCAATACTGGATGCGAGTGCTCGAGAACGAAAGCTTACATTTTAAAAACGGGTAAACAAACAAAAATACGGTTGCAGTTACAGAGGGGAACTTCAAAAAAAAAAGGAGAGCAACAATACTAACGCCGTTAGTTCGCTCAACTTTACCAGGGGGAGTAAAAGCAAACTATACAAAAACAAAGCAAGCCCTTTGAAATAAGGAAGCATTAAGGACGCACTCATATTTTATAACTGTATTTATCAGTACGATAACGCTACATATAATAAATATATGCACGCGGGTATGTATATATACTGATTACGCGTATGTATGCATACACGCCACGTGATATTCGTAAAATACATAAACGTTAAAATAATTGAAAAACGACTGTGATATCGAACGATCTTGTGACATTCAATTTCCATGCGAATTGATAAATGAACAATTTAACGAGATACAAAATGTTAAATGTACGAATTAAACGGTATTGAATGTCAGGAATGCGTCAAGCTCGAGTTTGTTTGAGCCGGGAACGGGAATATTAAAAGTCGTTAAAAGTAAATAACATCAAACAATAACGTGGCTGTTGTCCGATCGGGGAGGGCTGAACGCTAGCTCTTAACACGGTCCTGAAAACACGTTTTTTGGGGCATTGTTTCTACTTAAAAGTAAAAAAAAGTAAAAGAAACGGATAAATAAATAAATAAAAATGCGCATTAAACGATAGATGATAACGACAAAACGCGTCATTACTGGTTGATGATGTTGGTAGGGCTTTATAGAATGTCGATATCTTTTCGTGCAAAGAAAGAAAGAAGAAAAGAAACTAAACGAAAATGAAAAAAAAAGAAAACGTCGGATTCTTACCTAATCTATGCGAGAAAAAGTACAAATTCAACTTTTTGCGTGACAACTGACAGGATTTTTACACATGTCATACTTATACCTGTTATATTAATAGATTTATAGTGCAATCGCGTGCGTGAATCGTATGCCGTGTGACCGTGGACCAAGGGTGTGAATGGCCCCCTCGTCCGAGGGGGGAAAAATAATTAATTTCAACTAGAACTTTCAGATAGCGTTAACGAATAATAATTGTTGGCTTCCGACTATATATGGTGCGTGTGATTTCGAATTCTAATATGATTTCTTTCGAATCGTCGAGTCCGTTATGTCCACTCGGAGGCCCTGCCAAGAACATTACAAAACAAACATAACCTACAACGAAAAGTGATACGACCACTTTTCAGTTCTATAAATATAGTGTACAATTTTTACTTACGGCACAATTTATTCGTTCAGTTCTCGAACCTTAGTCTGTTAAGAGGATAAAATAGGTCATTGCCGTAATACTGTTACTACTACTGCTACTAGTGCTACTACTACTACTACTACTACTACTACTATTAATTATTACTACTACTACCAGTACCACTTTTATTTGTTATTATTTACTTGAGTCCTTTTTTTTTCGAACAATGTATCTCCTAGGTGGTACTGTATATTATACGCGCAAAATTGCGTTGCGTTATTTTATTATAATAGGAAAAAAAAAGAATCAGGTGACTTTTGGACATTATTATCCCGAATTTTATATTTTCGTTCGTTTTTTTTTTTTTTTATTTTCGGTCTCATTCGCTTCGGCCACGGAAGTCAGCCGTTATTTTTTCCGCTGGGACGGTTCCGTGTTAAGTGAGCGTATTTTTGGAAAATTCCGGATTTTATTGTCCAATCGTTCACTCAGGCAACGAATACATATGACGCGTCAGTGTAAGTTATTAGTCTTTGTGCAGTTGGAAGTAAATGCGTTCATTTACGAGTAACGTGGTGGACAGAGATTATGCAGTTAACAACTATACGCGAAAGTATTTTCATACTTATTTCTCTTCTAGTTATAAATATTTTTATACATGACAGCGTTGGTCGTCAAACAATCGCGATATCATTGATTACATGTACTTTATTTTATTTTCAACACGTTAAATGCTGTGGACACCACCGATGAGCCGTAAATTTAGGTACGATTATGTATAATTAATCGATTGACTAAATTAAAAATTACAGATTGCATGAATATCGTTGTAGACATAGTTACATCATCCAAATTTCCAAACACTCGCTTTCGTGTATAAATAGTCTGATGTGTAAGTAGCATAAAATTTAGAACATGGGGATGAACCTTCTCGCATAGTAATCATGGTATTTCGAGTGTCAGCGCGTTACATTAAAAAAAAAAAAAACGAAATGATCAGAATCACTTAATTTATGGATCGTACTATACACGGCATTTAATGTGTTAACGATCGTATTCGTTTCATATATATAAAAAGGAAAGAAAACGTAAAATAAAAATTGACAAATATTTTTGTGCGATAGTCAAATGTCCACCGTTTCGTAACTGGTACACACGTGTAAATTCTTCGAGTACGTGGTATTATGATTTAGAGCGTAAATTAGCGTCTTTAGAAAAACGAAGATAAAAAAAGAATTGTAACGACGATGTAATAAACGACACTATTTATTAAGTATTTATTTTTTACGTTTAATGCTCTCGAAGAAGAACACAAGAAAAAAAAAAGGGACAGTCGTGTATTTGTACCGTACAAGTACCTTCTTTTAACGTTATGTTTAGTCCTCTAATGTATATCGGACGAGCAGCCTTAGGAAACATTTGTGGATCTACTCAGAGAGTGAAATGATTAGACAAAGATGAATTAAAAGTGTAGTGCGAAGAAAGAAGAGAAGCGAGGGCTACGAATAGTAATTCATTGCATATTGTGTAAAAAAAATGATGAAGAAACAAAGGCGTTTGACTGTGACTGCAATCATTATTACGAATGAGAATGCGCAATTACAAAGCACACATACAAGAGAGAGAACGAGAGCGAGCGAGAGAGAGAGAGAGCGGAAAAGAGAGATATAGATAAACATTTGTAAGCCATATTTATTTTATGTAAGACACGCAACAAGTGTGTCGAGAAAAAAAAAATCTTAGGCACGCGACAATGCCGCGAAATACGACTGTCATCGCATGCTGTAGATCATAGTTTCATTTTAATTTCTTGCATCTTGTTCATGTTTCAAATACTTTGTGTACGAACGATGTTCGTGTTGCTCTTTGCGAGAGACAGACAAATTTGTACGCATTTATTGTATCTACTTTGAGCAACGTTACGTTTAACCCTTTAGCTACCATCGAATAGAGCATCGTACTCGATACAGTTTCCTACAAACCATGTAATTCATTGTACACCGGTGAACATTCCCTACGTAAATTAGCATGTCAATGAAAGGAGACTCGAACGTTTATTCGGGAAAATTTTATTGTTACGAAAATGTCTCGTGTAGTTTGCTGTTTGATACAGCACCGAAAGCGGTGGGATTTGCTAGGGAAAATGACGATGTAATTGAACGATGCATCGGTAGTTATACTTAAAAGTACCACAGGCATCGCGCCTACTTCGCACGAGACATTTTTAATACTCATTTTAATACTGATTGTTTTAAAAACGTAATTTTGTAAAGTGCTACTTTCGAAGGTATTAAGATTAATTTATGAAAAATTGCTGTAAGTTTTAATTATTGAATAATATAGAATTCTCCTAAATAAACGTTGGCGCAGAAGATGATATTTGGGGTGATATTTTCACAAAGAGTGAAAAAGAATAATGCAGTTATAATGTGTTTTCGTGTCAAGAGAGCCGCTTAGAGAAGCCACTGTAATGGTGTCTCAGTAGCTGAAGGGTTAAATTGAAAAAGGATGAAGTTATTACTCGGAGAGCGAAAGGAAAAAAGTGTAACAACAAAGCATCATGTAACCGTATGTGTGATATGCGAGTGTGTGAGTGTGTGTGAGGGAGGGAGAGCACTTAATGCAATGGGGAAGAGCACACGCGTAGGCTGACAAATTCGAGGGATGGCAAAAAAAGAAAAAAAATGTCTTTTGAACTTTTATGAATGTTATTTCATCGAGAAGCGTCGCTTGTCGTCGAATCGAGAACGCAGACAAAAGTTGTATTTATAAAAAAAAAAAACGAAGGAAAGAGCAAGCTTTTGATAGGAAGCGCGTACAACTTCCGGCACGAGTCTCAAATGGCTGTGTTTTACTTTTTCTGCGACGAATGACGCTCGTCGTCGTGTATCATTCAATTGTGTAACTCTAATGATACTGCTATATATCTTACTTCACTGAGATGGCGAGCAAATGGCAAACAAAAAAAAAAAGAGAAAGAAAAAAGTGTGAAAGAGGAAAGAAATGGAACGGTGAACGTACCATTCTGTCGGTCTCTTAATTAGTAATTGCACATTTACACGCTACATTAGGTGAACCGAGGAAAAAAAATAAGCGAGAAAAGTAGGAACAAAATTTCGCAAAACAACTGTACGTCGTACGGCTAATGAAAGAATCAATAAAAATAAAGTGTCTGAAATTTCAATGAGGAAGTCAACTTAAACCTTATAAAGTGTATAATACATAATATATAAATATACATATACATACATAATATGTATACACTTTGTCGTTCATTAGCAATAAGTTAACGATTGCATTATGGGAATCATATATGCATCCTTGTGCTTAGATAAAAAAAAAGCAACATGTGTGTTCTGTGAAGAATGATGTAGAGTGTCAATATTGTTACAAATACCTCATAAGAGACGATGGATCACATATATTATTTAAATGTTTATTCATTCATTTAGTGATTCATTCGTTTATTTATAGTATTATGCAAAGTGACAGGAGAATTCTATAAAATGAGCCGTATAATAAAGAAGGAAAAGATTATGCAGTGTTAGAGTATTTTCCCTTTCACCCTGTATTTTACATTAAAATACAAGATATTTTAAGATACTTCATGATACCATTTTAACCCCTTCTCTC
The DNA here is from genome assembly GCA_947623535.1 of Coelioxys conoideus. Lineage (NCBI taxonomy): Eukaryota > Metazoa > Arthropoda > Insecta > Hymenoptera > Megachilidae > Coelioxys > Coelioxys conoideus. Next base: position 8,925,887 of record OX392455.1, on the reverse strand, counting down.
ACAAATAATGCATAATCTTTTATACTTAACACTTCTCAATATAATTTTTTATCATTTGAATCAACCTATACAATATTAATTTATTTTTTATAATCAGTTAATTTTACGATGTCCAGAGTAAAGGTAAGTGTAAACAGACAGATTCGAATCAAATATTATTAAACTTTATTATTTGACTCTTATTAGTAGGATTGCTAATATTATAATCGGATTAAGTTTTTGCAAATACATTTGTACTTTTCAGAGCAAACAATTGCGCATGGATAAAATAACCGCGTTGATTTAATGCATGAGAAAGATACAAATAGCAATAGTCTATGGTTAAGCACTTATTTTAAAAAGTTGGAACTATTGTCGAAGTCTCATTCGTAAATATATTTTAAAACTTATATTTTCGTGCGCATTGTTTGAAAATTGTACCACTGGCGCCATCTAGTGGTTAGACCTGGAAAAGTCTTAATAAAAAATTGCAATTTTTCGTATAATACATAATTTTTATGTTCCGTTGACCGTTTTGTATAGTTATATGGTCACGATAATATCAGTATAATGACTTTACAGTGAATTCGAAGCATTATATTCGAAAAATGAAAATATTGAATTTTATGGACTTAAAAATGTCTAGCCATCTAGTGGTGGAAGGTGGGAACCAACAATACTTAATTTTGCAAACAATTTTATAATTTATTTATTGTTTTTGACCTTCTATCTCGTATAAAACATTTTCTAACCATTTAATATTGACGTTAGAACCTTTTAAGTGTATAATAAACTGAGAAAATCAATATTTTAGAAAATGATATATTTCTAATTTATTCCCATTAGTTCCAACCTTCCACCGCTAGATGGCTAGACATTTTTAGGTCCATAAAATGCAATATTTTCAACTTTCGAATATATTTCTTCGAAATCACTGCAGAGGCATTTTCCTGACTTTATTATGTTACTGCAACAATTGGGGACTGTCAACGAAACGTAAAAACCCTTTATTCTAAGAAAAAAGGCAATTTTTAATTTGAATTCCAAGCTTGATCGCTAGATGGGGCCAGAGGTTCTATTTTTCAGAAACTACGCGCGAAAATATAAATTTTAAAACACATATGAGAATGAGACTTCAAAAATACTTTCAACCTTATAAAACAATTAGTTTACAAAGATACTATTGTATTTTGTATCTTTTTCACGTATTAAACCATCAAAGTTCATCTACGAATATCAATTTCAATATACAATTCAAATATAAAAAGCGTTTATTTACGTTTTGATGTACTTTTAACAATCACCTTTCTGAAACATAAGGTGTGCATTAAAATAGATTGCTTCCAAAATGTACTTGCAAAAACTGTATCATTTATCAATTTCAAAGATGCGTATTACGGATTAAGTATATTACGTCCCAACACGTGGATGTGTTGCGAATCATAGGGACTTGCTCCCTTTAGCTGCCATTTTCCCTAGGGATACTGGATTTGCACTTGAGCGTACTCGGTCATATCCGAGTGCCTCCGAGAATACGCGAACATATGCGAAATGTTCCGAAATCAAGTAACAATGAACCTAGCCCGGTCATCCGTACATCGGCTTCGTGCGGTCAACGCATTCATTACGGGTGACGTGCACGTGAGCGTCACGGAAAACTTCTATTCTATGGCGGATGACGTGGCGTTCACGTCATGCATCCTGTTATAAGGAATGTGGCAAGAGAAAAAGAATTTTCCATACATTCGCGTTGTATACGAATTAACAGTGCGTGGAAGCGTTTTAAATTTCGTACAATTTTCATAAAATCACTGTCACTTTTTGTTCCTATACAGGTAAGTTGCAACTAGTTTCGTATTCTAAATTATTTCTTATTGGTTTCTATTCAAATTTGCGGTCGAATACCATTTTAAAATGCGGATATCACGGCAAAGATGTAAAGTCGTTAGAAATTCATACGTTTCCGTTTTTATTAACGGACTTCCTCACTAGTAATAAGTAGTGTCCAACGGAATTTGTAACTTTGAATACATATCATCAGTTCTTCCACTTTCAGTGGCATTATGTATATTATTATTATTTGTTTCATTAACTTTCATTATTAGTTTCTTAAATTTTCATTTTTAGTTTTTTAAATTGTTATTATTAGTTTTTTAAATTTTCATTATTAATTTTTCAATTTTCATTGTTACGTGAAGTAACAAAAAAATGTAATATCCCAAAGAATTTGAAAAATCGTAACTTTCATAATTTGTAAGTTGGTAAATTTGTAAAGCATTGACCCCAACCGAAGGTTTATTAAAATTGTTCTCGAGTCGCGAATTTTATGGACGTGTCTTTGGAATACAGATTTTACTTTCAGCCATGCCAAAAAGAAAAACAGCCGAGGACGCGAACGTGGACGCACCATCGTCCGATTTCCAGCCATCGACATCGGCGATGAAAAAATTGAGAACCGAAAGCGAACGATACATGCTGTTGGACGAGACGATCGTGAATGTATTGTTGGACACCGAAAGCGAGAATTCCGACTTCGATTTCGACATCTCCACGACGGACGTGTCTAACGAAGAAAGCGACGAAAGCGATCAGGAGTCGGTTTTCTCCCACTCTGCGTCGTCTACGCCCGAACCGTGTATCTCTTCGGTCACATGGAACACAACACGGCCCATCGTTCCTAACATACCGTTTGCTGGGAACCCCGGGCTTCTGCCGTCCACGTTTCCCGACGAACCCGTCGATTATTTCTTCCTGCTTGCCAACGAAAAATTCTTCGACTTGGTATTGCGCGAGACGAATATTCAGGGCCACAAATTACGATCCGGAAGTCCCTCGAAATCGCGTATGAAGAACTTCAAAGACATAACGAGAGAGGATCTGGAAATTTTTCTGGGGCTGGTGTTCCTGGCAGCGAACGTCCAAGCACCATCTTTCGCGCATTACTGGACAAAGAACGACCTGTACGTTTTTCCGCCATTCTCGAACGCGATGTCCAGGGACAAGTTTCAAAGCATTTTATGCTCGCTGCATTTTTCGAGCCCGCAAACGGGACAGCTCGAACCGTCGGTTCCTCTGTACAAAGTTCAACCGTTACTTGGCCATTTTAACAACACTATGCGGGAGATATATCGTCCGAATAAATACTTGAGCTTGGACGAACGGATCTTATATTCCCGCCAAAACTCGAAGAGTGAATCGCGCAAAAGGGGGGTGAAATTTTATGTACTCACCGAGCCCGATGGTCTAGTACTTAGAACACTGATCGATTGTGGTTCACGTGACCCTGATGTCGGTCACGTGGAGAAGATTGTTAAAACGTTGCTCACGGACTTTTTGCAAACGGGACATTCCGTGTTTTTGTACAATTTTTATACGAACGTACCGTTGGTCAGGGAGCTGTTACAGTGTAAGACATACTGCACCGGCATTCTCAGACCAAACAGTAAGCATAATCCATCCGATCTTGCACACAAAAAGATCGAAAGGGGTGAAGTGGATGCGCGTTACACCCCTGAAGGCGTGTGCGTCCTAAAGTGGCGTGACAAACGAGATGCACTGATAATTTCATCCGAGTACAAAGCGGACATCACGAAGGTACAGTCGAAATCCGGTAAACACGCACAAAAACCGGAGCTCGTACAGAAATATAATAAGTATATGAACGGAATTGATCGAGCGGATCAGTTTTTGGGTTACTATGCGTGCGAGAGGAAAACTGTTCGATGGAGGGTCAAGATCGGTCTGCACATGTTTCACGTTATGCTGAACAATGCATATTTACTGCACAGGAAGCACACGAGAACCAAAATGACGTTGCTGAAATTTCGAGAAGCCGTCATTGATAAATTAATTTACAAGAATAGACCGCGTTTGGATGCGATACCGAAACCGGCTGGACAAAATGTTCATTTACCGAGAATGTCTGGTCACGAGGGAGGGAAGAAAATACGGAAAAGGTGTCGCGTTTGTTACTCGAAGGGACTGAGAAAAGAGGGGCAATTTTATTGCCCAGCGTGCCCGGATAAACCGGGTCTCTGTCTGGATATCTGCTTTGCGGAATACCATAATTACATTATACAGTTTTAAAGACATTTATAAATTATTTTTATATAATTTGTAAGTAACAGTGTAAATAAAAGTATTTGTAACACTTGTAATAATATTTTCAACCGTAGTAACATATGTATATACACATGTATAGTATGGACAATAGCTTGCCTGATAATGAGTTGCTAGATAAAGTTCCGTTCGTTTGTGAGCGATTACAGTTACGAAATGTAATGTCGAAAATCACAACAAATTAAAAAAAGGAAACACAATATTAACACTAGAAGTATCGGCATTAAATGTATGCTTACTTCAAAACTGAAAATTAAGTAGGAAAGTAAATAATTAATTGACAAAAGTACGGCAATAAAATTTTCTCATAAAAAATGCCAAACCCGAAACCAGTCATTTTGACTGGTTGATAGTTCTAGTGTTAATAATTGAAGTAATCAGACTTTGTAATACGGAAAAGTAACTGTATACATTTACTGAAGGTATAAAGATTGGACATGTTTTGTCAGGGGCACATGGATTTCCAGTCCAAAGACCCATTATAAATAGTAGAAAGCAGCAGTATTAACAGTCTTATCTGTTTTAGCCGTTTATCTTCTTCCAACACGGTTTTCCGATACTGATATGTCTTCTTTTTACCGCAAGAAGTTAGAAAATATTAATCGTTTACAAGACACGATCTTCTATATGGTTGGCAGCCTTTAATAGCATCTACTTAATAATATAAATGCCAGTTTAAAGTATGTTCAAACGCTACACTGCGAGGTGTTTTAAAGCGATAATTTATATATGACAATAATAATTAAAATTGTGCTTTGATTATTTCGTATAAAGTAAATAATTGAATGATTTGAATGCTATTTTGTTAGGATACAATGGTATAAGGTTTTAAAGCGCATTGTGGACGCTGATGGTAGGTCAATTTTGTTGGATCAACTTGGACCAATCGTGTAAGACCACGATCGCAATGGCGGCGTGGCTGAACAATTTTGCGTTATCGGGTGGTTAAGTAGTGGTTTCTAAAACCAGCAGGTCGGTTTCCTTATTTATTGCAGCGTTCATATCATCGTGGTTCAAACATTTGTTCAGTCATGTACCACTGCGGTATATTATTGGTCTTATTAGATCTGTCTCTTGATGGTAAATAATTCTAACCTGTAATATGTTTTATATAATTATTATTTTATAATGTAATATTCGCTACGTTTGTATTTCAGTGATTGGAAGTGTTTCACAGTTAGAAATTGATAGACATTTGGAATTAGGTAGAGAATTTTTGGCAAAGGGACAGTTGCAAGATGCATTGTCACATTATCATGCTGCTATTGGTAAATACTGTTTATAATCATTTCTTTTAGTAATTCAATTTAATACCATGGGTTCAAAAGTTATTATTGAATTTCATTATAATTATGTTTCATATATTTTATTAATCATTTCAGAGGGTGATCCAAATAATTATTTGACATATTACAAAAGAGGTACTGTGTATCTAGCATTAGGTAAAGCTAAATTTGCGCTTCTTGATCTTGACAAAGTATTGGAATTGAAACCTGATTTTACATCTGCAAGATTACAACGTGGCAATGTATTGCTTAAACAAGCTGAATTCAATAAAGCAGATGCTGATTTTCGAAATGTGGTAAGTTTAGCTTTGTATTGCACAAAAAATTAAATTGTTAATATATTAATTTATCAAATTCAAATTTATCCTTTTTTAATTTTTTGTAGCTAGCTGTTGAACCACATAATACAGATGCTTTAAATTCTTTGTATAAAATAGCACCTGTAGAAGAAGATTTAAAACTTGCAGACAGATTAATGAAAAACAAGGATTACACTTCAGCTGCACAACTACTTACTAAAATTATCGAAGTGTGTCCATGGTCAGCTGAATTAAGGGAAAGAAGAGCAGAATGTTACGAAGCTCTTGAAAATTATGTTAGTGCCATCTCTGATATTCGTTCTACAACTAAATTACAATCTGACAATACGCAAGGATTTTTAAAGTTGGCAACTTTACAATACCGCCTTGGACAAGTAGACGAATCGTTAAAGTGAGTAATAGCAAAATAAAAAAAAGTTCATTTTAGAATACAAATGATACAATTGATGTTTTAATAATCTAGGGAAATTCGAGAATGTTTGAAACTTGATCCAGATCATTCAAAGTGTTTTACACTTTACAAGAAAGTTAAAAAAATAGCAAAACTGTTAACAGACTCACAGTCGTCTGAAGATTTGAGAGATTATGACAAGTGTATAGACACTGCACAGTCTGTACTTAAACTTGAATCAAATATACCCAATGTACGTTTCATTGCCCACCAACTGTTATGTAAATGCTATACTGGCAGTACAGAATCAACCGAAGCAATTAAACATTGTCAGGAGGCATTGAAAATACGAAAGGAACCAGGAGTATATTGTGATAGTGCAGAAGCATATTTAGGTGCTGAAATGTTTGATGATGGTAAGTTAAATAATGTACATATACTTCTATCACTAATATAATATAATAACATTGTTTTTTTTTTTCGTAAAGCAATAAGAGATTTCAAAGAAGCATTAGAAATTGATCCAAGCCTACAAAGAGCCAAGCAAGGTCTCCACAAAGCACAACAACGACAAAAACTGTCAGAGTCGCGAGATTATTATAAAATTCTGGGTGTGCCAAGAACAGCATCTAAACGTGATATTATTAAGGCTTACCGAAAGGCCGCACAAAAGTGGCACCCTGATAATTTTCAGGAGGGAGAAGAAAAGAAACGAGCAGAGAAAAGATTTATCGACATTGCAGCTGCCAAAGAAGTATTGACTGACGATGAGAAAAGAGCAAAATTCGACCAAGGAGAAGATCCGTTAGATCCTGAATCTGGGAAACATCCGCAAGGTTTCAATCCCTTCCAAGAATTCCATCACTTCCATGGTTCTCCCTTCCAGTTTAAGTTCCATTTCAATTAGCAATCTCTGCATCTTCACGGTATTAGCTCAAGTTAAATTCCGAAATTTTCATAGTGTCGCTTCATATGTGACACGATTTTTGCTACCTTAGCTGGAATTTCATTTTGCTAATCTACCTCGTCGGTAGTCATACATCTTGCATCTGCATGAAATTACAAGACTGTCAATCAATCAGTAAGTCAAGGACGACCAATAAATAACTGAATTGCATCTTAGATGCGTTATTAGAAATTATATGGAGCGCACGAGGTTATGATTTTAATATTTTTCAGTCGAAAACTTGATAATGTGACTATTCAAATTTTATATACAGAGTCACGTGCAATGGAGTAATAAGGTATTTCTGTTGCACTCGAAGATACAAAAGAAAAGATTCAAGGAGGAAATGTGATATTGGACAGGTTATGTTTTCAAAGATTATAGGTTCGAGGTTCTTTAAGAAGCTACATCTGTTAAACGATTTCAAAGTAAATTTTTGTTTAGACATTTTCAAATTTTCTGTTCTCGTTATATACTAATTTTGGGGTCCCGTGTAATTGTATAAGGTTTAGACCCAAAAACGAATCTTTCATATCATATTTGTTGCTAAATATGTTTTCTTACATCTGATGACCTTGGACAAAATAATGTTAACAGTATTTAATAATATTTATAATATTTATTAATATTAAAAATATTATTAATACTCGTACTCAATCAGAGTTTTAGTCGGAATCACAATGGCGGCGTTCACAGCAAACATATTTAAAATCTGTTTTTGATTTTAGTCTTTGCATTTTCGAATACAACAGAGATATTTTTCAGAGAAGAATATGTAAGGAATATATAGTGTACATAATCAGTATGATCAGGTGCAACTTAGATTTTCCTTAGTTAAAAGATAGTGTAGGAGAAATTGTCATACCACCTGCTCCAATTGTCCATGACTTTACAAACAAAAACAGGAAATTGTAGGTTAAATTATGTCACGAGCGGTAGTCTTCCCTTAGACTTATCTTTAACAAAGAGAAACTTGAGTTGCATCCGAGTGTACAATGGGGAGCACTTTTCACTTCCCCCAGGAAAAAATGGTGATGTAGGGGAAAACTCCAATACTATCTATTTTACTCTAAAGTTGTCATAAAAAACACTTTGTTATATCCACTCGCAGTATATAATCGCATGTTATATTGCCACAATAGTAAACTGATTCGAGTTGATTAAACACAAAAAGTGATAACTCATGACTTTTGAGTATTACAGGTAGTGATGGTGTCTTCTTCCCATAGGGCTTATACTGCAGCAGTTTAAGTCCTGTGTTTCTTCCTCTACGTCTCTCCGTTGTTTCTCAGGAAAAACACCACCGATGTACACATGGCTTAACGTGTTATTTATAAAAATTTGTACCATATAAATCATCATAATTTCAAGTGATTGACTTACTGAGAAGAATTCAACGGAAAAACATAGCTGATGCAGACTGAGCGTAAATAAATGGTTTCCAATGACGCGCATAATTTTTTTTTTTGTGTATAAATTTCGTACTATCATGGCACGAAAATCGTAATTTAAATTCTTACAATTTAGCAAACAAACCGTAGGATGTATGGCGGTGACACTGCCATTTGAGTGTTACGGCGGGCTGTGGGTCATTGAGTTTAGCTTGAAATTGTACGATGAATTAAATCGAATTATAAATATAATAAAAGTCATTTTCGATCATTGTCATCGAGTACAGTCTATTCGGGTACGAAAAATGCGGTATAATTACAATGCAGTGGACTGTATTCGATGGTGGTAAACGTAGGACAGTGTGCGTGTTGCGTTTGCATGAATGCGAGAGAATTTTATGTAAATACTGTATCTCTAACATTTATTTAAATATATTTGAATAATTTATACATACATATTTTTATCATTTGTACGCATATTCTGGAAGCATTTTTATAACATTGAAGATATTTTTACTCCAATTTTAAAGGCTATTTTCACTCGTTAGATATGGTTTTTGCTGAAATATAACGTCATTGTAAATCTGGTCGATTGATGAAGATATACGCGGTATACTTCCTCGAGGTATAGCAAGATTGTGAATTAAATTATTATCAAGTCAGCACCCGAACAAAGTTCCTAGGATCGTATGCTACGTTTTGTTTTGTTTTATTTTGATTACTACGTAATTCTTTTCATACGCTCTTGGTCAAACTTGTAAATCTTATTTTTTCTAAAGTATTGTTTTGGCACTTTTGTATACTCCCGAAGAAGTTTCAGACCTTGATGTATCCTACTGGGTTTATTCATTGTGTATCTCAGTTTATAGATCTTGGTGTTCACAATCATGTTATATGATGAGAACTGTACGAACTTTTGCCGCTAAAAAAATACATGTGGAATATTTTTTCAGATACACATATACTACATCACAGGGGGCGGATTTAGAAGTATGTACTTCGCAGGTGCAGGGAAAAGGGCACAATATATGAAAGTATATTTTTATATCTACTTTCATGACTTGAAATTGTTTATGTAATTTAATTATAAACACAAATTATAATCTAAAAAATATATAAAGAAGTATTTCAATTTCGTAGAATTGAAATACCAGCAAAGGTATAATTTTTCAATACAAATTAAATATTAACTATATCAAATTAAAAATTCATTATTTACGAAATTGTCATAAATGTATAACGAGTACTTCTTTCTCAACAATTAACCACTATTAATATTTGAAATATAAATTAATTAATTATATAATTGATATTTAAATCAAACCATAATTTAGATTACAAAAACTATGAATATAAATGAATTTTTCTAACCTTTTATAATTCTTTGCGAGATTGCCCTATTGCTCCACTCTGCATCCTCCCCTGTTACATGATATCAAAGTTCCATGAAAATCAAAGAAGTTCGAACACTTGATAAACAGTTTCTCTAAGTTGATAATTAATACTAGTGTGATCTTCAAAATCAATAGTTCGTTTCTTAAGAGCGTACGTATACGTTCATTGTAAATAATCTTCTGTTGTTAAAGAACGTATATATATGCTCCATGTAACGACAGATTTTAACAATTAAACATAAATTTTATAAACAACAAAATATCCTGAACAAAATATCACTGCAAGTATTCACTAATACGATAAACAGTCTAACATTCTCTTTTTATTTACATAAACTGAAAATGCGCTATTCTTGGCAAACTTTAATTGGGTCATTTCTGATTGTTGCTCCACTTTTCTGCGTCTACACTATACAACAAAGCGAGTTGTTTAAAAGGCATATAACAGTGTTTTATAATCAAATTTTTACAATCACTCGATAATATAGTATACCGTATCTACCTGACATTTTCACTAACATGAATGTCTGCTTGATAAATTATGCAAGACCACAAGTTTTTTTGGTCTTAAACTTTCTGACGTTAGTAGGCGGTAGAGTTATTTACACGAACCTAGGAATTACATATATATACACGGTTATAATGTTATATAATTTTTTTTAAACAAATTTTACAACCTTTCTATGCAACACGTTATATAGTTGTAGACGCAGTTTTTGATTTTAACGCGTTTCAAAAACACAAAATATAAATCTAGTTACAAGCTTAAACCTAGAACTATACATTATACAAAGTAACTTGTATATTCGTGCGGCATCACGCCTCTTCGCGGATAAAACGTATGGCTGGTTGAGTATTCTAATAAATTTGTAATCGAGCTCATGTAAATATCTGCGAACCTAAAAAGCCGTCTCGAAAAGTATGTAGGATTATGATACGTTCTGAATACAGATCCAAATTGTTTATTAAACACTCGTTTTATATTGTTTCTCAGTTGATCCCGTTCCTTGATCCATTCGTCCAGTACACCCTGTACATCCGGTCCTGTGTAATCTTGATGATCCTCGATCAAACCAGTCAACATTTGCAACCAGTTTGCGTTCTCTTTGAATTTTGGATTGTTCAAGGTTGCAATCTCGTGCTGTGACATAAACAAGTAATGAAACAAATAATTATCACTTAAATTTTCCAAACAAATTTGTCTAGATATCAACAATGATCTATCACAAAATGTAACTGAAGATTTATTTATTTTTTTAAATTTTAGTTTATGTAATTAAACAAAAAATGTGTATTAGAGTTCAGTAGTTTCTGCTAACAGAGAGATCCAGAACCAAAATTGTTATACTAAACTAAATAAAATTAAAATTATGACTGTTAAAAATTAAGTCCTACGCTTTCATAAAATAAATTGTTATTGTGACCGACTGTATTTTAAAAAGCACAAATATGCGAAGTCAGATTGCAATTTTTACCGTTAATTCTTTGATTATCGCACCGGTTCGCCAACCATGTTCCAAAGTTACATCCGCTAAATCGCTATAAGGGTGATCTCCGAAATATAATACATGTTGACCTCGCCAACCGGTCATATCCTGTAGTTGCTTAACTGTACCCTAATCATAAAATCAATATCAATCATACGACTCTTTACACCGTTCAAAATAAAAATATTGTGCTTATTAGTTGTTATCGGAACAAATGATACGTACTTCTAAATAAATAACACCCTTTTCTAGTTTCGTAACTCGATCCCATAACTGCGTTCGGTTCACTTCGTCGTATATTCGAAGAGGCCGAGATTCTTCCGTGAAAAATTTCGGTTTTCTCGCTTGTACTATCACCACATCGAAATAATCCTTCCAATTATCTCCGACTAAGAATCTCATTCCAATATCTCTATAAAATAATAATACATTCTTTTCATTCACAATTTTATATCGATTCAGAATCTCATAATGTAAGTTCCATAATTTTTAAGTAAAATCTGCTGTCGAATTTTTGAATCACAATGGTAAATGAACAAATTTCAAATCGGACTTTATGATGTACTTACACAAAATGGAAAGGACTATTTGTTACTAAAAACATCATTTTGTTGGCACTTTTGAGTCGATCAAAGAACCGTTTTAGGTCCTTATTTTGTTCCAGATAATCGGAAACATTTTGTACGACCATTCCGTGCATTATGGGATGGCAGCTCTGAACAGAGTTCTAAAAAGCAAATTCGAACGATTTATTTTTTGAAAAGTATCTAATCAGTAAACATCTATTTCGTAAAATACTGTATAACAGTAGAGATATATTTATATTATAGAAAGTTTTTTATATTATACACATTCTTTTTTAAAGTCACATTGTAATATTGTTCATATTGTGTCGACTATTGTATTTATTTACATCTGTATCATATTTCTTTATTCGATTCGTATATTGGATCTCACCTTTACATCTCTAAAAAGTATTTCAGGGTGGTAATCGATATGATTTCTAAGAAAGTATTCGGTGACGTTGCACAGAAGACACATTTCGGGCACCGAGAATAAATCAGCTAATTGTACCATTTTCGTTCGATGTGGAGTATCCTAAAAAGAAATATATCCTCTGTATTAACTTTATACAAATACGTAATTATATACGTACGTATTGTATATAACAACATAGTGATCCAATTTGATACTTACTTTCTGTGTTTCATGTTGGAAATATCCGTTATGAAAAACACACATGTTGAAGCATGCAAACAAATAGAGAAAATACTTAAATTACAGTAAACGTTTTATCTCTCTAATTTTTCTATGGGGGTATCGAATTAACAACATTACTCGTACGCGCACGAAACACACGAACTGTCCAAACCGGCTAAAAAAAACTATAACTACCTCGTTGGATCATCAACCGCTATCTTTGCTCTGCATTCTTGGGTTTATATTAAACATTTTTTTAGGTAATGCACGCCTGTAGTTGTGTAAGAAAAATGGAGGAAGACAAGTAGTTTTGACTTATAATATTTTGTAACTTTTAGATCATAGATCGTTGTATTTTGTATTTGTCTTTGTATTAGGAAATTTGGGTAAAATATCATTTTCGGATCTTTGAGGGTTGAGGAGGTTTGAGATATTTAGGGATCAAAAAATTTGGAGTTTTTGAGAATGTGGGGATCTTCAGAGTCTGGAGTTCTTGTGGATTTCGTATTCGCAAATTTGGGGATTTAAGGTCTTGAAAATTGGATCATTTGGGAATTTGGGGATTTGAGAATTTGAGGATGTGAGAATTTGAGAATTTGGGAATTTGAGAATTTGGAAATTTGAGAATTTGGGAATTTGAGAATTTGGGAATTTGAGAATTTGGGAATTTGAGAATTTGGGAATTTGGGAATTTGGGAATTTGAGAATTTGGGAATTTGAGAATTTGAGAATTTGAGAATTTGAGAATTTGTAAATTTGAGAATTTGGGAATTTGGGAATTTGAGAATTTGGGAATTTAAGAATTTGGAAATTTGAGAGTTTGGGAATTTGAGAATTTTGTAAGTTAAAAATTGGGGGATCTGAAAATTTCTGAACTAAAACTATCTAGATTTCAGAATGCGGCAAATCAGAAATTTCCATATGATAGAATTTGGTAAATCGAATTCGAGAATGTGAGGATTCGAAAATAGAGATTTAAGGATCGAAAAATTCGTAAATGAATGACTGTCCACAAAATTCCGATTTGCTCTAAAATTACAAATGAAACAACAGTTGTACGATTCATTTGAACAATACCAACATGTATCGATACAAGTAATCGGCGATTTCACTGGAATATGCTTACATGAGAGTGTTTATGGGGCGCTTCGACGTAAGCGATCGGTATTATCCTGTTTTTGTAGAGCCTGAGGACCTCGTCGTCGGGTAGTGGGTGTAAACCGCGGTAAACGGTGCCAAATTGAATTTGCAAAAAGCTGTCGAGTTTCAGCAGTAGACCCTTTTCGATGTCATAATGGAGGCCACGAACGGCGAAATCCTTCTTGTACTTGAGCGCGCTGATTCCCTCCGGGTACTGTACAGCCGATTAAACGAGTTTGCGTCAAGTTTCAATTGAAATTCTCGTTCGGGTGGTAATTGTCGTTTCATTTTCGAGAAAACGCCGTTGACGAGCTGAAACGAGTTACGAACTTTCGTTCGCTCGTTTGCCCGAATTAGTTTCGTCGTGCTTCGAGAAAACTTTGTCGACTCGTTTCTAGCGGATCGTGTGTATATCGAGATTTTCTTTCGATCGAATCGACAACGGTTCTCATTTCAACGTACATTTGCTATTATATCGATCGTACGTACATAAAATAACGTCCGATTTTATATTTATTATACGAGAAATGTTAATTTACTTAATTAGATGTAATTATATCATGCACATTCAATTACTCCAAGTACATTATACACGAATAATTATACTAATTGCGCCCAATGACTGTATTAGATACATGCATACAACAATTTTGATATTGAAATAAATAATGAGCTGATAAAAATGGCCGATACGTGTGTAACTACTATTTGGAACTGTATTTACATTTCTTTAAACGTGATCTTACTTATTTACAATTGCGTTTTCAAAAATACTATATTAATTGTTCTTTACAAACTGCTTTGGTGTATTTTCAGTATTAATTTAATATTGAAAGTACATTATATTTGTTTCATATGTGCCTTTGTAAGTTGCACTTGGTTTGATTTTATGGATTATTTTAAATTATGAGTATTATTAATAAAAAAAAAATCATGGCGAAAATAAAAGAAAAAATATGTCGAAATAAAGACAGGTTAATAGATCGTTTAATTAAGAGGAAGTCATTTAATTTAAATATTCAATGGTTCTATTGTGACAGTTAGTATATTAAGACTTAAGAAAATTTGTGTATACCTTGTACTTTTGAATGAGCATATCACGTCCGAGGTTATACAGTAGGTAGTCCATGGATGGCTTGTAACAAGCCAACGTGTAATCATAATCAAATCCATAAACTTGGACCTCCCTTAGGTCCAATTCGTTGCAGGCGAATACTCCTTTTGGGTTCACATCTTGTGGAAGCTTTTTCGCTGAATAAAAATTATTTCGTCACAATTAATTTTGAATTAATTTGTACGATATCCTGTATTCGATTGCTTTTTACTGATAACATGTAATATTTAATGAAAACATTTTATAGATGATTAATATTTCGATCCTACTGTTCCTTTTTACAATCTATGTATATGATGTAAGCTGAAAATTCGACAGTGATTTTGAAAATTAATAAAGTGGAAAATTAGTAATATGAAAAATTAATAACATAGAAAATGCGTAGGTTAGAATGTACAAATTTTGAATACGTTAAATTTTCAAATTAGTAACTCGGGTGCATAGTAATTCGGTAACTTAGTAATACGAAAATTTTATAATTTACAAATATTAACATTCATAAATTCAGCAATTTGTTTATGAACAAAACGATGCAAAATATGTAGTCTTGCATAGAATCACCATATTTACAATGTCCTTGCACGCTAAGACACAGCATTCCAGTACAAGTAACAAACATCAACGTTTACTCCATAGACGTGTAATCAATATTCCCAGCTATAATCATTGAAATATTTCAGCTTTCTATCTCTACATACAAATTTTTACCGACAAAACTGTGTCACTATGATAACATTTAATAACCATTACGATACAGCATAAATTTCCATTACATAGTTATTAACGAAGAATCGAAACACGCAATTAAATGTAACGTTGCAAATATAATCATTCCGTTTCTCTTTAAATGCACGTGCAATAAGTGTAGATGCAGGCAGCACGATAGAATGGCTTACAATACAGAAATTTGATCAGTGTCAATGTCATACATACATATGTGGAGATTACGTGCTCCTAGTTCTTACATAATTCATGGAGCCGATAAAGATCCTCGCACTAGCTCATAATAGTAAATAAAATCAACAGACAAACACGACATTTCTCGTACGAAAGAAAAGTACAAATTAACATTTGGTACACGCAGATAATTAATGATGCACGTATCAAAAGCTTGATGTTATAACGATTTGCATGCCCGTTAATGTGTACGCTCCTTTTATCGCTGTACGCATCAAATGTAGTGTAATCTGAAAACAGGCCGACGATGCTCGTCTCTTTTTACTTATTTTGTTGTGCTTTTTCCGTATTTAGTATGTACATTCGATACGGGTATCAAGATGAACGGAGAACGTAGAACACGATGCACACGGTGCTGATACCGAGTTGCAACAAAGTAGTTATTTCTTTAAACGTAAGAAGAAATGCTCAAGTAGCAAATAAGACTTATTTATATCGAGAAAGTGGTTTATGTTCGATGTACAAATTAGTATGATGCATTTAATGGTACGTGTTCGTGATTCGTGTTTCGATTTTAAACATTTTCCGGCGCTTTTACGTAGTTCAATTTGTGGCAATAAATACGATAAGTAATTGCAGTGGGATGAATCTTTGATAATTAGTACATTTGCGAGATATCGTTAGTTGTATCGGTAATTGAAATTTGATTGTGTAATCGGTGGTATATTGGCTTATGTTGGGAAAATGGCGATATAACAAAAGGAAGTGTAGAAGACGAATGTCTAGGTTAGGATCAATTTAGAATACTTTAATTCTAGAATCTTAACATTGATTAATTCGAAAGTTTTATAGTACTAACATTGCAAAATTCTTAAGTTCCAAAGTTCAAACATATGCAAGATTTCACACCCAAATAGGGAAAATGGCGATATAACAAAAGGAAGTGTAGGAGAGCGAAATAGGTTAGGATCACTTTAGAATACTTTAGTTCTAGAATCTTAACATTGATTAATTCGAAGGTTTTATATTCCCAAAATTGCAAAATTCTTAAGTTCCAAAGTTCAAACATTTGCAAAATTTCAAACCCAAAGTTGCAACATTTCGATATTGCACAGATCGAAAATTGCAAAAAGACAAAACTTAAAGTTCCAAAATACCAAAGTTTACAGTTAAAAACTATAGTCCTAAAGTCCGAAAACCCCAAGTCCCAAAATCATCCTCTCGTTACACAGGAACCTCCAGACAACTTCTTATATCATCAAAATTTGACGACATAACGGTAACCCGTTACAAGTTAGCATGAACACCGTGTATACACGTGTCTTCACACATGATCTTGTACGAGAAGTTTTCAGTAACATAGCGGGATAACGCGTAGTACTATTCTTCCGACTTCAATTCACGATAAGTCTGCGCTCCCGTTTTGTTCCACAGATGCCAGATACCAGATGCTTTTCACCGTCCTAGATTTTTCTGCCTGCCCGTTAGTCTCGTCTCTCCCTGCTGTTAATTAGCCCCGGATATAAATTTCCAATACAAACTTTCCTTTAATTATTTCATTCAAGAACGCCCGGCATTTCCTATTCGTACACTTCGTTACACCATACAATTGCGTTAATTACACGTATGCACGTATTTAGAGATACATCGTACACGCGTGCCGTGTCTACAGTACTACCCCAACATTGTTCAATTTCAAATGCGGTAACGCGCGATACGTTCTTTTCTTCTCTTAATATTTTCTCGATCGAGAAATTTCTTCCAAAATTCTAAGGTAATACGTTTGCATGATTTATCTTTTCAAACTTTTCCATTTCACTCGTTTCAAACGATAATCGAATAAAGCCTTAACACCTTATATTTTTATCCCGAGATATTAAGATCCCAAGATAACCGATTATCAAAAGCAGATATTGAGGTAGATTCGAAAGTAAACAATTTGCAGCGAACGTTCGAGTTCTGCGTTGAAAAGAAGCGATCTGGAGAAAAAAGGGTCAGCACGTTGACAAATATTTCGTAAATTGGTCGATTGGACTATAGATTACGACTATGTCGTGACAAACTGCTTAGCAATGAATGTGATTAGTCTTGTCAGATAGAAGCAATCGCGTTGGAGACTTTGGGAAGTGTCCAAAACGACGCGATAAACGACAGTGCTGTATCGGTGATGCAACAGATACGCAACATGATCGCGTGCACGTCTGACAGTCGATTTAAGATTGAACGCATATCGAACGTTCGCCGACAGGGGGGATTCATTGACATATCAATCATAATATCCGCGCTATCAAGGTCTCGCGCCACTGGCATCGATTCAAAATATTAAGTTGTGGAGCGCGCATGCGCGAGATCAAAACAACGCGGCAGAGCGTGCACGAGGTCCACGAAGACGTAGCGCCGTTAATACGACGGGTGCGACAAGGAGACCAAGCAAAAAATGGCCGCAGCCATCGAGGGTACTCACACTGGTACTTCTGTCGCATCTTCTGGTAGTTCTGTAGCATGATCTCGCGCGATATGTGGCCATGGTTAAGGGCACGGTCACCGATGGAGCGCTTGGACACAAGATGGCCGACGAACACGCGGGGCAACCATTTCAGCAGGACATTTTCGACGGGCAAAGGCGACGCTGCGACGACGGCGAACGTCCTCGTGTGCAGCATCACGAACGATTGGCGGTTACGCACCTACGGGCGGCAGCCTGTCCCGCGATTGGCGCTCCTTGCTCGACGCGGGAAATTCGAATCGTTGTCGCGCGCGTTCGACGCCGGCGAGCGTTACTATGCGACTGTATCAGCCCGCGTGTTGTCTCGCGCCGTTATTACTTAATCGTAATCGAGCCTACCGACCAGCACGCGCTCTAACGATAAGCTCGCGACACTTCGTTCGACGGTTTGTCTCTCTTCTTCCTGTTCAGGACGACATCTCCTTGCTCGACCCCTATTTATACACCGGCCACGGACCGCCGCTAACTGTCGAATAGCGCGACTCACGGATTTCGAAGCACCCCAAGTGCGCGACGTGTTTCAATTGTCGTTCGATGTATGTGTGTTTACGACTGAACGAAGGGACCTCTGCGTGGCTACGTTTCGATCATGCTGTTTTCGACGCGTAGCGTAGGTTCGAGCTGCTGTCGCAAGTGGGGAAAGTACTACGGAAATAGATAAGTGTTGTTGCCAAGCATAGGTGCGTAGTCGTAGATTTGAATTATGATGATTTCTTCAAGAGAAGTTTATTGGTGGAGTTGGACGCGGAGACCGGGTTTTAAGTTGCCTTAAATGTTTCACAGAAACAACTGACACTTAGAAGACTGAGGGGGATTAGAACAGTTTATTCGTTCCTTATGAACGCAGTGGTAGTTCTTACATGCTTAAGTCGTATGTAAGTTGGGCACATGATGTCTCGTGATCCATAAATAAAGAGAAAGTCTGAAACTCGAAGATGGATGTGAGTGTATTACTCTGGCTAAGGATTACACTGCTGTTACAATGGATTTAGGATAGGTCTGGTAGATTATATGTGACTGTACGTCTGCTAGATCTTCTATGTGACTATAGGTCCAGTAGATCTATCACATGTGGCTATAGGTCTCAAAATATATGCTTGACTCAAAAGAATGTCGAACAAGTGAGACAAAATAAAATGGACAGACTACAAGTCTCTCTTTACTTATGCTATCATTTCTGTCACATTTTATAAAACGCTTATCTCGCGGTTGACTGCGGTATGTGGCGGATTTGCCTAATCTAGCTAAAAGTACAGTTTGGCTTTGTCGAAGTAGTTTACGATAGACGAGATCCTTCCAGTCCCGATAGATGGACTATAGAGCCTTCTTCGAGCGAAACTCTGCCGACAAGTTAGGGATCTTATGCCGGCTTGACCAGAATCCTTTGGGGATCCAGCTGTGCTTATACAGGATTCAACCTTCGTCCAAACTGAGCACTTTCTTGGGGGAATGGTCCTTTTAGTTAGGTTGAAAGAGCAAATTGTAAGTTGATGGGGGATTACTTTGATAGTTGATGGGGAATCGAACGTATGCTTCATTGGGTTTAGATTGAGTTAAGTCTGGAATAGTTCTGTACTTAATTCAAGCTTCATGAGACGACCATTAAGACATGTTTAGAGTGACTGTAATTTTTTACAAGTTGTACAGGTTTCCTTTAGGATTCATTTCCTATGACATGAGGTGGATGACATGAGACCTTAGTTATGGAGAATGGTCGACAATTACATGATTAATTTTGTAGCTATAAAGTTTCCAAATTAATTATATTCCCGATTATGATATTGATATTCCAGGTTCAAATGTTTAAATTATTTAAGATCCGAACTATGCTATTCATCTCCCAAGTCAAGATCTGTTAAATTACTTAGGTTCCGAGCAATGCCTTTAATCCCCCCAGTTCTAAATTATTAGAATTACCTACGTTGTAGACGACGGTCCTGACCTCCCAGTCATAAATCTTCGAAATTAGTTGCAAATAATCTGGACAGCTAAAACGTGGATACCGTACCTTCTCAACGTTTAATTTCCTTCTTGAACCATTATAATATCACACGTTGCAGATGTACTTTCTGGTTAACCATATTTCTAGATACTAAATCTAACGAAAGAGACAACCTCCTGCATATTTGCTCCTTAAAATTAAATTATATAAACGTTCTTTATCGTCCAAAATGAAGAAGATATTCAAAGAGATCAAGTTAATCAGGGCACTCTACATATCCTTGTTTTACCTTCCGAACAATTGCAGGTAACATTCAAGGGTAATCTGGACCAGCAATCTCCATAGAAATGGGTTAATTAGTGTTTCGGTTTAACGAGGCAACCTCGAATTGTTTCGGCTTTCATGCATTTCACCTGCAAATGACTTAAACAAAGTATCCTAGCGATTTGTCGAACATTTCTGGAGAAATAGCTGGTAATTTTCGATATTTCAGTACATGCCTGCTTCTAAGCGCAGGAAGCTTCAGTAGGCGCGTGCGCGTGACCAGTATAACCCGATTCAATTTCATCCATGGTTAGTGACGGCTTTAAGTTCCACATGATCATTATCGACATAGTTTTAGTTTCACTTATTGGAAATATTTGTTCGGAAATTTGTCGATTTAGGGATTTTGAGAGTCAGGAATTTTGGAATTTGGGTGTTTAGGAGTTAGGGAATTTGAGAATATGGGTATTTAGAAATTTGGGGATTGGAAATTTTAGGATTTGAGAAATTGTAAACTCTCGAATTAAGGAATTTCGGACCTTCGGAATTTGTGATTTCGAGAATTTGGGAAATTCAGAAATTTAGAGATTGGGGAACTTAGAAATGTGAAAATTTGTAAATCTGAAAACTGAAAAATTCCACCAAATTTGCAAGTCATTAAATCTTTCAATTTAGAATATTATGATACAAACTACAACAAATTGCAGTCCTAGAAGATAGCAATTTTTCGGCTCTGTTATAATACCAAGTTGCGAAGAGCTTAAATCTGTCACTACCGATGGTGATATTCAAGCCTCCCGTAACTACCGAACCGATGTTATGATTAATGACCGTCCTCGTCCTTGGGACGGTCATTCTCACGTTGCTGCTTCCGTATGTTTTGCCTGGCACTATTCCCGACACAATTTCCTCGATTAATTATAGACGATCGACGTGTAAGATGGTAATTGCTTGAAGACTTTCTTATACACATGTGTACAGTCATGCATGTTCTCTTAAAGCGAGACCCATGTCAACGTAACTTCTCACCTTTGACATTAGAAATCGTATAGATAATTTCATATTAAAAAACTAAAATTAGTCGTTGTATCTATTAACAATACTTTGTTAACGTTGTATTTCCTCGAAATTGACCTATTAATCAACTTTCTTCGTGTACGACGATTTTAAATCGATGCAAATGCTTAAAAAATTTACAGGTGTTACTACACGTGTGAATACACGTATGTATTTACAGTGAAATTACATGTGGGAATACACAAGTGTTCAAAATGTTTATAAAATAAACTTAAATATCGATGGTTAATTTACATCAGTCACAAACGTGTATGTCTTTTTCAACATCTGCACGTGTAATTTTATAACATAACAATATGTCTGAAGTTCTCTGCGGTTCAACACTTCCTATTATTTTCTAGAACATACTCTAGAGTAGTTCTGTGTATTCTAGATAGTTTGGAATCTACCATAATATGGTCCAAATACCAGATAATCCAGGGACCTAGACGCGTAACTCGTGTTTAGATCATTTGTTCAGGGACGCTTACAGTAATAACAGCCATGACTGAACGATGTAATTCATTGCATAACTTATGATAAAACAATCTCTCAATGTCAGCAATCTAATGGTGTTGACAAATTTGTTTTTGATTCGCCAGATCATTGTTAAAATAATAAAATAGACACGTCAGTAACATCTTATCGTATTAACAATAATAAAAATGGACGATTTCTGTTTCCTACGACATTATTTCTTCCTGCATAGTTTTTTTTACAATTTCCGCTAGAGAACAATCCCTAAAATAAATTATACTTCAATTGGTCCATATGTAGAGCATACTTTTACATAGTTTTTTTGAATATTCCTTTCTGTGTAGTTTTGGAACAATTTTCAATCGGATGAAACTCCAGAAATACGATTTTACTTCGACAAATTTATTGCAGTCGCTGTTTGAACCACTTTCTGCGCCAGTTTCGAAAAAGATCGGTACACATAGTGTCGATTACTTGCGGAATGGTTCATAAGTAACGATACCATTGGCATCAGTGGCACGTGACCTGGTTGCCTTAATCTAGCCCAGTCGTTGGCCGTCGTACTCTTGGTGATCTTTCCGATCGAGAGTATGCAGTCTGTCTCTAAAAAAGAAGGAGAAAAAAAGATGGCTGGACAAGCAGTCGCTTCGGTGCCTGACGGTAATTCGCACAATAAAAATAAAAAAAAAAAAACGAAGAATTATTCATCGACTTTCCATTCTTTATGGAATGCAATTTCATGATACAGACTTTCTATGGTCTTCTGCACCTCTCACCTGACTCCACCCATCCGGTCGATTATCATTCTCCATCGATCTTTCATTCTTACCTTTTTTCATCGTGCATTGTAGACAGTTTCGTCCTCCTTAATTGCAGCGTTCCATCTGCAATCCTTTCCATTTTTTAGAAATTTTTATTCGCGACTCGAAATTTCTTGCATCTTTATATGTGAAAGGGTACGGTCACATTTGTTCGCATAAAAATTACATGCATATGTTTTGTAATCAATATCAAACAACATAGAAATTGTTAGTATTAACAATTATTGTACTTGGTACAATGTTATTTGTTAACAAGATTTGAGATTGTCTGTTAACTTATTATTGATCGAAGATTGATTACAAATTTATTATTTATTTCTTACATGTATCTAGTGAATTTGTAGTTGTAATAAACATGAACGCAATTGATACGCATATCGACATAGTAAATACGGTAATTTCAATTGACACATTTTTATACATCGATATTCAATATGTATTCTGTATGTATTTTTGAATTGCTTTCTATATACTGTTATTCAGTATTTCAAGAAACAATTAATACTTTGTTCTTCTAAATACAGTATTTTGCTTGCAGAATTGTTCCCAGTTAATTTTCACGTATCTATTGTAAGAAATAAAACAACATTGTGTGTTCGAAAAAAACAAAATTCAAATGGAACAATTAGACACTTTCGTAGAAAGTAGAAAATGGTGATTCGTGCGCTGGGATGAAAGCGATTAATTGCAAATGAAGTGCCGGCGCAGAATGCAGCGAACATTAATGAGATAGTAACAATCTGTAACAGTGCAATTTAAACCTTAGATCGTGTAAATGATACGTTGGTAGAGCACTTAACCGTGTATCGGTTGGTACAGTTTTATTTAATTCCATCCTTAATTACTTTCTTTCGTGTACAAGTTAAATATATCATTTTCATTTTTACCTATTCTATTAAACTTCTCAGATATTGTTTTCTAATCTGGACCAAAGTTTTTCTTGTTAGATACAGAAAAAAGAAACAACAAATGAAGATAATTGGGGCTCGATATGTATTGAAACCATTTAAAAACTAAATTGTTACAATGTAGATAAAATAGACAGAACAAATGTATCCAGACAAAGTATAAAAACTATGCACAAATAAGATCGGAATACCAAACTGAATAGAATAAGTAATTGATGCAATAACGAACATGCATATTGTGTGTGTATATTTGTATTGAACATACTGAGAAATACCGAGAAGTAGGTAAATAAACGTTCGAGAATTCAGTATAGTAATAGATTCGTTGATCATGTAGCTCGGTCAGTGATACGGGCCACGTATTATCGCCCAGATTCATAAAATTCTTTAGGCTCAATTAAAAAATTCCATTTCAATGTATACTTGTAGCTCAAGTCAGTGGCCATCTGGATAGAATCAGTGACCGTGATTTCCGGAAAACAAATGCAAAATTCATTGATTCGCAGAAACGTTAAGCGATCTAATTCTTTACTTTAACGTTTTCGACGTTTTCTTACTTAACACGATCAAATATCCTAAAACATATCGGTTGGAATTTTAGTAACGTTATGTAATTTCATGGTGATTCGATGATTTGGAGATTTAGGGATGTGGAGAATTTGAAGATTGAGGAATTTAGAGAATTTGGAGGTTTAGGAATTTAGGGTTTAGGGAATTTGAGGATTTTGATTTTTGGACATATATGAATCTGGAGAATTTAAATCATTTATAGGTTTGGATATTTAGGAATATGGTGATATACGGTTCTCGAGATCTAGGAATGTAGGAATCTGGGGATTTAAGGATTTAGATATTTGGATATTGTATGATATAGGAATTTGGGGATTTAGATATTTGGATATTAGATGATATAGGAATTTAGGGACTTAGATATTTGAATATTTGTGAATATCGGAATTTAAGAATTTGGAAAGTTGAGAACATAGGAATTTAGGTACTTAGTGATTAGGAAAATTTGAAGACTTCGATAATTGGGTATATAGAGTCCATAAATTTAGGGATTCGGGAATTTGGGGAATTTTGGAACTTGGGAATTTTGCGATTAGAACATTTGGAAACGCAAGGATTCAGGGATTTGTAAAATTTCAGAAATTGCAAATTTACAAATGTGGATATATGAAAATATAGTCTATGTTTATATTTTGAGAACTTTGAAATGTCAGCCTCTAAAACTTGCAAAATTTGTCAGATACCGAGATACAAAAATCTGGAAAATGTACAACTTGCAAGTTGAAGAGCCGCGAAACTGAACGTAAGAACTAGCAAATAAGAAAATAGAGGAGCTCTAGAGCCCACGAACTGCATGCAAGTGCTGGGAATTTTCGAACTATCCCATATCCTGACTTCGCGAATTTGCCTGCAGAGCAAGGACAATCCAGGTAACAAATAAAAAGGATCACGACATCGACTGAATCGTCCAAAGACGAAGTAGAAGACGGGCGTTTCGTGCAGACGACATCGGCAGGTACTCGTTTCTTGTCGCGCACGGTTCGCCATACCTTTTATCCGTGCTCAGGTATGTACAGGTATGTATGTAATACACAGGGATAAACGCGCGTACGTGACACGGGTATCCGTGCACACATAAAAGTCGAGAAGGCGAAGAACGTTGATTGCTAGAGGCGCTGTTCCGCTGACCTACTCTACGATTATCACTCACGATCGCCGGTGCAGGTGCGTGTGCGTTAACTAGCGTTGCCAACTATACAGGGTGTCCCGTTTAACCCTCCACGCGACAATCTATTCCTTAGGGATGCTAAGGAATCCTCTCTCCACACGCCCGAACCCGTCGAAGCACGATAACGTTCCATTTTTGCAAATTTCGTGTCAATATCCGAAACCTGACTCTGCGCTCTGCACTGCTTTTGTCGTTCGAGATGCTGGAAAACAAGAAGTCGTGTAAAAAAGCAGTAATTTGATCGAAACAAAAAATTGAGCTTTACAACGCGTGTATTAACCCATGTTTACTTGCTGCAAAATTAAAAATGTAGCTTGCAAAATACTTATCTCTAACAATTTAGTCTAAAAACGTGTTGTGTCGTGTGTTACCATTTTACAAATAAGAGAGAGTAAAAAGAAATGATGAATATAATCGTAATAAAAATGACGAAAATAATTAAATGATCGTAATTGAAAGGCTACCGTATTAGTTTATACTACTTCAGAGGGTAGAGAATAAGTCGACAGAGATTACTGTAATCAATGTGATAATAGTCACAAATTTTCGATTTTCTAAGTCCCGGTTTTTCTATGGACGCATCGATCAATTCAATATTCGCTACGTACGAATTCATCAGTCATTCATTTGTCAGTGTAATGGATGTACTAAGGCGATCCCATTCGTCTCGAGCATCATTTCATTTCATCTTATAATACTGCGAGATCGTGTGAGATCGACGATTAAATCGAAGATTACTGATCATTAGATTGCACGTGCGCGGAAGCATACCGATGTATGTACGCTTATTATGGATAAGAAGTAATTTATGGGGAAGAGTGTTTGATCAATTGCTTTCGATTTTGGGGTATCGAATATGCAAATTTTATATTTTAAAATTTACAAATATACAAATTAAAAAATTAAAAATTCGAAAATTTAAATATCTTCGTACTCGAAAGATTTCTCACTTTCTCGCGAAAGTATGGCAGATCAATTTCATGATCGACTCTTTGAAGCATAAGTAACTGGAAAGGGAGCATGTTTTCTTACAATGTATACCTCCATCTTGATCCTCATTGATACTCCATTTCAGTCAAAGCTGATGGTGGTTCGAAAACTTTCTAGATAATAAAAACTCGTCCCATTTAAATAATCGCTGGAAATTCGATAACTTTTTACTAAACCACGGTCCACGCTTCTGGTAAATGTATCACGTGGACATATAAGGTTTGGTGAGTTTTTTTTTGTAGTATTTCAATTGATGAGGAAGTTATGGTTGTTTACGGTAGCGCTGTTACTTTGTTAAATTTCTGTTATGTTTAATTTTTATCAACACAGTGTTTGTAATAGTTTTTATGATGGTAGTGATAAATAACGAAAGACAAACAACAAACGACAAATAACAAATGATAAACAACACATGAAAAATAACGAATAACAAATAACAAATGGTAGTAACAGTGAAATACACTCTGATATTGCATGAGTTTCATTGAACGCACATACATTTATTTTTCTTATGTAAGTATGTAATGTTACTTAAATATAATTAAGTTTCGATTGCTTATATTTATATACATATGTAATACCTGTATGTGTTCGAAGTCTAAGCAAGCTTTTTGCTGCAAAATTATTGACTATTGTAAAAAAGAAGCGTAGAAAGCATGTACATACTTCTATAAAGAAAGTGATACATTATGTTTAGTTACATTAATATTATGGAAACGTACACATAGCGAAATATAATAACAGATATCGCTCTCGCAGAAAAATATGTTCCACGAAATATCACGGTAAATAAGGAACATATTGCATGCAATTCTGTCACAGTGATACGATGTGCAAGGAATGTCATACGACGGAGTACGTTTGTAAAATTTAGGGAACATGCAGACACACGTATATTACAGTGCATTTATGATTGAATTGAATTCTTTGAAACGTACAATATTGCTGCGAGAGAAAATGAAAAATGCACGAAGCAACACATTCTTTAAGTTTGTCGTTCTATTACGAATATATATTAAACCAACACAGGGCAGTGATTTAATTTATTTTTCTGATTTTAATTAATGTTCTCGGTGTAAAATGCCTAGTAACATTAGGACATGTATTTGTATACCTTTTACAAAAGGTTTCTATAATTTTTCAAGGTTACGTTTCACCTTAAGCATATTATCAACATTTTAGTTTCAAGACAATCATCAACATGCTGTACGATATTAATTTCCTCATAAAATTTTGATTGTTACGTTACTTGTGTTCGTCTTATCATTTCGTTCAACACAGATTATTATTAATTAAAATTATTGAGAAATAAAGTATCGTGTCGCAAGTTTGAATTAATTGAAATTTGTAAACAAGTATTGCTTTGAAGTATTTTACTGTCAATCTTTATTTCTGTACTGTTTTCACTGTGAAAACAAACGGATACATGTTATACTATATTTTAGTACATGCGATAGAATTTCCGAGCGGTAATGTGTGCCATGTTTGTCAATAAAGTAAACATTTAAAATTGCGCGAAACTGTTGTATCTATTAATAAGTTTGATTTTTGGATAAGTTGGGTTTCCGAAATCCTATGCCAAAACGCGACACTGTGTTACACAATTCGTCACGTCAGTTTAACTTGAGCACGTGCGAAACCCGTCAACGATGTTGGCACGCGATTCTCTTCTCTCATTCTCAATATGAATGGTACAAAGTATTAATAGAAGCGTTCAAAGTTAAGTCGACGGTATGGGAACAGCAAATAGATGCTTGGTAGCGGCGTTTTCCAGGTTGAAAAGCAACCTTGACCCAGTGACGAGGCCACGTGGAGCTGGGTCGAGGTATCAGGAAATAGCGTTTTATAATATCTTCCGGATCAGACGCATCTCCCTCTATGTTACTTGTTTTAGGTACAGTATGGATACTGGGAACGCTGCTTTGGGGACAATGGTGATACAGGGAGAGGAATTTTCAAGTTCCTATATTTTCGTGTTTCTAGACTTTCAAGTATCTAAATGTTCCAATTTCTGAATTTTCAGAATTCTAAATTTTCAAGTTTATAAATTTTCTAAATTTAAACTTTTTTAATCTACACATCTTTAAACTTATGAATTTTCAAATTCTTACTTTCATGTTCTTCCATTTACACATCTATTTTCTTTAAATTTTCCAAATTTCTAGCCTTTCAGATTTCCAAATTTTTTAATTTTCTAATTTCTATTTCTACATTCTTTTACTTCCACATACAAATTTTTCCAATTTTTTAATTTCCCAAATTAGTTAAATATTCAACTGTTTGATCTTTGGAATTTTCAAATATACAAATTTCTAATTTTTCAAATTCCTGGACTTTCAATTTCCTACATTTCCAACTTCCTAAATTATGAAGTACCCAAATTCCACGATATCTAAGATTGAAAGTGTGTGCACGTAAAAATATACCAACTAAGAGACAAGTGATAGTTCCTCCTGTTATATCGCCATTTTCCTTAAGGAAACGTACCATCAATTCTACTGTTCGATAAGGACATGTTGTATCGTGTAATGTAGAGAGTGCAGTGACGTAAGAAGCAACCTTATTATTAATTCCAGTCATTGCTATGCCCTTTTCCGTTTCGCTTTTCGCTTTCTTCAACGCATGTACTAAGAATTATGTGGCTGTCCATGAACTCCACGTGATTATTAATTATTTGTTGCTGCAATACATTTGTTTATGTCACGTTTCTCGTTCATTACGGTACTGTGTGTAAATACTTTATACATTCTTGACGGCTGGGATTTTTGATGAATAGAACATCCATCAGAAATATCTTAAAGGTATCGATAAATCAGCTTTCGATATTTTATTGAAATTACAGTTGCAAATATGGGCATATAAATTTCGGGGATGAAAATTTGGGGATGAAAATGTACAAACAAGAAACTATGGGAACTAAAAAATTGAGGACTTTTGGAACTTCGACAATTTAAAAATTGCAAACTTAAAAAATTGAAGAACCCGGAGCATCGAAAATGGAAGAATTTGATAATCGTCGAGTTCGCGTATGAAATTTCTGTGAATCGTGCACATACACGCAATCGTGACGTCAAAACGTGCGAGTACCGTTCGCAAGAGAGAACGAACCTTTCAAATACTCGAACAGGATCGTTTTGCTCGTTTTCCTCGCAGTGGTCCAGTTACGACTGGTTGTAATTGCGATGTTTACCCGCGGAATAAGTATCAAGTTCTTCCTCTTAGCGCGCGAGTATCGATCGAAAACATTTTTCTCCATTCGAAGATTTTTTTCTCTCTCATTTCGACTCGAGATCGATCGATCATTTCGCAAAGGCCCACGAATCACCTACATAGATGTTTGGCGCGTGTTCGGACTCGTAAAGTGAACGATGTCCCTGTTAGCCGTTCGAAAACGATCGGTGATCGGCGAAACGACATGCCGTTTCGTTTCCCGTGGCAGGGGAGACAGGCTGAAGCTGAAACGAAGTCGAATCGGCCTTTGCACGCTGCAAACATCCACGAAGTGCCGTATACACCTTGGGTGTATGGACCTTGTGAGCGGTCAAAGTCGTGGCCTACTTCACTTCCTGCCTTCGGAACTTTCTCCTCGTGGCGTCGTTCGTGCCTTCGACATTGCCACGGCTTAAGGTCTGTCCATATGTTCACGCAAACATTCTACGTGCCATTTTGTACGGATTCACGCTTTAACACCGGCACGATTTTTTTTTTGCCGTTTGTCCCGTACTGACTGTAGACTCCGTAGAATGGCATCTGCGTTTTCAGCACTCATCGTTCGTCTCACAAGGTGTAAACTGCATGGAAGTACGATCATGTACGTTCTTAGCACCTGTCGTGTATCCTGAAGGCGGTAGATTGCATAGAAGTACGCTCATATGCGTTTGCAGCACCCATAGTTTGTAATGCAGGGGGTAGATTGCATGGAAATCTGCTTCTCTGTGTTTTCAGCACCTATTGTTCGTCTGGGAGAGAATATGCCTTTGACTTCGTAGTTAACATTGTAAGACCACGACGATTTTGTTTACTATTGATATCGTTTGAACTATAAATTATACAAAAAACGCACATCTGCGTTGTCAGCATCCACGGTTCGTTTCACAGAGGGTGGATTGTTAAGTTAATTAGTCTCATAATGTTAATGAACTATTTTGAACACACACTTCATGCAGTCATTTCGTATGGACACTCAGTGTACTATGTCATGTGAATAATGAGCCGTTTTGTTTGTATATTTGATGCGCCATTTTGTGCGGAGATGTAAATCACCATTTTGTGCAGAGATTTAAGCCGCCATTTTGTATGCACGTCTGAAAGTTGGAAAGTAAGTGTTATTTTAAAAGAAAACTGTTTTATATTCCTCAAGTGTGTGTTCATAGTTTTTACAAGAACAAAAGTCGAATATTTTATCGAAAAATTATATGAATAAAACATTGTTTCCTTTAACTATGACAATTGCAATTTTATTTGCTTGGCCTCCTGATTTAACTACCATTTTTTATAAATATTCAGTGTATCATTTAGTGTGAACATTCGATGGACATTTTTGTGTGGACATTTAATGTACCATTTTATATGAAAATTCAATATTTAATGTAACATTTTGTATAAATAATTAGTGTAACATTTTATATTGACGTTTAATATGACGCTTCCAGCAATATTCATATATTCTATGTTACCTGGTAATAAACTGAATTATTTTATTAAAATAGTAAAATTATCTTTTCGTGGTCGTTTCATTATGAACGTTTGATGGAACGCATCCATTATGATTTTTTGCTAGCCTGATGGATTGCATCGCTCGGCTGCGTGTAAGTAATGGCTGTTAATAATCCTTAATTACGAGACTTCTGTATGTCGTACGTATTCCTACGGATTCGGTAATTTTGTTGTTTGGATTATTTACGATGTCTGCTGCAATTGTCCGCATTTTTTATGGACCATTTATCTTGTTGATCTAAAGTCCAATTTCGGAGAAAGGATGATGGCTTCGGTTTTGTAGACACTTGCAAATGGTTTATATTTGTAGAGTTAAATATTTAAATGCATATATTCGGATTTTGCTTCGTTCGGATCTATTAAACTTGTTCATAAACATTTTACGGAATCTTTTATATTGATACTGTTCTTTTTATAGTTTTTATGTTAAGCAAACTGTTTCACTGATTGGTAAATTTATTCATCAACAAGTTTCATAGTAGTTTTACAACTTCCTAAAAGAAGTGTGTGATTTTGATTTATAATTGTTGCTTAAGTTCAATACTTTTTTAAAATTAAATATCTTTTACAGATACTTATAATAAACAGCTATGGAGTCTTTATGAATAATTAAAGAACAAATAATATATATTTACGAAGAAATGTAATTTATTGAATAATGGAGGATGATAATGATTTAAGAAACAATTTTCATCTCGACTAAAAACAAACGCGTTGACACAAATAACCCGTGTTATTACCCGTTGTAACATCATAATGATCGCGTTACCAGGTGGCACTTGGAGGTCTTGCGTGCCACGCAGGAATCTTGAAAAGCTACAAAAATGCCACTTTCATCTTCTCTCCCGGTTAGATCTTATATATCTTCAATCTGAGACGTGTTCGACATACACTGCCGTCTATAATCTATTTCGTATTTTGTCATATCGTTGCTACGCGAGTAAGCGTACGCCGTTATTTGATAATGTTTTAACGCGCAGGAATTTACAACTTGTAACTATCGGTATCACGGTTCGATCGTTTCTTACATAAAGTGTCAAGATGACGAGAGGTTTTCTGAATTGCCGTACACATACGTGTAGGATGTGCAACTAAAAGTATTATTTGGGACGTTCCATTGGCCGAGTATCCATCGCATCCGAGTATGGGCCACGATCCATAAACCGTGTATGCGAACCGTACCACTTGGTCGCGTTACGTCCATTTTAAAAAATGTTAACAATCTCCTTAAAAATTGCAGATGGGCAACAAACCTAACAACGCCTTTGTACCTCACATATCAAATTTTCCTGCGAAGACCGCTGCTACATCAAAGGGGACATCTTTTTGGTCACTTTAATTTATTGCAGATTATCAAGTTTCATTATATTATCATAGTGGTGATAATATAGTGGCAATTTATCGCAGCATTTTATTTGTATCGATTTATTATATTGTTAATTCTATGTATAGTAGATATGATTACCGTACTATATGGTATGTGTACAATGTACTCTATTATATTACATGTAGTATATGTATTGTTTGAATATAAAATATGTAAAATATAGTGAATACTTAATATTATTTCTAATTATAGTATATTATATATAGTACATGTTTAATAATAAAGATGCAAATATACCAATAAAAAATCTGAATTAATTACTTCTCAAATCATCCACCTAAGTAATTTATATATGTATTATAACAATTACAGTATAATTACATACGTTTCTACTGTAAAAATAAATAAACAGGAAGAATTCAAATTGAATAGAATCCAAATTAAAAATAACTAGAATGAAATACTGCAGAAATTTAACTTCAAAATGAACTAAATAATCATTTAAAAAATTGTATAACCACCTGAGTCGTCACTGTTTCATTTTGCAATCGTCATTGCAATTAATGGCAGCACTACTAATTATCGACAATGATTTCTTCCAGAAGTGTACTTACTTTACTTCTTCAATATTTGTTCCTCAAATAAACTTTCTCATTTTTTTTAAATAACTAGCGTGTTCGTTATCTACTTGGCAAGCGAGTATAATAGTTATTGCTCTATTCTTTCGTATCCGTTACAAGCTACTGTTCTTTCACGCGACTATACTTTTTTCTTCTGGTTAATGTATCGAAATTCATTTTCGTATCTTGTTCAGAGCTCGCCGATCGACATGTTCTAATTACTTGAGGAATCAGAGCGTTCTCCTCGCTGGCCGCAGTAGATTAAATTTTAGTAAGTCACTTTACCATCGCCATTACACCGCGGTGTTCTTGTAATTAGCAACCGGTGAATGGATCCACGGTATTCTTAAACGATCCACGGATAAAACAAAAGCTGGCAAAGCCTGTAATTAAAATACACGATCGATCGAGTTAAACGCGTACAGCTTTCTTCTACAGGACGTTCAGCAAAGGGAAGTGTCATTATGAACGTTTACGTTTGTTTATTAATTACTTATGGGTCTCTCGAACATACTGTATTACCAGAATTATTATATATTACTCGAAAATACTAGGAAAAAATATACATTCCTCAATTTGCAAGACGTAAAAGTTATTTGCACGTAAAAGAACTGATTAGATTATGAATTTTTCTTCAGTAAAAGAAGAAGAAACAAATCTCAAATCCCCACATTTAAAACTTTCACACTTTCAGAGATTTTTAAATTTTCGAATTTTCAAATTTCATTAATAATGAAGCACCAAATTTTCAAAAGTTAATATCTTCAATTTTTAAACTCCTCAAGCCCAGATTTATAAATCTTCCAATTTCCTAATTTCTAGATTAACAAATATGAAATTCTCCTAAACAAAGATCAACAATTGAGGGCTTCATCTTAGTTGCCATATCTAGTCGTGGAAACCAGCTCTGTTCACGATTGTGTTAGGAAAAATCATGGATCGAAAAAGTTTGGGAACCACTGCGTTAGTTTACAAACGATCGGGTGAGTCCGTCATTGTATCCTGTTAACGTATCGATCGATTCCGGATGCGGTCTCGCGAAAGCAGCCAAGAAGTAGATTCTCTTGCGATTCTCTTCGAGCGTCCATGACGCAACTTGAATTCCACGCGGAGAAAAGCGCGTTGCTCTATTGTTGGCGAATACAACGACCTAGTGGGCCGCCGGTGAAATCATGGCTGTTTTATGGTACAAATGGAAAATCCTCTTTGTCCACGGTTCTATATTTTAAACGATATCACCTTCATAACCATAAAACTACTCGGACTAACATTTACCATTAAACATTCTATCATTACTCCGATTAATGAAATTTGCGAGTGTTCCTTACTCTCAAGCCTTTCATTTAATGTCAGAAATAAATTGTCACGTAAAAATAATATTATTGATCGACAATATATTTTTAATCGATTTTACATTTTTATTTTATAAATATCATGTGGCATACATTTTTATTTTATAAATGTTCTGTGACATACATTTTTATTTGATAAGTATTATGTTATTACATTAAATAATGTATTCTTTATGTACATAATTTTTAATGTACAAATATTATATGTGGCAGATAATTTTATTTTATTAAATTGTGTCAGATGTTCGACGTTTCGAAATTGTTCATTTGATATGTAACAATCTGTTTCGAGTAACAAACGATGGAAATCGTCGAATGTATAATATCGATAGTGTTATGAAGTAGTAAACGAGTGATGATCGTGAAAGTATCGAACGAGTATCGATAGATTCGTGAATCAGTAGCGATGGATAAATGTAAGTGGGTTGATGTAATAATGACCGTAACCAAGAGGAAGGTATAAAAGGATTATAACCGTCGTAATAAATTTTCACTATATTTAAAATCCTGCACGGCCGTCATCGACATTGCCGAGGGAAAAGTAGTAATCATAAAGACGATGAAAAAAATCGTAGAAAACTTGGGGAACAGTTAAGAAAGTCTTGGTGCCGTCAAGGAAACGTTTCGAACGGGCGTGAATAATTACTAACAGTGTCCGGTCTACCTCGTTAAGAGCATCTAGTGAATAAATAATTAAACGTTAACGCAAAAACTCGGCGACCGTGGCATTCTTATATCCGTTATTTAAAAGCGGATGCCGAGGAAGAAACGGGACAATGTGTGCTCCTAATAATCGTCGATTATTACTGCATAAATGCATCCATAACTGTGTATCTGAGAATAACAATGGACGAAAAGAAAGAAGACATAGTCTGAGTCGTTACAAAATACCTTTTACGACAAATTTCGTTATAAAACTAATTTCTTCAAACAACTACCATTTATTAAAAAATGCACAAAAAAATTGTATACGATTTGTTATTATTTTTATCCAAAATTTTTAACTCTTATTCAGAATATCACTACAGATACTACAAATACCTAATAGAATTTCACGCATATCCTTTCTATTTCCTTAATCTGATCAAACACAAAATTCAGGTCGAATTTAAAATGAATTATATTCAATATCGCTTTTGTTCTTGAAGGATATTTAAATATAGAACGGCTAGAAAATTGTTGGAAAATAATTGTTACACAAAATTTGATAGAAGCCGATTTCATAAAATCTCTTAAATAAATTTAAGATATCCTGTTCGAGAGAATTATCGGATATCTTTTTCCTTAATGATTTATAGAGATATATAGCGTAATTTAACAATGTCTAGAGAGAAATGCGGGTCGCAGAATCCCGGTCCATGTTATATACGTTACTCTATTTGTGTGTAGAATCTCGACGGTTCCGGATGCATAGAATGTAGCCGGTGAAAGTGAGTTCAGGGGCGTGGCCTTGCTTCAAAGGATTAAAGGACGAACACGTTTAAGAATGTGAAAGGAAAGCGTGAACTTTTCGATAGTGAGTTTCTAGCGACGATACCAATGTCTGGTTCCTCTAAAAATTTTGAAAATTTGGCAACTCAAAAATTTTTAGATTATGAAACTGCGAGGTTTTAAGTCTTGAAATCTAGACAAGTACTAACCTTGAAGTTTAGAGATTTGGGGATTTGGATTCAGAAAAATTCGCGAATTTAGACATTTGTAAATTGGAGAATTTGGGGAATTGTTAATCTGAGAATTTGAAAATTTGAGAATTAAAAGATTTTTAATTTTTAAATTGGGTAATTTGGTGATTTCACAATTTGGTAATCTGGTAATCCAGCAACTCAGTAATTTAGTACTTTGGGAATTTTTAATATTTTGAATTGGTGAATTTGAGAATTTTCAGATCTGTGAATTTGAGAATTTGACAATTTGAGAATTTTGAGATCTGTGAATTTGAGAATTTGACAATTTGAGAATTTTGAGATCTGTGAATTTGAAAATTTGAGAACATGAAAATATGAAAATATAAAAATTTACGGCCAACGAATGACCATTAGGAACCATCGATGGAGAGTCCGAACATGGACGAAAAGAGTGGGTGGAGTCGATAAAATTATGAATGGAAGACAGAAATAGATGACTCAAAGTGAAATGGCATAGGGAGAACGAGAGTGATGTGGCCCATTCGATCGATATTAATCTTCGGTCCGTATTAGGAGTGCCGGAACTAAAGGCATTGGTATGCAAGGCGATGAGTGAAGAAAAGTGAAAAACGAGAGTAGGAGAATCCTTTTGCGTGTTGTCCGCCGTTCACGTCCTACACTTACAGTCATAAAGAATAATTTGAAAATTGCAATCGCGACGCGAGAAAGTAAGTAGTTAAAGGTCCGGTAGTGACTCATTGTAAATTGGTGGGAGGCTGGCCGGAACAGAAAATTCACGTGTAGGAGGTGAAAGTGACTTAAAGAGACCATGGCCGCCCGATGGATGTCATCGGGTCATCTGAAAAAACTTTTCGTACTACACGGAGATATTTGGTACAGAACAATCACTTTCTATAGTGCCGAATTCTAGAATTCTGCACTACTATAACTATCGTAACATATTTGCGGTAATATAACGACACTCTTCTTCATTTATTTTAATAGGTACTCCAACGATGACTTTATGGCGATATAACGAGAGCATTCTACAATTTATCGTTACAAGCCTCCTACGATCTACCGGTTATTTGTCTATGGCAATATAACGAGAGGCTACTGTATTTGTCATTAAAATCATTCCATGAACAATGTGTTAGGCTCTTACAATGATATAACGAAAGTCTTCTATTTATTGTTACCGGAAGTCTATAATAATTCATTGGCGAGCGACGTTATCTTGAACGAGTTAATAAAAGTTTCATATGCGACACTTCCAATTGCATTTTTTAATCGTTTCACTAATTAATCGACGAGTTATTCTCGTCGTTAATTAAAGAGAAAGTTTTAGAATCAATATATTCTCGTCGGGGAATAAATGCGAACAGACGTATCTAACTTCAGCGGGGAAATACAAATTGACTATTAGTCATAAATCATCGGATGACTTTTTCCCCTTTTGAAATATGTAATGACGGCTATTAATCTTCGCGGTGAATCGTTATCGTGGCAATTTTATCTTTGTTTTCTGTTTTTAAGAGTCGAGACAATTCTTTCTGATTCGTTAGAAAAATGGAGTAAAATGTTCTTTCATTTAATCGAAAAATATCCACAACTTGATCAAGAGCTTAAGACTTTCATTTTAAAAGTTGGCCCTTTGACATGTTACGATATGTTATATTAGAACGTCAATGTGATGCATATTTCCAAGTAACGTTAACTTTCACTTCTACAACACACAGTAACCTCAATCATACACTACTTTTTCTCGTGGTAAAAGATGATGACATCAATCCTGTAAGTTTCATTAAAATTTTGGAGGGTGT
The DNA here is from genome assembly GCA_947623535.1 of Coelioxys conoideus. Lineage (NCBI taxonomy): Eukaryota > Metazoa > Arthropoda > Insecta > Hymenoptera > Megachilidae > Coelioxys > Coelioxys conoideus. Next base: position 8,888,058 of record OX392455.1, on the reverse strand, counting down.
TTGATGTTGAACATGACCGGTATTGTTTCGTATTAAGAATATTAACAAAACATTTATGCAATCATTTCTATAAATAATTACACTGCAAATATTATTTATTTTGCACGGAATTTTTATATACCATATGTAATACATACGATTACCATAAGTATAAGGTTTCTTTTTACGTATCAGCAGTTATTTGCTATAACTCAATTTGCGACCCAATTTGTGGCTCGATTTGTTATAACTATGTATGCATGAATAATCATTCATTTTGTATTACATTAACGAAAAGTAGTTATAAAAAGTTGTATGAATTTTTAAGCTCTAAGACGAAGTACATAGGAATTATTTTGCGTTAATTGTATACCACGAAGGAATTTCCGACTTTCTACATTTCCAGAGCGACCATTTGATATGCAATCTAATGTTCGCGCATCAAAATGGCGCGAACGAATCGTTCGTTCGGAACGTTTTCTCGCAATTCGTATGTCCGCGAACGAACGGTTTATTGGCTCGCTAAAAGCGTTAAAAGCGGAGCTTATTCAGACATTCTTTAAAGGAACATGGCGCCGACGGCGCTGAAACGTTGAGGTTAAAACCGTTCGTCGCGTGATTAGCATATAGGCACACTGACATACTAAGATCGTGTATCTACATGCTTTCCTTTTTTTCCTCTCTTCTTTTCGATTTTGGAACCTCAACAGCTTCCGAAACGACAAACACACGGACGGATCACTCTTAGACACACGGATCAACCCACAAGTGCCTTCGAGCACTTTTCGTGTTTAACAAAACTCTCGAATTTTGAGGTCGGTGAGTTTGACTGACTTTCATTGTCGTTAAAAGAGAAATTCATCTTTTTGCCGCGCTGATCACTTTAAAAATATTCACTGCTTCTTGGAAATTATCGCGATGCATTATTAATGGCGTACAAAGTTTATAATATCGATCGGGAATTAGGAAAAAGTAAATATTGTTGGAAACATAAAAGGATCATGCACAAAATTTTGTAGACAAATTGAACGATTTTAAAACACAGTCACATAGAACAATTATTTAATTTATTTGAATATTAAATAAATCGATAAGGAATCAATGTTTCAATTCTTGGGATACTATTGTAAATCTTATTTAATTTATGTAATATTAAAATTTGATTTAATTTGTGAATATAAAAATTTGATTTAATTTGTGAATATAAAGATTTTGTTTAATTTGTGTATATAAAAAATAGATGATAGAAAGACAACATTGTGGTATGTGTATTAACAAAAGACAATTGAAATATTACATTTTTCAGTACAATTTTCTTGTTGATCAATTTTTAGTGAAATTTTTAATATTTGATTGATGTTCCCGAACGATTATAGAAGCGTTCAGGAGTATAATCGTAAAAATGAAATAACTGCTGTGTCGTTCTCTTGATGTTCCACGGTTTGATGCGTATGAACGATACCGATTGCGGTAATTATACGATGGTTTTGATAAATTGCGACAATTTGTGGTTCTGGCGGGTTCACAAGGATGTTGGGTGAATTTCGGCCCGCAAGAGAAACGGTCTGCAAGTAAACGCAACGTTCCGAAGCGATTTAAACGCGAAGATGAACAAGAAACGCGATGAAATTTCGAGAAAGGTTCGTCAATTGCGACAAACGAGCACAACTTTCACTCCATTTGAACATGCTGTGTAGGCCACTACGTGTTCATCGACACGAAAATATTTTCGTACCTATTAAACCCGGAAGGAACCGATCATTCGATACATCGACAATTAACACTTAACATAATTATAATTAATACATTCATTTATTTATGTGGTACATCCATACATTCGTAGACCTACAGCATCAGTTCGTAGATCCTTATATTTCCACCTCATTGGGATATGAGTTGGGTGTGAGTTAAATTAAATAGAACTTAGTATCTTAAGAATACAGATTTATCGAAGGCGACTCGAACGGACATTTGCACGTTTCAAGGATAAAACTAAGACTAAAGAACTTTTCTAAGAATGCATAGAAATCCATTTCACGGAAAAATAACGGTTTGGGTCCCCAACATGTTCGCCCAATTGGCTCATAAATATGAATACGGATCGAGAACCATTGACTCTGGCGACAGAGTTAAATATTTATTGGAGACTCTCGACACAAACATTTATTTTTGCACATACTTCGAACGACAATTCAACACCCAAACCTCGAAATCCCTAACCCTCTGCGGTCCTTAACACTAAAACTATCAACCATTCAAAATGACTGGTTTTGGGTTTGGCATTTTTTGTTACAAAATTTTATTGTTGTCCTTTTGTCAAAATGTCTGTCATGTTTTATTGAGCTAATGAAGGGTTGTATATGTCAGGTGATGCTGCAATATTTTATTTATTTTCAGTTTTGAAGTAAGCATGCATCTAATGCTGGTACTTCTAGTGTTCATTTCTTTTACCTACAGCTCTTTCTTATTAAAAAATAGATGAAGAAGCGGATTTACAAGAAAATGTATTGCAATGATGCAAGCTGCGTACATATTTTTAATTCATTATAAGTGTCAAAGAAATGAAAACATCTTCGAGCAACCTACTTATCTGAATTATTTCTACGATATAAGAGAAACACGACGTCGAGCCACGCTCGAGGATCGCAAAGGGTTAAGTAGCAATCGAACGAAACTTATTCGAGTCCGAGCAAGATTGGTTAGGTCTCGAAAGAGTGTCCGACTCATCCGGTACGATGACCGAGAAGGATTTATTTCCACTCGCGATAATTACGATCGCGTGGAGGTGTGCGTGCACGTGAGTGTGCACATCGCACGAGGTCGTCAGGGTGAAAAGAGGAAAGAAAGTCAAGCGAACGATTCGGTGACCCAAAAATTGGCGAAGGTGTCGCGGCAAAAGGTTTCGCCGAAGGCCTACGCCCACGAAAACGATTGTTTCCATGACACGACACGACGTCGCGATGTCTGGCCGGTGCACAATCGCCGCTAACGATCGGGCAATTGGGTACATCCAGGTGTGCCCTATTTCCCGTTGTATCGCCGGTGGCCGATCGGGGGATGCACAATTAGCCAGTTAATAAACCGAACGCGATTTTTCCCGTTTGCGACGGGCATCGTAATTAGTCGAACGCCGGCCGTGCATTTTACCTGCCCGGAGAAAGTTCGATCAAAGTTCGCGACGATGAAATTATAACTAGTTCGTTGACGGTCTGCAACGGACAACGGTCATTTTCGTGGTACGAGAACACATGGTTTCGTGACACTTGTCGCGGGTCTAGGGTGTTTGGAGAGACCGCGAGGTTGCGTTTCAACATTTTTTGTTTTTGGGAATTTGAAGTTTTTGGACTTAGCTAAGTTATCGATTGTCGAGTATGGTAGGTCGGTGATTTCTAGGTTTAGAAATATTTTAATTATACATTCCCAAATTTAGTCATTTTTATGGTTTAAGTTCTTGATGCTAGTCACTTTTAAATTACACAACGTTAAATATAGAAACTTGGTCATTTTCGAGTTTGTAAATTTATGAAACTGCAGAGTGTAGTGATTTTTAAGTCACATATTTTCAAATATAGGGATTTCGTGACCTTAACATTTTTAAACTTAGTAATTTGTTACTTACGAATCTTGAAATTTCGAAACTTAATCATTTTCAAGTTTATAGATTCAGAAATTTTCAGACTTAGTAATTTTGAAAATACAGACACTTATATTTAGAATTTTAGAATTTGTCAAATAAAGGAATTAATTAATTGTCTACTTTATGGAATCTTAAGTTTACAAATCTGTAATCTGAAATCTCTGTACTGTTGGCACAAAATATACTATTATTTACTGTAATCTACTATAATATAATGTATAATGATATACAATATGTAATAACATGTGTATACAGTGTAATATATTTATATGTATGTATATATTTGAATGAATTCAAAACATGTGACAATAACAATAATAGCAATAATATCAATAATAATAATAAACAAATGAAATATAAGTAAGTTAATATGTAATAAAAAAAATTCTTTGTCACTTCCATTATTAATTTATTAATGTTGATAGGTTTATTGCATTATTGAAAATATATTGCATAATTATATGTAAGTTGCTGGTATACAATTCCATCGGTGCTCATCAACGCAACTTCCTCGACATTAATGTTATTGATTGCAACGATGGTGTACCACTTTTCTCAGCGTTTCATGAAGATGATACACGACTCACTATGTGGGTTAATCCGTTTTTGCATAACATCATCGTTACCTCCTTAAAATCTCGTTAAGTCTTCATTGATTTCTAACTTTCAGAAAAATAGATAGCAGTTCGCGTTGTTGTTTAACAGGTGAAAATCGTATTATTACCTTGCAAAAACAGATTAATGTATCAATTTTCCATTCATTCAGATAAATTTATTATGTGACTATTGACGTATTGTAATTCATGATATATAATTATTCTCGGTGCATAGTAATTTTTCAATTCTTAATTCAATGTATTTGTTTAAGTATTTCTTCATGGGATAATGAAAAATGGTCCTTCATATTATACAAAGTGTGTTATATAGTTATGGAACCTGTATAAGATACAATCACTAGAATCTATCATTGAATATCTCCTAAAAATGTTTCAGTTACTACATATATGTCGATAATAATATTATGAAATCGTCAATTGTCTGTAAAAGTAGTCAGTAAAATTGATTAAACGCCTTATTTAAACGAAGTCCGAACCTAAATTAACTCAACCAAATTATACTGTCTACACCTAACTTATCCCAATTAAATAAAATTTTTATAAAACCACATTGTTACCGAAATTAATTTTTTATTATCTCGAAGGATATATTTATACTTGTCACGCGTCACTTTTGAACGATCCTGTACAATTAGCACGCATGCTACGGGCACTACTTGTTTACAAAAAATCCTACCTGTCATGTCGTTCATTGTAAGTATTAATAATGCTAGTAGTAACGTAGACGTTATGTCGCTATCGAAGACCGGTAGATTGCATCGTGGTGGAATTTGTAATGTTAATTAGGTGGGTGCGGTAAGGACAGAGTTCTCGATGCGATTTCGGCAGTCGAAAGTGTGCCAGAACTAAATCCTTCGTTCGACTTAAGATTGAAGCTACCATCCAATTGACTGCGGATCAACACTCCCCGAATTCCTACGATTCAAAACGAAAAATCGGTCAAACACGATTCAATCGGATTCTTTCACGTACGTACGCTGCACCGGTGTATCGAAAATGGCGGCTCGTCTTAAAATCCACCCAATTCTCTGCTACGTTCGCGATTGTCTTCGTCAGCAAACGTACGATTGCTTCAGTTTATTGAAAACAAAATAAAAAGTTATACATAAGAAAAGGTACACATATTACATATATCCAGGTACATGTACAAATATCTGAAAATATGAGAATGAAAAAGTAACATTTGAAATCATGGAAGTAGCTTATTTTTTAAATATTTTTAAATAAACAAATATGCACTTAAAATATTTAAAGAGAAGCTCGACTATATCTGGATATTGTAAACTTTTATATTAAAAAATGTGTAAATGTAAATTCTTAAATTAGAGATTCAGTTATATTATTATCAAATGAGGTTCAATGGTAAAGTGAATTATCATTTTTATTACATCAAAGTGTTCTTATGGACAGTTTTATTTCGTCGAATAATAGAGACAGGATAAATCAGTTATGACTGACCACAGGAAAGACTCACAAGTCCGTATCCATCGGATTTCACGTAATCGAAAAACAATTTAGCCGATGAGATCCCGGAGATTAGAATGTAATCTCGATAGACTTAATTGTATCACTGATTGGACGCTTCGGTAGCCGTTTCGAGTAAGTAACAGTATTCTTTGCAGAACCCGGGCTATTTCTAGACAACAAAAAGCGAGTGTTTCGCTCTCATTTTCGAAAGACGGTCTATTAGTATTCAATCTGAAGCAGCGGTATCATAGTCATGTTTGTAATCGTCCGTTTATTTCGAGATATACCGTGTAGTCGTTCGTGTTTAATTTGTTATGCACAGAATCGAGCATGGTAGACTTGTTTGGGGGAAATGTGGGTATTTGAGAATTTCAGACACTTAGGAATCCGGGTACTTGGAATTAAAGAATTGAGAAATTTAGGAATTCGAAAATCCAAGGATATGAAAATTTGGGAATTTTGGAACTAGGGTTTTTGATACTTTCATTTCTTCGTATTTTGTAAAATAAATTTCTTGTAATTTATGAATAAATTATTTTGTAATTTGGTACTTTGAAGGATTGTGATAATGCATAATTTCAAATTTAGGAATTCGGTATTTTCAAGATTTCGAAATTTAGTAGTGCCGGAATTAGGGGATTTGGAAATTCGGGAAAATACAAATTTGGATAATTGAGACTCTGAAGAGTTTTGGATGTGGAAATTTAGGAATTTTAGAATTTAAGAATTCCAGAATTTGGATATTCGGAAAGTAGAAAATTTAAAAATTTGAAAAGTCGAGGTTTTGAAAACGTCCAAGTACAGAAAGTTAAAAAATCATGTCTGTATCGCAATTTTCCGTAATAAAACCACCGTACGCCAAACTTCGTTCCGCCTCCGCTACATCGCTATTTCCCTAGGGAAAATCCCGATATTCAATCTATATTTATGCACAAAATACCTTATGAAAAAGGAGCAACCGCCACAAATATTTATTCTCTAATTGTTGTTACCTCGCGATTTTTATCTTCATTTTCGGAAAGAACCGACCTCTTTAGAAATAAAAAAAAACGATATCGCGCAATCTTGCGCGGATAACGAATGATAACGGCAACGATGGCGGAAACATAACCGAAAGCGAACGATAAATTCCGAAATATTGTCTTTCTAGCCGTTCTCCAGGGAAATTACAACGATTTGTGGATCGCGTTGCAAATCGTATCCTAATTAGCGGGCATTCCGTGCACCCGGCCCCGTTAATTTCCCGGATCCCTCCTGTACGCGTTTCCGATTCCGGAAGAAAGCTAACCAAACGAATTTAGCGTCGACACGAACGGTGAAATTGCGCAATTTTTCCACGAGCATTGACGTCAGCGACCATTCACGAGAGCTGCGTTCGGCTTTCACACGGATCTTGCTTTGTCGTCCGTCTATCTATACAGGGTGTTCAGAAACGTTAGAATGGAACTTTTACCACACATATTCTAGAGCGTGTTAACAACAAAAAATATAAAAATGCCGTGGTGAAATAAAACTCGCGTGAACGGCAAGTTTTTAACATCGGGCTTACGGACGTTCGATTAGTAATTAACTAATTAATTGATTAGCAAAAAGATACGGAAATATAGTATTTTAGTGATACAGCAATCTAGGGATTTCAAGATTATAGATTTTCAGGAATGTAGAAAATTTGAAATATAGGAATCTAATAATTTGGAGATTTAATAATCTGAGGATGTAGGAATCCAGGAATCTAGGAATCTAGGAATCTAGGAATCTAGGAATCTAGTAATCAAGTAACCTAGTAATTTAGTAATCTAGGAACATAGGAATCTAGAAATCTTGAAATCTTGAAATCTTGAAATCTTGAAATCTCGAAATCTTGCAATCCTGAAATCTAGAAATTTATGATTCTAGTACTCTAGGAATACAGAAATTTTGAAATCTAGAAATCAGGGGATCTAAGAATCTGGTGATGTACAAATCTATGGATCTAGTAATCTGGAGATCTAATAATCTGGGGATGTAGGAATCTGGGAAGTGAGTAATCTAAGGATCTAAAAATATAGTGATCTATGAACTTAGGGATGCAGCAATAGAAGGATAGAAAGATAGAGGAATCTAAGAATTTAGGAATATAATAATCTAAGAAGGAAGATGTGGGTGTGTGGAAATATACATAGCATACGTGTTTTACTTTCATAGTACCCGCATATGTTACTCTAATAATCATGTTATAAATCACAAATAAATATAGCACTTTCTAAACAAAAGTATATGGCCGCATCCGTCGTCGCTGGTTATTACGGACAAGCATAATAAGCTTGCATACAGTCTTCATTTATACCGCTCCTCTGATTTCACGTAATTAGTATATTAGTCACTCGTGGCGTATTTTCACTCGGAACTATAATTAGAAAAAGTTGACGCGTATCTAGATTTGCCCGATGACACAAGAAACGCGCACGAAAGCTACGTAACCAAAAGTATCCTGTTTAAAAAGGTTACCGGCCGAAGACTTTCGCTGCTAGCTTGACACTGCTCTACTTCCGGTGGTCGAGAAGAGAAAGGGGGAGAAAAGTACGAACTGAGTCAGCCTTTAACACACGTGTTCAAAATCTACTCTCCGTATATTGCAAATCGATACAAATACACCGTACTGTTACTTTTTACGCCTACACAAATCAGCGACAATGTTTATGATACAAACCATCCTTATTGTAGATAAATTATCTATTAACAATAATCTATTACGCGTAAAGTGATACATTTTAAAAATTTATTTTTAAATTATACATAGTATATATACAAATTATTCTTATCATGTGCACTTTTAACGGTCTTGTTGAAGAAACATTTATAAACATCGAATTAGATAATTCAACTGCAATTAACTGTAATTAACATCGGATCACAACCGATAATTATAAATAATAACATATGTAGCATCCGTGTACATAACAAAATAAATAACCACGAATAAAATTAAACTGATTAATATAACCTATATGCTGTGCATCTTGAAAAGTGTAGGAACATTATGACGACACTCGACATTATGATTTTTATAGAACATTCTGTGCACATCTATTATAGTCAACGATTCAACCATGACAAACAATAGTGATTATATACAAAGCTCTTTTGCATGCGCTTTCACTGAAAGACAGATATGGTTTTGATCCAAGATGTAGGTCAAGTTAGAAAAACTTTCGTGCAAACGATATCTGGTTCGCCTGATAAAAGACGATGGAAATAGGGCGAAGATATTCTTCTTCTAATATCTTGCTGATCTAGAGAAGTTCGCGGGAACTTTCGCTGATATCCGGTCTCGACTGGACTTCCGGAATTCACAGTAGACAGACCGAGACCGTGCGTCAGTCTCCAACGAATGTCGTGATTCAACCTCGCTCCGTTTACGTCTCATTGTAGCTCTCTCGGACGATGATTAAGAAAAAAAGAAAGTCGTGTGCCTAACCTAACCTATGCTAACGGGCGAAACCTTCGCCCACGTACATCTACTTTCTTGAGAAACCGCATGAAACGAATCTAACGATGGAATGTTGGTTACTATTGATCATTTTTATGCTAGTGCCATATACCGGGTGTGGGTTTTAGGTTAATTGGTGTTTATTGGATTTTGTTCTTTTATGAAGCGTGCAATGTTTGGAGATGTGGGGATTTGGGGATTTGGAGATTTGGGGATTTGGGGATTTGGGGATTTGGAGATTTGGGGATTTGGGGATTTGGGAATTTGGTGTTTTGGGAATTTGGGGATTTGAGGATTTGGGGATTTGGGAATTTGGGGATTTGGGGATTTGGGGATTTGGGAATTTAGGAACTGTAGAATTTGGAAAATTAGAGACTTGGAGAATTGAGGACATTTGAAAATAGCAGAATTTTGGGACTTGAGAATTTGAGATTTTTGGAGATTTGGGGTTTCAGAAATTTGAAAATTTGCGAATTGGGGATTTAGACATTTGGGGACTTAGGGATCTGAAAATTTGAGAATCCCAGAATTTGAAAACTACAAATTTTTAGAATTCGGGATATTAGACATTTGGGGATTTAGGAATATGAGAATTTGAGAATCTAGGAGCTTGCAATTTTTATTTTGGGAATTTGGGAATTTGTGAATTTGGAGTTATATCTATGTAAGGATCTGAAGATTTAAATATTTAAGAATGTAGAAATTTAGGAATTTAGAGACTCAGTGGTTTGGAGACATGAAGATTTCGAGCTTCAGAAGTTTGCGAATTTCGTAGAATTTGCATACGTGACAATTCAAGGATTTGAACATTCAAGAATTTTGGAACTAATAGACCCTAGGAAGTGGTGAATTAAGATAAGTCTAGCGTTATAATATTATCAAACTAATTTATACCACCTTCCTGGCTCACTCTAACACTTCATGCATATCCAACATGGATAAACAGAAACAGGGGATGAAATACTCGAACCTGCACCTAACGCGTCACCCAACGATTCACGAGAAGATTTCGCTATTCAGCCGTTTCCGCGAATTTTCCCGGTGGTTTCTGGAAAATGCGTGTTAGAATCTCAATTAATTTTTCCAGCAGGTGACGACCAAACCGACGAGACTGGCAAAGGTTTTTGGTGAAAGCCGACGACCCCGAGAGGGGAGAGTATATAGGCTGCGTTTCGTTTCTGGTGAGCTCACAACGAACTAACTCGTCGGCGTGTATCGTCCGTTACGTTTTATTATTTTTTTTTTTTTAATTAATCGACCTATCGGCACCCGGATTCCCTTTCGTTCAATTCATTCGTCAGGCTTCGTGCAACGACATCGAAGCAACGCAAGATACTACGAGCTCCGACGACCGAATCATAAGTGCCAAGTGTGTGTGCCAATAGGATTATAATCCAACTACCTTATCATCGAAGGAACAAAATACGAGAAAAAGGTTTGTGAATATGTTCGTGATCAGTGATACCTAACCGACGTTTGCATCGTGGTGCATTTTTCTATGTAAATTCTGAAACAAATTAAAAAAAATGTGACGATTCGAAAGTCTTTCTATTTTTGCGATGGCTGTGGACAATTACCGGAGATATTTTTTTTGTGGCACTCTGTGTTATTCTTTCATTCCGGGGACGAATAGGGAATTTTTTTCAGTCTTCTCGAGAATCAGGCTGTTGATAATTACGAGCAGCTCGATGTTGTTTTAAGTTAATGAAAGAAACTTTCTTCACGATGTAGTTTAATCGGCATTATGTTCAAAAGGGGTGAAAAGTGGGTCAAATCGTCCATGGATGACCATATCAGGATGTGTAACTGATATGATCGGTCCGAGGCAAATGTTTTCGAATTGTTCAGAGAAATTATACTGAACTTCTTCACTGTAATCAGTAATTGTATCGAACTTGTTAATCGTACTATTCGAATTGTTAATTGTGATTTAGGAATTGTTCCCTTCTGGTACATATGTGAACATCAACTGCACTTCAGAAATTTATTATACTTCTCAATTGTGATTGAGGAACGGTTCTCTACTGTTACAAATATGAAGTTTAATTGCACTTCAGAAATTGTATTGTACATGTTAATTGTGAGGTGGGAATTGTCTTCTTCTGGTACATACGTCAAGTCTTATACTTACTAATTGCACTATAAAGATTATAGCGTATTTGTTAACTGTGCTATAGGAACTGTACCATACTTATAAATTGCACTTAAAAAATTGTATCATTCTTGTTAATCGTACTATACAAATTGTCCTCTTATAATACACACATGAAGATTAATTGTACAGTACTTGCTAATCGTACTACAAAAATTGTCCTCATCTGAGACAAACATCAAGACTTCTACTTACTAGTTGTACTATAAAAATTATACCGTATCTGACAATCGTGTTGTAGTATACTTGTTAATTGTTCTTCAAAAATTATACCATACATTTTAATAGTTCTTCAAAAATCGTACTACCTATATGAATTGTCCTCTCTCAGCACAAACATGAATATCAATTGTACAGTACTTCTTAATCGCATACGAATTGTCTTCTTCTAGTACAGACACGAAGATCAACTGTACAGAACTGTAATATAAGAATTGTGCACTCCCGGTGGAAACCCGAAGGTCGTTCGTTAATTGTATGTGGTAATCGTGCGTTAGTAATTGCGCACAGCCGAAATGTGCAGGTTTTCGGGGAAGATGCTCCAGACGGATGTGTTGGTTACATCGTAACTTCCTTCTCGTCCCCACTCAGGTTCCTCTGAATACACGTTGAGAAGGCAAAAGGGTATGTGGGGTAGCGAGTCAGTGTGTCAGCGTTCTCACGTCTCTCTTCGAGGCGTCCTTCCTCCTCCGGTTCTATGTCGAGAATAAGGCCGCGTGTAGGCAGAGAAAGATCCTCGAACGAACACTTCGCAACGGAGACAGACACACTGCTCGATACGAGCCGACAAAAAGGACGGAATCATTCTGAATTTCACCAGAACGATGCTCAACGTTCCTATCTCATTTAACTATATGCAAGATGAGTCTCGTGATAAATGCCCAATGATTTAGAACAATAATCGAGTCCAATGGTCGACTTCCGCGAAGTCATAGAAACACTTCCTTTGATTTAAATCCGTCTCGTCAAAATTTACCTCTTTTTCGTAGAGAAACAAATTTCGAAATTGTTTTTGGAATATTTTTGACGCTGATTGAAATAGTCGGTATTACTTTAATTTCAAGTGTTATTCAGGTTCGAGATTCTATTTTATTTTTATTCGATATTAAGTTTCAGATGCGACAAATTTTTGTATATTTTCTTGTTGTTGGCAAAAGGAGATCTTTTTAGTTTTAGTTCTTGGACATTTTAAATTTTGTATTTCAACGTATTTTCTTACTTGATCAACATATGATTGTGTATGCATTTGGATTTCTTTAGTGTATTATATGTTACAATCTATTCCAGCAACTTTAATTTTTCATCGCGGATAGCATTTTTTTTCTACAATTTAAAATTTGTTTTTCTTTATTTATAAGTGTATTTATTTCTTCTTATTTCAATAAATTTGATATTGTAATCTATTGATAATCAATTCTAATTTCTTTCTTCGTGAAATGAGGAAAGCAAGTTTTCTTTTACATTTTCTTCAAGTTCCCAATATTTCTTACATTTATAATGCAGCTTCAAAATTTGTAGGTACTTTCTCCAATGCTTTGTTGTAATTACAATTTTTTTTTATATATTTCAGACATTAATATTCAAAGACTTGTTCATTTATAATATCATGTTTTCAGTATACATTTTTTACTTATTTAATAAATTTGACACTTTAAAAGATGTTCAAATCACGCTTGAAAAATGTATCACTTTATATTGTTATATTCTGTACAAGTAGCTTATACATCATTTTGCATGGCTGTTTCATCAACACCGTCTACGTGCCGTAATTAATAACGAGGTATTTTAATTAATCTCTCAACAATCTCATCAGTCTCCCGTTCAAAACCAAAGGAGTAACGTTGGTACCGCTGTGTAATCATTCTGTGGCGGTTAGGTTAGGATGTCGCCGGATAATTTCCTGGAATCAGCAGAAATACCATCGAAAGCATTTTCTCGAGGATCGAGGCTCGTCCCTTTAACAAGCGAGACGAATATTCGTGAAAGTTTCTGAGCAACCGCTCGTGTCCATGCGAGATCAATTTTCTGCAGGGCCGACGTCGCCTTAATTTCCCGCTTTCTGCCTCGTATTAACAGGAAACTGCGAGGATGGAAAAACCGTAACGAGAAAAATTATTCTGAACGTTGTATCTTTGTTGAAATCGTTCGCGATCCTTCTATCGTAGCAAGTTTCTACTCGGATCGCTCGAAAAGTTTCTTCTTTTAGAAACTACCTCATTTTAATCAATTCTAACGCTTAAAAATTCAGAAAAATGATTTTTTTTCTCTAAAAATGTACTAATTTTTTTTTCTCTCTACTTTGCTCGTTACTCTTCTTTCATTTTATTAAGTATTTCGAATTAAATTATTGCTGGGTTATTTTAATATAATAAAAATAGTATTAATAAATACTTTTGATATTTTTATATTGGTTATGGCATGTATGATGCTTCAGTATATGATTCTGGAATACTGCAATGTAGTGTATGATAGTAGAAATTTTTATTCTTTAACTAAAAATAAAATATTTTATCAAACAACGTTTAATAATAGTTCAAATAGTCGAATGTGTAAATTAATGTTTCTTTTAGTTTTCTCTTAGTTTATACGATGTTGAGATTAAGTATGCACATTATTATTGTTGTCAGCTGTTGTTCAAAATACTTGTTTTATCAAACATCGTTTAATAATCATTAAAACATGGCCTTGACAATGAACATGTACACTAAAGTGTCTCTTAACTTCCCACCAAAAAATAAGTTCTGTTATACACTGTTCAGGAATCATTATAATACGAAGTTGAAATTAAGCATGTACATTATTGTTGACACCCTTTGATCAAAACACGTGTTTTATCAAACATCGATTAATAACCATTAAAATAAGACCTCGAAGTTGAACATGTACTCCATCATTGTTTTCAGTGTTCGATACAAAACGTATTTCACCAAACATTGTTTAATCGAATCAAAACCTAGAATTCCACCAGCGTCCGTCTCAGTATTCTATAAAATAGATCTTGCAACCACCATGGTGGAAAGAAGACCTTGAAATTGCCCGCGAAAATATTCGAAATACCGTGGCGGCGTATTCCACGGGGGTTACACTTTCCGAAATGCCACACGCGGTACCATTAACTTTCCATCGATAAGTGGAACAACGTAACCATTAGCATGCTCCGACCATCTTATTTCCGTTTCTTCGTTCTTTTTTTTCTACCTTCACATTCTTTCGTTCTCGTCACTTTCACAACGGAGGACAGATATTCGCGCGACACCGTCCCATCCGTGGCTGTTCCGCTAGCCCATGCTTATGGGGTTTCACCTGGTGCGCTCGTATAACGGTACCCCGTTACGTCACGTGCACGCACCTGTCACGCCTCTGCACGGACAAAGGGTTGCACCAACGGCCGTTGCATATAATAATAACAACGACACGAGCGAGAGACGAAAAAAATATGGAGGAAGGTATAAACTCGAGGAGGAAGCCGCGTCGCCGTATCTGATTTCCGTGACGAGGAAACTGGGACTGCTCTGCCTTCTTGTTTCCTTTACCACAGTGACGTATACGAAACGCTTGAGCGCCCAGGGCGAGAACCCGTCCGCAGACCTTGATTATTTTAGATCGGGCTTCCTGCGAAAACCGTACTGCAGTCGTATAAATATTACTGCTCGGTGAATTCGCGCGTACGCCGCTACGATATCTGGTTAGCTGTTTGTGGAAGAAATACGAGACTGTGATATCAATAGGGACACGAGCCTTTGGGTCTAACACACGCCACCTATGTGCTGCGAGAAATTTGTAATGATTTTTTAATTTATTAATTGACGGACCTACCGATGTATCAGTACAATGTAATGATTTTTTAATTTATCAATTGTACTGTTGCAATGTATCAGTAAAATGTAATGATCTTTTAATTTATTAATCGTACTGATGTACTGATGTATCAGTACTATATGCCCTTCTTTCAATTTATTAATTACTCTGCTGTTGCAATGTACCAGTAAAATGTAATGACTTTTTAATTTATTAATTATGCCGATGTAGCGATGTATCAGTACTATGTACTGTTTTTTTAATTTATTAATTATACTGATGTAGCGATGTATAAGTAAAATATAACGATTTTTTAATTTATTAATTTTGAAGTTTTCTAATTCTTCATTTTATGCCATCAACTGTTGTTACAGTCCATAAATTTCAAAGTCATCTATCATTTATTGCGATCAACGAGCAGTCGTTTTATATTAAAAACATCGATAAAATGTTTATACAGTGACTTTCCATCACTTCAAACATGAAAATGATGTGCTTTAATTGCAATTTTAACGCGTGTTACGTTATCATATAGTATTCTATGTTTCCTAATCCGCCATTTCCTATGTGGTCAAATGAAGGTGTTGTTCTCAGGGCTTCACCCTTTTTTGATCTTATTGATGATTACAACTAATGATTGGTACCACTAATGGTAACTGATATTGTTTATTAATGTTTATATTAATGTGGTTATAACTGTGTCGTGTGATGTATACAAAAATCGGTCATAAATGACCATACACTCCCTCTCCAGGAAATCAACGCGACTGTCGATTTGAAACGATTTCAAGCCGACAGTTTGTTGGTTGCCTTTCGTGAACTCGATTCCATTGGGTGTCATTTTTCTCGGCGTCTACGCGTCGTATTTAGGACGTGAGATATAAAACGACACGTTCTCGACACGCACCGCATTCATCCTCCATTTCTCCGGATAAAGGTGTGCGAATTACTGCCACGGTAATTGGAGAAAATGTATTCCTGGAGTGGAAGAAATGCCGATTCATTGTATTCAACAGTGAGCGATTTCATCCAACTTTTTTGTTAACCGATTCTCAGATCGTTCGCATATTTGTCCGACAATCGTTCGTCGTTTTTCTTTTTTTTCCTATCGTTCTTTCCGTTTCAATCGGAACACGAAAAATTGCAGGAAACGCACGAGCCTCGTTCGCGTTCTTAGACCATTGTTGTAGAAATCGTTGAAAACGCGTAAGGAACTTCCTCGAACTCGTTTGTTCCTGTTTGTTCGCTTTAGGTGACACTCGTGGAAAACTTCGCATGCTTTTTCTTCGATGACGACTGTACTTTCTAAAATTGATGATTGAAGCAATGAGTGGCGTTCTTTCAATGTTTTGATAATGCAAATTCGTCTAGGAACGCATAATCTTGTAATAAACAAATATCTCTGAAAAAGTTTGGTAGGATAATACGTACTGTCAAGAGGCATATATTTATTTTCCACTAATTATACATGTACTTATATTAATGTTAGTTGCAAAAATTGTCATATACAAATCTGAAAGTGGAAAAAGTTTGTTATTGATTCACGTACTCAGAGAGTGTGTAGGAGGCAATATATCGGGAGGATAAACATATTTTTTGATTAACTGCAATTACAGATGTCCTAGAACTACGATGAAGAAATAATCATTGATAAAACGAACGAGTAATGTTACTCATAAATTAATACTTGCTATTAACTGTTAACTGTGCAATTAATCAGAGTTAATTATAATTAATGAAACTTGCTATCGATATTGCTATATTATCATATAATCAACATTCCCTACCAACCACAACACCGGTCTTCACCCATTTGCCACGATAAATAATTTCATAAAAAGAATAAAAAGGAATAAACAATTTCCATTTTCTAACGGGCCGCAGTAATATAATTGGAAGCGTACATTCGCAGCTCAAACAAGCCGTGACAAGGTAAAAATGCCAGAGCAAAATAGGTTAAGATTTCGAATACGTGTCCACATATGTAAATTTAAAGGCTACACATCAAGACGATCTCGCGTCAAACGATGGACCTGTTTTTGATTCGAGCACATGACTAACCAGATAAAGATTTGGGTATCCGGAACAAAATTCTAGGATACCATGTGTTCATGAATTTTTTGATGAGCCACGGAATGGCGCCAACACGAAAGATTAATTTTTTGGGGCCGCTTTCTCCTAATAGCCCGCCTTTCTACCGGATCCAATTTATGATCTGCATCTGTTATTTCACCGCAAATGTGTTCCATTATCGATTTCATTTTGATACGGAAGTCTTTTTTTTATTCTTGCAGCGCGTTGCGACCGTGCTCGAAAGTTTCCAATTTTCTTTTAATAAGTGTTTTATATTTCCTGTTTTCGACGTTTAAAATACACGATAACTTTCGAACGTGTTATTAATATCTGATTTGTTAATTGTTCGCACGGAATCCGATTACTCTTTGTGTCGGTACTGGGTCATTCGCATGAGAACTCTTATATTTGGTTTGCCATACAAATGAAATTAAGATCGCGAACCTTGTTTTCAAAGTGCGTGGTACGAGGAAAAGTGAATGCTGTTTGATACACAAATTTAGTAAATATATTACATGATTTGCTCACGAAAGCAAAATTTATTTGCATTTATCAAGTTATAAACTACATGAAGTTTCTTCATAAAGTTTTTTATTATGAATTTTAACATTGTTATGTTTGTCAACGATTTATTTATTTGATGGATACATTCGATGTTGAGATTTTATACTTTTTTTTGGTGTTAAAAAATAGTGTCTTATACTTGTTAAATAAAAAATAGTGTCTTATACTTGTTATTTTGCACGCATTAAATCAACATATTTGTTAGTTTGAGATAATTTTCTTAACAAATTGTATCACTATTAACATTTTACGATTGTCAGCCATTTTATACCAATAATATTAATAAAACACCTATGCAACCATTTTGTTCAAACATTAACCTTCATCTAACAACAAATTTCTTAAAAAAAAAAAACTGATATTATACATTTGTATAAATTCATCACACACATGAGTCTATAACAAACCTAATCTAATATAAAACAATAATTTGACAAATTTTCTGCCTTGTCTGTTATTAATACAAAGCTATACAATTTTCTAAACGCAATCAAAAGAATTTGTACTTATTAATCTTCTTTAAGAAACCTGTGCAATTTTTCGATGTTTCCTGTTATGTTAGGTGCAATACGAATAATCCTTTAAGACCACGAAATATTTGCACGAAAGAAATGTCGAAAAAGAAACGAGAGGCAACGAAGGAGAAATGTTCACTCGCACTTTCACGTATTATCTACCGTTCGGCGTTATCCCTGCATATAACGAGTGGTATAAACCACTTCCGGTTGGACGAGTTAGCAGCATGCGGGTGAGAAATCTGGGTCAGACCGCCGGTTAGCTTTTCTAGTCGCGTTCTTATCGGCCGTGGTGTTACGCAAATTCAGGTTTGCATTGCGATTTCGAGAAGCGAAAAGGAAAGTACGGGTACGCGCTAAGGGCGATGTTTTATCTTCATTTTTTATTGGCGACGTCTTTCTTCGCGCGACGCGGGCCTTTCAAATTGATAAAATGGAGCGTGACACGCTACCGATATTTATCGTCTTCAAAGTTCTTTTTATTAATGAACATGGAACGTATGGTAATGTAATATCTTACGATAATGTTATGATGTACGTTTCGTTGTGTTATGATAACGTCGTAACGTATGTCGGATTATGTTATGATAATATTATAATGTATGTTCCAATATGTTATGAC
Source organism: Coelioxys conoideus (assembly GCA_947623535.1). NCBI lineage: Eukaryota > Metazoa > Arthropoda > Insecta > Hymenoptera > Megachilidae > Coelioxys > Coelioxys conoideus. The sequence continues at coordinate 8,869,165 of OX392455.1, read as the reverse complement.
AATGTTATTATAATGTCATAATTTGTTGACTGTGTTGTGATCATATTATGATAATTTTATGATAATTTTATGATAAAATTATGCGTTGTACGTTCTTTCAACGTATTTTAATAATAGTATACATCTTTTTTATTGGATTTTTTAAAATTGTAAGTTTAAAGTTTGTTATTTCATATTTGCATGTAAATTGAGGAATATTGGGATTTGAGATATGGAAATTTCGAGATTATGTAATTTGGGGGAGTAGAAGTTTTCGTATTTGGGACTTTGGGATTCGGTAATAAGGGAAATTGAAAATTTGATAACTTGGGAATTCGAAAATTTGAGATCATCCGTTTGAAAACCAGAAAGGAGAGTTGAAAATTTGCGAATTCGGGATTAAAAATTTGAATCGGGTTTTTGAGGATCATGGGTGTTGGGAACTTGAAAATGTAGAAATTCGCGAATATTGGTGTTGAGAAAAGAAATCTGGGTACTTGGGGAATAGATAATTTAGTAATTTCCAAATTCCAGACTTTGGAAATATGACAACTGAGAATTTGAAATTTAGAAATCTGATACTTTGCAAACTTGACAATTCGTGAATTTGATAATTTGGGAATTCGGAAATTTAAGAATTTGGGAATCTGGGAATATGGGAAATTGCGAATTTGGGAAATTCAGAGTTTGGGAATTGACAAATTTGAAAACTCGAAATTTCGACGACTCCAAAATTAAAAACCAAAAAAATCACTCAGTACCGAGCCTAGAAACCGTCGTCCCTCGATCAACAACAAATAATTCCACCAAAGATGCCGAAAACCCAGCGTTCTCCCTTCGAAGTAGATCCAGCGAAATAACCACTTGGCGCGAAGTCTCTCGTTTCAACGATTCCGTCGTCCGTACAGTCTTTCACCTGTGTCCAGGCGTCCGCATCTTTCGCCCCAGCTGTCGGACGAAGGAAGAGACTCAAATCGAAAAAGAAGGAATGGAAACGGTGGCAGAGAACGGCCGGCGATCTGACGGCGGTTCACGATCGTTGGGGGGGAAACGGTGTTCGCAAGTAAGCACGGTAGGCCCGTTTGAGTCTCAACTTTACGTAGAAGGCGGAAAGAGTTGAAAAGAGTAGTCGAAGAGGGGGGTGAGTGTACAGCAGGGACGATCGAGATCGTGAGTAGGTCACTGGGACGTGGCTCGTGGCCGAGACGAGCCCGGCTTGCACCTACAGTCAGTCCCCGTCGGCCAAGGTAGCCACCGTTGGGCCCGTCGAGTCGCGGTAGACAGGCAAACAGTTCCTTTTTTTCCGGGAAACAGGGAAAAACGGTCACGCTGCCGGGCCCGATGACGAACAACTGACGACACGCGTGTTCCCGGGTTCGTTCTCGTGTACTCGAAGGGGGGTCGTTCCAAAAAAAAAAAACGATTCGTACTCTGGAACGTTTTCGAGAGATACCTGGGGAATCTTTCGGACCGTAACGCAGTGTGTGCACTTCCGGAAGACGTGGATAAGCATTCGACAGGAAGGTGCAGCCTTTTTCTTCATTTTTTTCTTTCACGCTTGCCCGGAGGGGTTGTTCGCGTAACGCACGGGGACGATAAAAATTTATTGCAATGTATACGTGATTCGATACACAGGCTTTGGTGTATCTGCCATATGGTTATGTTTGGTGCGTCTAGAAAAATTCTTGGTACGAACGGAATTTGTTGCAATGCATGTAGGCGATTTTTATGTGTAGTATGTTTTGATTAATTTAACTCAATGGTCAGACGTGGTTTCGCAATTGTTCTTGGAATATTATTAATAGTTTTTCGAAAATTGTTTGGAATGTTATCGAGTGGAATATATTTGTATTTGAGGAAATGAGAATTAAGAGCGTGGGTGTATCAAAATTTATTAGAATGTGTAGGTAATTTTGGTATGTAGCAGGTCATGGTGAATCTACCATGCAGTTAGATTCGACAAATTTGCAAACATTGTCCATACTACTTAAAACATTGTACGTTGGTTTATACTTGCATGTGAGGGAACAAGTTAGCTGTGAGTTCAGTAGATTTATCCTAATCAGACGGGGGTTCATATGGAGGACGTCACGTGGCGCGGCACCCCATCTACTGTGAAACTAACACGATTACTGTCAACATTCAAATGCAGATTTATTTGTTCTTCAACTTAAGTTATTCACTCAGACAGTTACTATTGCATGTCGGTGTCTGCCTAATTAAATAGCTATTCAGACATTTAGTATCATCTGTTATTTAACGGTACTGAATCAGTTGAAAAGTAATCGATGGATTCGGATATCAATGAATTGATACATTGTGAAATCTTCCATCTGAATCTTAGTTCCTTTTTTTTTCATTTTGCTTGGTTTAATTGAACGAATGAGTTTTCTGCTATCGTTCGTGTTCGTTGATGACCCCTTGGCCATATAAATAATAACTGATTATCTATCAAATATGTGGAAGCGATAGCTAGTGCAAAAGTTTTTGATTTTGATTGTTTGGTCTTCTTCTTTCTTTGCAACTCGGTGGAGAAGTTCTGCACACTGTTTTTCGTCCTTTTGGTTTTTGTATTTATTTAGTTTCAGACTTAATTGCTCGTATGATTAGCAGAAAAAATAAGAATTGTGTGACCGTTTCCTGATAGTGAAAAAGCTCGACAGCAGTTTGTTTGGGTCAAATATTTGGGGATTTAAACATTTGGGAATTTGAGAATTACAAAATGAGTAAATTTGAATTTTTGGGAATTGGGAACTTCAGAATTTTTGAATTCAAAAAATGGAGAAATTTAAAAATTGTGGGGCTTGGGGATTTAGAATGTAGAAAGTTGGAGACTTTGGAATTTGGAAATTTGGGGGTTTAGGAATTTGCGAATTTGATAATTTGAGTTTTAGGAATTTGAGGATTTAGCAATCTTGGAATTTAAGAAATTAAAAACTCAGAAATTTGAAAATATGAAATTTTGGTACTGCAGGAACTTGAAATTTTTTAATTAAGTATATCAAAACTTTAAGAAACGTCGAAACTTGTATACGTAAAAATTAAAAAAATTGAAAAACTCGAAAGTGCAAAAACTGTGAAATACAAAAATTTGAAATGAACTCTCCATTGCCCATTCGGTATAGTTTGATTTTCTCGAGTAATGTACATAATATCTTTCAGCCACGATTAGGAGTTAATACCGTTTTTCCGTCTTTGATGTCCGCTTTCAATTCGAAGTGTACAAGTTTCACCGATATTCCACGCGTTCGAGATCTTCCTTTTGTCTCTGCACTGGCCACGGAATTTAATTTTTTTTCCTGCCCCCTCCAGTTTCCTTGAAACTTCATCTCCTGGCCAATTCCAACAGAAATGAAGCCCTCTGCCAGGGACTTTGAATCTCGTTGGAATTGAATTTCCCGGAAACGGAGGGGTTGAACTTTTTCTTTGAACAACGTCCTATCCAACCAGCTTTTAATTAAGAAGTTCGAGTTTCTAGGTACAATATGGATGTTTATTGCTTCAGACAGTAAATGTGCTGCTCGAATGACGACAAGAATCTTGTTTTGTAGATCTCTGATTCCTCCGCTTTCTATTCGCTCATATTCCATCAATTGCAATTAAAAAATCTGAATAATTAGGTGATAGGGTTTCTGATAACAAGAGGTACTTCATTTTGTAGTTTTAGGTCATGTTTGTAAGATTTTACGTCAACAGTTTCTGAGCCAATCACAATAATCTTGAAAGACTTTTTGACGTTTCAGATATATTTCCAAAATTTTATGTCATGTATAACGGAACTGGAAGTTGAAAATTTATTTGTGGAAAATTCTAGGATGATTGAATCATAACCTAAAACAATTATATTCGTTTAATACGATGTATGTATTATAATATCTTCAAATTTTATTCAGTAAAAATGATCGCTGCGCAGTATGAAAATAAATTCGTACGAATTCCTGTAAATTGTGGTAAATTGTTGAAAACTATTGTGATTATTAAATGCATCATGAAAAATTCATTAAAACATTGCGTTAAATAAGAAACGAAAGATCGTTCGTGTTCAATGCAAAATGAATACAAGTAGTTATGGTTTGAAGTGTAAAGTAAAGGAGAATCAATTGATCAAGGATTGATCGAAGCAATCAGGTGTGAAAACTTTGATAGTTAGCTTCCTTTTTCTTTTATAGCAGAGAGGACACTCGCATGATGGAGAGGACGCGGCGGAGTATACGGAAGACAACTTTAATCTTGTTGCTGCCTTTGCTATTAGCTGTGAGTAAAACTTCTAGTCACTTTCTGTCTGATTTAGTTACATTCGTCAAGTGAAATGTTGCCGAAAATGTCATGTACCACGTGTACACGCAAAAACAGTAAATTTCGATGAGATATAACGGTGCTAAAAATACCTCCGTGACGTGGAAGACATAAAAAATAATGGTAACACATTTTAACACGTACAACTAATTGGCGAGTTAATTGAGGATTATATTAATTAATATACCACACCATCACCCTTTTGACATTTGCAATTAAAGAAATTTAGTAAAATATAATAACTGCAAACTATTTATTTTTTGGAAGTATCATTGAAGTTGACATTCGGGTTAACTTTTATAGGCAACCCAAGAATTATTTTGATCAAAAGTGGAATCAAATATTTACCGTAATAAACGAAAATGTGATACAGAATTCACATAAAGTATATCAGAAGTGTTCACATTCTAAAACAGTAAATTATGAACAACCCAGTTTTCTCCCAGAAGGTATAATTACCCACGAGGAGTTAGGTATTAAGTGTCATCTAAATGAAGCACACTAATGCGGTAAAAAGTAATTAAAAGAAGTATAAATTTTCGTAACGGAACATCCACTTTCGTTTTTGACCGTCGATCATCTAATTACCCCATATAACCTATGGTGCCGTATGTTCGTTCCGACAATCAGCTGTTCCGTTTCTGTATCTAACAGTCAATCAAATAAGCAGTTCTCGATCGGTGTATCATTTTCTAAGCTCCAATTTAACGTCAAACGAATGGTTGATCACCACTTACTTAGCGAATGTTCTGGTCACTTAAAGTGACAGACGGCTCGTACGGCGACCGTTATTCCGCACTGCGTGAAACAGGTGAATCTATTTATGCAGTGTTGTACGTACATACTTTTTACGACCTGTTTTAGAATCAAACAGCATTTACATTAGGCGACTTTTGGCTAGATCGTGCAGTCTTGTACGTACATACTTTTTACGGCCTATTTCGCGATCAAACAGCATTTACATTAGGCGATTGTTAGATCGAGCCGATTTATAGTGGATCAATTTAAATAGCACGATCAGTTTAAATAAGACAGCTCGTGTTCTTCGGACTTGTAGTTTGTGATATAATTCAAAATCGAAGATTGTCAGCTAGTGAGTAGTTGTTAATTAGTTGTAGTTGGTAATTGATTAGTTGTTAAAGGAGTTGAAAATGTGTAGGAAATGTTATCGTGGATTGCGTGTAGAAAGGATCTGATGTGGATGAATCGGTGATTGTAGTCCAAGAACTGTGACTTTGAAAGGTAGGTTTAAAGTCAGTTGTATGTCAAATGATGTATCTATTGATTAGATCGTTTATGAGTCCTGGTGAAATCATTATAGATCAAGATATGTTAACCAGTAATTTTATTAATATTAAAATTAGCAATATCTTTATTACAATAATTATTACCATACTGAAACTGTTGAAAATTTTATTTGGTAGAATTTATTTTTACAATAAACTTCACCTTCTTACAGATCTTACGAAATCTTACAGATATCTTCTTAAAGAAACTTTCTTCATTTTTATTATCCAAAACTCCGTTGTCAATCATAACTGTTATCCTAAAGTTTCCGATCTAGCGATTATCATAGAGCTAAAATAAAAGTGCCTCTAACGACACCGACAATGAACTTCCAAAAAAGTTTAAATATTCGTACACGACACGATTGTCACATGATATAACAATCAAAGTGTACCAAATACCTGCAAAGCAACGGTGTGGAAACGTTGCTCACGTCAAAGCTCGTATCTCGAATCAAGAAAGAGCCGAAATCGGCCCAAGAGGAATCGCCTAATCTAAAAACAGCTCGAGGCGGTAAGAATCGGCCGGCTGACATTCCGCGTCGTCGAAATTTTTCAAGTTGAAAAGGTTCGATCGTCCCGTTAAGCATTTTCATAACCGTTAAAAAATGCGAAGTGTCCTTTCAACTTTCGGGAGAGGGGGAGGGGACAAAGCGAACGAAGCCTAAACGTTTCATTGATGCCTAAACGTTTGTCGGTTGGACCGCTATTCCCGTGGCACACGTGTTGTGCTGGCCGAGAAACAACACGACGTTAAGGCTTAAGAGGAATCAACGTAGCCACGGGCCCTCCTTGTGCTACATATTGTCTGCTGACGCTGATCGTTTCGAAGTAAAAGCCTCAATGAAACGGTTACCACCCTGAACAAGCCTGCGACAAGAGCGTGCGCGTGCGCGTGTGCTCGAATCAGGCGGGTTTTTTGTTTTTCTCTTTCTGTGTCACTTCTTCGACCATCACGTTCATCGAAATTTACCGATTTCTGTTGTTTCTTGCGATTCCTGCCGTTTCGCTTCGTTCGTTCCCGTGTTTTTCCACCGAATTCCTTCGTTTCTGCCTTTTTTCTTGGTGATTTGCATGCTTTTTAGGCTGAAAGTATGTTTAAGGTGTTTGAGGAAATTGATTGTCGCGGTAGAAGTGCACGGTGGTCACGAATCATTGAAATGTTAGTGATGGAGGATTCTAATTTTTCATTGTACAATATACACTAGTGGAATTAATTCTTGACACTTTAAATAAAAATATTTGGGCAGAATTTGTATATACTGCTACGATAAATTTATACCAGAATATTTTTATTGTAAGCTATAATGTTTATAGTTATGCCCCAAAATTAGAAAACATTGATTAGAATATAAAATGTCAACAATTATATATTAAATTATTTGATTAAGTGCGAAATTTTTAGGAAAGATTTGACAGTGTCCAAAATTGTTTCCACTAGTGTAATTGAATTGAGAGAAGAAATGAAAGCAATTCGTTCAATTGTCTTAATGTTATGTTAATAATGCAAATTCTAATATGAAAGTTAAAAAAAATTTTTGATATAAACTCTGAAATTTGACTATTAATGAATGATATTTTAAACAGTTAAAATTTTCACGTGTTTTCATGTGTCTGCATATGTGCAATACTACTGTAGCAATTAATCTGTCAAAACACTAATTAAATATACTATCGCATTGTTGTACTTCCGACACCGAGTCTGACATAATTTCACGACATAAAAATTCCACAAAATGGTACTCATCCGACATCAACAAGAATCTTAAAGTTTGACGAAAATAACTACACAGATATTTCATGAACACAAAATCGCTGTTTGCAAACTACAGCAAACCTACGATAAACAAATACCTGATTTTCATGCACGTAAAGTGAAATATGATTTGATGACAGAAAAGTATCATAAAACAGCGCTTATGGCACACCAATTTCAAGCTCGGAGCTTGCTAAAATTGACTACGTGAAGATTTTACGGACATTCTTAACATAAAATGTCCAGCCGCGAGTTACAACGAAATCGTAACCGGTTTGAAAATATACAGAGTTTAATGAAATTTGACGATGTAAAAGTACCGTAAAATAGTGCTTACGGTATATCAATTTGAAGCTTATAGGTTACGAGCAGTGTCTACATAAACTTCTCATCGATATTATTATTATGAAATGTCTACCTACCGGTTGTAGCAAATAATAACAAACTTGGTGACATAGAAAGTTCGACACATTTTGATGGCATGGAAGTATCACAAAATGGCACCTACGGTGTATCAATTTGGAGCATGAATTTTCGCCAAAATGGCTGCCTAAATGTTCTCTGAACGTTCTCGACATAAAACAGTGGATCATTTATTTTAAAAATAATAACTCGGCTAATTCACAGTTTATAGTCGGTTAAACGTTTTCCATTGGTTCAATCAAATATGTGTTCCGTATAAAATTGCAACCGTGTATCACCAAAGATTTTATCACCGAAAGGAGTTAATCTTTTACTGTTTAATTCGTAGCCGTGCTCGCGATGCAAATCGATATATCGTACGCGATACGTATTTATTTTTAGCCATCCCGGCGAAATTTGTTTACACGGAGAGCAGCCTGTCTGCCGTAACAAAGTGGAATAAAAGAAAATACGAATGTGGTCGGTGCATCGTGTTTACACGTTGCAGTCGTAAATGTATCGCAGTTTGTAGACGGTAATTCTGCGCTTCACGAGCCAATGAGTTTTCCGATATTTTCGTAACTACAAAAACCAGAATAAACGCAATTAATTTGCTCAAGAACTCGAGGCGCTTTTTTAAACTTTAATTAATACCATTTTTTGTTTGTTTGACGTTTTATAAACCTGTATCACACGATGCGAACAGGTGTACATGTTTTGACGAACGTTTTGTGGAATCTCCGAGTATTTACCGTTGGATACGTTTCACTCGTTCGATAATTCGATATGCGTTCAATCATTCGTTTCGAGGACGTTGTATCGTTTGCCTCGTTAAATACCTACTGTGTATTTTCGATATGGGTATTAATGAAATTTTTCCGACGGTATATATATGCAACTACGAAAAGGCGAGTGTGATAAAATGTTTGCGAGATTTTATGAAAATTATGGGTTATTTTATTCGTTGGTCATTCTGTTTATGATAAATCTGGTATGTTATTTGTCGTCTGTCATGTAATTTGGTACTTGGAATTTTGAGAGTTTGGAATTTTGAAATTTTATAACTTTGAGAGTTTGGAATTTTGGAATTTTATAACTTTGAGATCTTGGGACTTTGGAATTTTTGACTAAAGATGTTCGAACCTGGGATAAGTAGGAGTGTGAAAATTTTCGAATTTTGGATTTTAAATGTTTGGTAATTTTGAGACATATAATTTTGAGACATATAATTTTGAGAACTTGAAAATTGGGAAACTTCGAAACTTGAAAACTTGAAAACCCGAAAACTTGAAACCTCGAAAACTCGAAAACTTGAAAAAGTCGAAGTTTGGAAACTTTAAAACTTGAGACATGAAAATTCGGAAACTTGAAACTTTGTGAACGCGTGAATTTGAAAACTTGAAACCACGAAAGTTCAAACTCCTGAAAACCGGAAAACCCAAAAACCTGGAAATCTGAAAGATCAATCACTCCGCAAATTTTTATGCAGTTCGTGAGTTTACGACGTTACCCCCTCGTCCGATCAAGGTCTCGGCAATTTATCTAGCATCGATATCGGTGTCTCGACTACCTGTTATACGACACTATAAATACCCTGTATAAGGCTTAGCGGCAAGTGTTACTATGGTGTGTCCACTGTTAACTATAAGATCCGAACAAGCGAAGCGAAGATAGTAGGTCATCGCGCCGGACACGATGTCCTCTTTCGACTATACTCTCTAGACGATCTTCTTTCTTCCTTTCTCGTTCTTCGCCACATTTTCTTGATCTCTGCTCCCCACCCATGCTCTCTCGTCTGACTCTCTTTCTCTATCGGTAGTCTCCTGCCGAGACGATATATAGCGGGTCAGATTCTAGTCGAGTTCCAGCCCAGGATTGACTTCTTTTCCATCGGCAGCTTTCTTTCCTGAGAAAACGTCTCGTACCGTCCCGTTTTGACCCGTCTCGGCTCGGCTCGTCTTGCCTTCTATCGTTTCTGATCTTCTATGGAACACTCTTTTAACGCGAAACGATCCCACGTATCTTGTTCGTGTGACAGACAACAGCAGATAACATAATAAGCTCTTTGTTAGGCGGAAAAAAAATCGAAAGGGGACGCGTTGATTGTCTCTGTAGAGCATTGTGCCTTTTCTTCTTAAACAGGGTCACTCGAGAGTGAATACTTCTTTGGATGTCAACAAAAAACAAGTGGATACATCACTTTTTGAATGTTTGACAAGTTAATCTTTATGCGAATATTATATCCGTAGTTTATCTCGGACTATTATTTTTGTAGATTATCTCGGTCCTAATATAACACATTAATATTATATGTAACATATACTTTGATGTGTATTTGTAGATTATGATATAAGCGAATAATAAATTGATATGTTTGGGGCAAAAGAGTTGCTTTTTTAGCTCTCGTATTTTATCCGTATTTACCAGAAAAGTTTACGACAGCAACAAGGAGTGTTGCTTATCGAGAAGTTGCTTCGGGTTTCTTTATTAAAAGTAGTTCAGAAACATCAACGAAAAGGTTGGTTACTTTGAACCCGTAAGACAGAGAATGTATTTATTTCGCTGTAAGGAGATTTCGTTACGTTGGCAAAATAACCGAGTTAATTATGTTCCTGGAGGGCATACTTGCAAATTCACAACTGTTTGCTTCTTTCAGGCGGGTAGAAATTGTTTGAGGGAGTTCGAAAGTTTCCTTGTACTTTGATAGGGAGCGACTTGGATTAAAATAGTTCCTAGCATCGGTTATTGATTATCTTCTGGGGTGAACAGATTGAAAGATATTGGAATCTTCCGAGTAGAAAAATTCCGATCAGAAATCGATCGATTTTCTTTTTATCGATTCCAAGCGCGATTTCAACCTTATTTTTCATTGAATTATTTTAAACTTATAAGTACAGTCGTGGACAAAATTAAGTGGACAGGTATCATAAATAACAAAAGGTTAATTTAATTTAACTAACAATGCCTATAAATCAAAACTTTATTGCACAATTATATACATTAAATAAATGTTTTTTTCAAGTCTAGAAAAGCATTTTACGTTCTAAATTTAATAGTTATTTAAAACATTGTAACAAAACAAAAAATTTTGACATTTCTGCAATGTCCACTTAATTTTGTCCATGACTATATATGCATAAATAATTGTCTCAATGTTTCGAGTGTATAATTACACGCGTAAATCATAACGACATTAAACTGTGAATGAATAATTTTGCACAGAATGTTTCAAATAAACAAATATTATAATATTATAAAAGTTATTCTATCTCAAAAAAAAAAAATCGTGTACCTAATAAAATTATTACATCGGTTATTTAGAAAAACGTTTCCAACAGCGTGTATTTATGAAAAGTTGTTTAATTCACGGCTTATAAAGTGTAGGTACATGAAATTCGCGCCAACGAACATTCTCTACTTTTCGTGCATTTGCCTGGTAATTTTATTACCGCAGTGAATCCATAATGTTCACGCCTTTTTCGTAACAAAGTTTAAAACATTATTCCGGTACGTGAAACAGTATTCTACATATTTCGCGATGTTTTAAAGCGTGACGCGTTGTACATATACAGGGTGGGCAAATAGTAATTGGATCATATTGTGTTAAGATCAAAACTTGAAGTTAACTTCAATTTCATCATAAATACGATACTTAATTTCTCTTGTAATTAATTATACGTTTATATTCATTTTTAAACTTTTAATGTAGCGCCTATGTCGATAAGAAATTTTATAAATTTTTACAATAGTGTGCGTAGAAAATGACATTTTCGTAAAAAATTTATAAAACATTTTTATTTAGAGAATATTTTGACAAACCATTTTATAAATACATTGATTTTGTATTGTTGTAAATACTGAAATTTACTTCAAGTCCAAATTTATTTTGGATAAAGAAAAATGGTTTTTAGAATATCGTGCAGGGTCATTCTTTTCTATTGAGACGTTTGTCATTTCGTGTATCGTAGAAATTATCCGATTACTTGGATTACGAAACTAACCTATCTCATTAATATATGTATCGCAGAAGGTGGTTTCTGGAAATTAGTGGTCGCGGTTCACCAAAGTGGCATTCATCTTAGGTTCTAACGCGTTTAATTGCATTCCGTGTCGGTAACTCGTGGCACCAGACGAGATAAAACAGAAATTTTGTGTTCGAAACTGAACAAATTTTCTACTCGAGATACCAGCTCAAATTTGTTTCTGTTAATTTAAAAAAAAAAAACAACAGTTCCTAAATATTCTGTATACAAAAATTGATTAAGTAAAAAGGGGAAAAAGTGAGGTTATGTTAAGTTAGTTGTCAAATAGGTAAAAAGATACATAGCAATTGAATTATTTTCTAGAAATGTGAACTAAGTGACTGAGGTTCATTCACAGAAAATTGATTCATGTGATGGAGGTATATTTATACAAAATAGTTTGGGGAGACGAATAAAGTAGGTAATGAAGGACACAAGGAAATCGTTTCGCATAGCAGTACTTGCAGGCGGTAATCTTTTTCAATTAAAATCCCACCCTGCGGGTTTCCTTCAATAAAAGAGCGCACAATCATTCTCAGCCTGATTCTCACGGTTAGGGCTACGCGACTTCCTTCTAATCGTCTCGTAATTGGATCGTCTCCTCTCTTCCTGTAGCCACGGTTTCGTGTGGCGAACTACCGATTTCTTGCATCGTTTATTACATCAAACAACACTATTTTCGTTTCTATTACACACAGGTACCAAATATCTAGATATTTAAAATTGGAGACAATCCGTGTACAACTACAATCCCACAACGAATTTGGACAATTGAAATTCCTAATCGAATGGATGTCCAAAATACTAGATACCTAAGTTCAGGGATACTTAATACTCTTCATACGGAAAATACAAGAGTACCTAAAACCACGAATATATGAATGTGGGTATCTGAAAGAATTTGGATAATTGAAATCCGTAAACGAATGGATGTCTAAAATACTAGATACCTAAATTGAGGGATACTTAATATTCTTCATACGGAAAATACAAGAGTACCTAAAACCACGAATATATGAATGTGGGCATCTGAAAGAGTAGATGTCTAAAATACTTGAAGTTGTAGGTACTTATAGGATTTGGTACCTGAAATATCGAAGACCAGAAACTTCACATACTTAAACTACTAATTACCCGAAATTCCGAATACCTAAAAATCGCAGGTATCTGAAACTAAAATGCCTGAAATAGTAGGTACTTGAAACTAAAATGCCGGAAATACTATGTACCTGAAACTGAAATATCTGAAATAGTAGGTACCTGAAACTATAATAATTGAAATCGTAGGTACGTATAACACTCGGTTCCTGAAATCTTAAAATTCTAAAACCTTGCATACCTAAATATCCATATCTAGCTATTCAAAACCCCGAATGCCTAAAAACAGTAGATACCTGAAATTATATTTCTCCAAAACCGTGAAGACCCGAAATTTTGAATATTTAACGTTGCAAGTACCCGAAATCGTGAATATGTATAAACCTTTTATTACGCAAGTCTTATTTTTGATGCAAAAAGATATACGTAAGAGGACGAATCTAATTTGTCAGCGATTTGCGACACAAAATCTGTTTACAGACGCGATTGTCACTGGAAAGTGTCAGTGTACCTATTTCTAAACCGTACTAATCACATAATGAATCAATTTTCTCCTCCGTGTTTAATTTCCTGTGGGCATTGCCTATAATCGCGGGGTTTTCGAAACACATGTAAGTGACATGTTGGTACCGCGTCGCAACGTTCGAACTGACTGACCCGGCCTACTTTTTCACCGCCATATACAGAGAAAGAGACTATCTGTATTACGACGTCGTGGTTTCTCTTCGTAAAAGTCAGCTATCTTATTTTCGATAGCGTCTGTCGAAAGCACGTGGACCCGCAGAATCGTGTTGCTTTCTAAAGCGGGTGAAACGCGGCCACTTCGATACAGTTTCGTGCCTTTTATTTTTTGACAAACGATTCTTCTCGGGTCCCATTCTTCGGCAACAGCATTTTCTCCCCTTCTTGATCGGGAACGTTAGATAACAGATCGTGCTTCGTTGCTGGATTCCGGATTCCTCTATTCGGATCTATCAGATAAAGATCGGAATTTATTTCGGCGAGTGACAAGCGTTAGGTCGCTTCGAAAATATTTGCGTACTTCTTTTATGAGAACTTTATTTCGTAAATTTACCGTAAGTTATAAATTAGAACGCGAAATTAGTAGAATTAATTGATTTCATGGTTGATATATGTTTCTCGTTTGGTATGATCTTTTTGGTATATTTTTGGAAGTTCTTGAGTCAGCAACGTTCGGAGAAAAATTTAGTTTGGTGATTATTTGGTTGATATTGCAAATTTATTAATGGTATGGTTTATATTCTTACATTTAAAAATTGATGCCTTGGAAATTTAGAAATTCTTGAATGTAGAAATTCATAAACATTGAAATTTGGTAATTAAAAATATAAAATTTTCAGTTTGCAGATTTGAATGTTTAGATAGTAGAAAATGTCTATGCACTGAAATCGAATTTTTTTATTCCTCAACTTCGAACTTCCAATTTTTGCAGGTTCAAAGTTTTCAAATTATGAAATCTTCAATTTACAAATTTTAAAATATCGAGTTTAGCGATATACGAATTTAATAATTTAATAACTTGGTAATTCTGTAACTTGCTAATTTGACAATATAATAATTTGGTAATTTGTTCATTCACAAGTCAAGCAATATGATAATTTGAACACATAAAAACACAACGACGTCAAAAATCAGTTACTCGTAGAACAAATATTTCTATGTTTTGAATCGACAAATTAACTTCTCCTTGTCGGTCATTCGCATGACCATAAACTGACCCCTCGCCGACAGAATCGCCCATCAGTGGTCCATAATCTCGAATAACGTGTAATTTCACGGTGAACTACCATAATTCCCCGATACTAGCGAAAAAGATTAACGACTTGCTAACTCGGAAAAATAAATATCATTTACAATCTCGCGATACTTTAGTCTCTGCGTTCGTCAAAAGATCGAATTTCCATGTTGACGAGAACGACCCTCGTATTTCATTGTCGAGCAGACACTGTTACCACGTGTCACGTTGGACATTGCAAAGTGGACCGTTCTAATTAAAGCTAGAACGCCGACTGAATCGATTGTTCAGCCAATTAACAAGCACGTTTTGTCCTTGGTGTACAGCGAAAGTGTGCTGTCCGATACGAACAAAACGTGGCTTCTCGTTAGATGACAATAGAAAAGTGAAATCAGTCTCGACCTTTCTATGGCTACCATGCTTCCTTTGCGCACGACCCTAACACCTGGCTTCTTCCGTTACGCGAAACACATCGAATCCGTGAAGAAATATCGAAAGTGACTCACAGTACGGATATCCCATGAAGAAATTTACCGTTATATCCTTCGTAGACAAATCCTATATATATTTCAACAATTTTTTTGCTCGTTTCTTGACGATATTGCAAATTAGGGAATTAGGATCACTTTCTTGTGGACATTTTTAGATTACCGTTTTCAGAATAAGAAATTGCGTAGACAATTTTGATGCTGGAACAATTAACTCTGTTAAATAAATTAGACTAAATTAAATAAATTTGACTAGATTTAAATGTTACAAGTTTATTAAAAATTGAACTTTTAAGTGAGTTCTTGAAATTGTAAGTAAAGTTGTAAAATTATAATAATTGTAATTTGAGAGTGCAATTATTCGTTAAGGTCAATTAGACTTTGAAATATATGTCTATCAGTTTCCGCATAGTCGGTTCAGTTTACATTGAATTCTCAATAATTTCTGCTTAATTCAAGCTACCGTCATTATTGTTGCCATCACTACAAGTTACAAGTTACAAGTTTCTCCACAAAGATTATAAAATGAGTGAAAGTAAATCACACTGAGAACGTTGTACTAAAAAATAATTTAAAATGTTTACAATACTATGACACACAAAATATATTAAATCTGTTGTTCCATAATTGTCGAAGTATGTATGACCTACGAAAGATGATGCTAGTGCAGTAAACGACGCAGAATAAACCTAAATGGTTTGTAAACATCGTAATCAGAAGATGAAGTAGCAGTTTCTGGGACAATTTTCGAAATTTCTGAAACAAGAGCGTAGACAAGTCAGTCACGGTTCGGTTTCATCCACAATGAAGGCTGTTGCGCGATTTCGTTTCACGCATCGGCCGTTTCCGCGATACTTTTCTATCCAGAAAGTCCTTGGAGCAGATCTGGTGCAGGTGCAAGTGGAACAAGAAAGCGGACAGATACGCGTACAGTCGACCTGCCTATCGTTCGGCTACGAACTACTCGTTTCCTGTCGATCATGAATCCAATTTTGTCGTTACAGCACGATTTAAGGTCATTAGTACTATATACAAGATAAACAAGATGTCACCCTAGGCAAAATGTCTCCTTTCACACACGAGTTTTACTCGAAACATTTTTTTTTCCATCTAAAGAGTTTAGGAGATAACTGCGTGTGACTTACGTCTAACGGAACATTTCGTATCTGTATTGAGCATGTCAAATACGTGGTGTGCCATATCTGATGGATATTTGTCAACTCGGAACTTGAAGCGCGATTAGCTCTGCTTGAAACATTTGCTTCGATAATGAATTGTTTGAAAGATAATTATGTGGTTTATTTTAAATGCTACATTCTGTGTTAAATAATGACAAACATTTGATTAATTAAATGTCATCTAAGAATATAAACGAATGACTTTTATAGTGAACTCTCGTTGCATTACCATAAATATATCTTACTGTATCTTAATATTTTATTATATTTTAATATTATATTAGTATTTCGAAATATTTATTATACATTATTATTTCAAAATAATATATTGTTTCAAAATAATAAATTATAACAGAGAATATAGTATTATATCGAAACTATAAATCACACATTAAACTATCTAGAAAATGGATAACAAAAACGTTGATAAAAGAAATAAATGAGAGTGCAGTGTATTGGAAAACTACAGTTATTTTCCTGTAAATAGGGATTTCAGATTGTACATCGCTTAAGGCGTTACCACATAATTCGTGGTTCTATGGTGTACACTATACATACAGTTTTATGGTGCATCGCAACGAGACGCCACGAGGTACGCGTCGGAAAAAAGACACTTCAATTTCGTAACTCTTTGGTAACAGGAACTCCTGTAATTTGAAAAACCTGACTATGCCTGTACAGTTACCTCGGACCGTGTCTATACGTGATGCTTTTTTTTTTTATGATTCTGTTTTTCCCGAACAAACGCAACGCTTACGTCCACAAAAGTTCATACAACTGGCTGTTAGGTGAAACACCCTTTAATCATCGGTACTCTTCAATTTTCCTTGTATAAGAATTAATTATTATCAAATCTGTGAAATGTAGAACCACGTTTCATTTAGAATGAGATTACGATTTTTAATCTAAATTTTTGTCGAGGTAAGGTAAATCTTTGACGACATTAAGATTTTTTACATAAAATATAAATGTTTGATGAGGTTGAATTTAATCTTAATGAGGTTAGGATGGTAAATGTCTGATTGTTATATTCGGAAAAGGATTTTATTGTAAATTAAAAGAAGAATAGTGCAAGTTTGTACAAGTATAAAAGTCTGAAATTAGCTAACTAAAATTGTGAAACTTATTTAGCACAATTAATAAATTGTTATATTATTACTACAATAGTGATAGCTGTTTATATTTTATATTTTATATATGCATATAATACTTCCCATTATATACAACACTAAATTACACTGTTTATTAAAGTACCATACAAATTATCATAGTAAGAATTGAATTTTCTCATCTTGATTAATTATTATTGTTACAAAATATTACACTACACGTGTTGTACGTATTTTACGTTATACCTATAAGAATTAACGTTATTGGTTCTCGATATCAGTGTCTAATTATTAGGCAATAAAGCTTGTATAAAAAATTGTTGCATTATCCACAATCGTATCCCGAAATTTCCACCGTGCCGTTACAGTATTTTCCTCAAGTTGGAATTCATTTCCTGGCACTTTAGTAATTCCGAAGCAATCAAACCGATTAATGTACCCCTTTACCTCGAACGTAGCTGAAATCGATCGAAGGGAACACAAAGGCATCTCCATAGTGGATTGATAATACTCAAGGTCGGATCGTTTCGACAATCCACAACACAATTCGATGGAATCTCGAGCACCGTAACCCGCATTCGATTGGCATTCCGTGAAAGGTTGCAACGGCAACTGACGTTCGTGGAATTCCTAATGCAACTCGTTCCTACGTTTCGTCCGAACGAGGTGCTCGTCGAGCTCATTGTCATTCATTGTAATTCCAGAAAGAGCGCCGCTTGAACGCCGTGTGTGTAGACGTCGTAAAAATAAAATAACAGAAAAAATAGAAGACGGAGCATAGGAAAAGAATACAGGCGACGACGATAAAGTGGTTCCCCCTTTTTCCGGTACTGTCTCCTGCGTGCCTATATTTCTTTTCGGTTAACTCGCCGTTATGAATTACGGCAAGGTTACAAAACGGCAGCCGGTTGAATTGCCCTTCCGTATACGTGCAGGGCCTTGAAAAGGGCACTCGTCCGTCAACAAACGCGGTATTCGGCTCTGTTACATTCCGTCCCGTCCTTTATATGTCATTCCGTTTTGATTTCGACATAGGTACATTCGGATGCACAAGTAGGCTTCTTTTAGATAAAGACGTAGTTAAACTCGTAGACTCTTCAACTGTCAACTTCTCGAATTTTCAAATCTTTATAGTTCATAATCTTCTAAATTTTTTTATTCCCACGTTTTCGTGGTTTCGAGTTTTCGAATTTCGAAAAACTCAAATTTTTTAATTCTTCATCTTCCAAAACTGTTAAAATTCTAAGACTTCTTAAATTTTTTTCTCAAATTTCCTAATTTCATAAATTTCCAACTTCAGTCAGTTACTGTCAATTCATAGCTCAATAGGAAAATATTACTAGAAATGAACTAAAAAATTTGAGTTCATTTATCATGTTTTTGTTCGATGCTTAACAATTTCACAAGTATGGAACTTGTACGATTTACAAAATATATCGTTGCCACAAATCAATATCAAATTATCAAATATGCTATGGATTATCATAAATTCACAATCAGCAACTTAATAACAATTCATCCAACTTCCTTCGAAGTTACATCAAGTGTGAATAGTCACCTGTATCATTCATTAAAATAATGTGGTTTGCTGCTATGCAATCAACTTTGCATGAAGTTATTAAACACGTTATTGATAATTACGAATAATAATAATTATAATAATTATCAGCAACCAACTTGACAGTAACTAAAACAACTTCGTACCAAGTGACGTCAAATGTCAATAATCACTTGTACCATCCACAAAAGAGTGTGCATTGTGGGTATAAATCAGCATCAAGTTGCCATGAATAATCGCGAATCCACAATTACCACACAATTGACCATTTAAGCAAACTAATTTATATCTACTGAATTATTTGCAGAGGGTAAAATGCGAAGCTCCATTGGTAGACAGCAGCGCGTTACCATTGGAACACAGATCGGTTTACGGGCCACCGGCACAATATGGCCCTCCAGCAACTCACGGGGCCGAAGAGAATTGGCCCCTGGCGTCTCCGGACACTCCCCAGATAAAACACCTGCAAGTTCAATGCGAGAAAACGCACATGCGAGTGAACATCGAGTTCGACAGGCCGTTCTACGGAATGATCTTCAGCAAGGGTTTCTACTCGGACCCACACTGCGTGCATCTGAAACCCGGCACGGGTCATCTCAGCGCGACCTTCGAGATCTTTCTCAACTCTTGCGGCATGAGTTCGTCGGCTAACCACAACGTGGCAGCGTACGGGGCACCGACGCCGTCCGGTAGCTACGTGGAGAACACCATAATCGTTCAATATGACCCATACGTGCAGGAAGTGTGGGATCAGGCCAGGAAATTACGTTGCACCTGGTACGATTTCTACGAGAAGGCCGTCACCTTCAGACCGTTCCAGGTGGATATGTTGCACGCTGTAACTGCCAACTTCCTGGGCGACAATCTGCAGTGCTGGATGCAGATCCAGGTGGGCAAAGGGCCTTGGGCCAGCGAGGTGTCCGGCATAGTGAAAATCGGACAGACCATGACCATGGTGCTGGCCATTAAAGATGACGAGAACAAATTCGACATGTTGGTGAGGAACTGCGTTGCTCATGATGGCAAGAGGGCACCTATTCAACTGGTCGATCAGTATGGCTGCGTTGTGAGGCCCAAGATCATGTCCAGGTGAGAATTTTATCTCTTATGATATACTTAGTAATTTATTCTCAATATACGGGGAAACTTAAATTGTGCATCTGTTTTCAGGTTCCAAAAGATAAAGAACTTCGGACCGAGCGCATCGGTGGTCAGCTTCGCCTACTTCCAGGCCTTCAAGTTCCCTGACAGCATGAACGTCCACTTCCAGTGTGTCATACAAGTGTGTCGTTACAACTGTCCCGAGCCAAAATGTGGACATCCTGGACTCGAGTACGGTGCACCCGCTGCTGGTCTAACTCAGGAATACGGCACACCGGTGCATCAGAATCTTGGTGCGGAATATGGAGCACCACCAGTACCTGAATACGGTATACCTCCTGCGTTCGCTGATCCTCGACATCCTAGTGGACCTGCTGGGGCTTACAGGTAAGATACTTCAAGATTCTGATAAATACATTAATCGAGATCTGGCTACATATGGGCAACAAGTTTTCTAACTTTTGTCATATGACATCGATGATGCGTTCATGTTATGCATTTATAATGACACTGCAAACATCGTTATTGTTTAGTTTATTGTTATATTATTTCAAGTTTGATGCATCGATCACGAATGACCCCTACGTCATTGAACGAGTTATGCATGAACTTTTAACGTTAGTTGTCGACAAGTACTTATGACTAACAAGGTTTCTAACTATTGACAACTTATGTGTGCAGTGTCACCGATATTATCGATTGTCATATTGTTTCAACTTTAGCGCATTGTTAACAAGTGACATCTACGCCATTGAACCAGTTAATTGTACACGAACTTTAAACGTTAGTTCTCGACTCAGTGACCGAAATCTGGTGTTTCTGTTCGAACAGTGAACCAAACGCGGACGTAGTCCCGGCACCGCAAGCGCAAACCTCATCCTCCTCGCCGAGTTCGACGTCGGGTGACGCGACGGCCAGCAGCTCGCCACAAAGTCCGCAGGATAACATTCACCTTCCTCCACCTCCACTTCCTGGTCACCCAGCAGCGGCCTACCAGACCGTGAAGAGAAAGGGAACAGCCGGGTCCGAGGAGCTCGAGGGTAACCTAGCCACCCTCGGAGGTCGGCCGAGGTCGGTTGAAGGTTTTCCAGCCGAGCTTAGGGGTGCCAGAAGGCGAAGGTCGGACGACCAGGAATTCCTGGAAGACGATGATTCCGTAAGTACATAATCTATACCTCGCGCTCCACAAGATCTTCCTAGGACACTAAAAAGTAGGCGACTATGATGCTCAAACTAAGAACTTGTTCCTTCCTTTATGCATACTTTGGACAAGGTTAAATAACTGATTAATTATGTGACGTGTAGTAGTAGTACTATTTCACTGGTTAAGTCATACATAACCTACAAAGCTGCCGTATTTTATTTCTTCATTTATCTGTTTAATTTGTGAACACTTCCATATGTCTCATACTTTCAATATTCCAAAAGAGTGAACAACTTATTAATTCTGTGCAGTGAATTAACACTATATTACTATTTCGCTGGTTATGTTTATATATAACCTATAAAACTGTTCTATTCCACTTTTTCATTTATCTTTTTCTGCAAAGAGATTCGTCCTTTCAATATGAGAAAAGATCCATCGTATCGGTTCAAGCTTCAAACCTCCATAACTTTCGCCTCATTTCGAAAACTTCACCCTCTCTATATATCACCGATAAAATTTCAGACCGTATTACAACAACTTCATGATTTACAGAGTATCTATCGAACGGTCACCGTGTTCTCCACCCACGTGTACAAACGAGCAGCCCAAGAGATGACGGACGTGAATACATCGAGGACGATCCAGGTGGTCGCCCCGGGCGACGTGAACTTTGCCCTGGGCACGACGAACTCCAGCAACGACACGACGGTGGTTATCCAGAACGCGAGTGCCTCGTCCGACCCCGAAACGATTTGCATGAGCTTGCCCGGTTTCGTGGGCGGTTTGGTGATGCTTCTTCTGGTTGTGGTCGTCGCGTCTCTGGTCGCCGCGTTCCTCTTCGTCAGGGTGCGCGCCGTGGACCGGAAGAACGTCGGCGTGGCCGGAAACGCTTTCGTCCATCCGGCGTACGCAACGGAGAACTGCAGCGTGCCGAATCCGGAATTCGTCAAAGTGGCCAACTGAGAGATATCGCGACAAATTGGGACTCGGTGAACCGATTTATCTCGTGGATGGCCGATCGCGAGGATCAACCGTGCTTGGAATACGTCACATTCAGATTTTCACGCTCGAGTTACCCTCGGAACATTCTTTTCGTTCTCTTTCGTCGTTCTTTCGATCTGTCCTTCTCTACTTTCCCGCGCTATTATTCTCCGATTAAACCAGCCGATCTTACCGCGTCACCTTCACCGACCGAGTCTGCTTGAACGAACGGGCAGAATGTTCGGGAAACGTGTAAATAAACGCAGTAGAAGATGCGACAGAGATACTGAAAAAGGAGAACGAATCAAAGAATCGATTGAACGATGATGTCGGAGGACGTTCCACCTTGCTGTTGCTGGTTGATGTCGCTGGGGACATTACGTTGTTTCGTACAATCTTCGTTGTCGCACGATCAATTCTTTATTCTCAAACACGCGTACGGAACGAGAGAACAAAGCCGTGTTTCTTTCGCTGTGGTAAAATTTTGCGTTTTCTTTCGTTTGCTGTCCGGTAAGTTGGCGTGTGTACCAATAGTGTCTACACGGTGCTCGTCCGCCAATTTATCGGATGTGCATAGTACTTAAATCGAATGACTGGAATCGAATTGAATCATAACATAAATCGCGAACTGCATCGAGTAGAATCACAGTAATTCGCATCCGTTCTCCAACTTCACCAAAATGGCGGAAGAAGGAGCAATCGTTCTCTCAATCAAAACGCACCCTTAAACATCAAACATCCGTCAAAACCGATTTTTCAAAGTACAAAATGTTTCGGTACATCGCAAGTGTTTACAATTTACAGAAAAGGGTGAAAATGACCGAATTAACCGATCGACCTAACCTAACTTTGCGACAACGGTGGAGCGTTCTCCAACATCATACGTATCGAACCGGATTTCGTGACGCGTCGCGTTCATTGTTAGGAATAAAGTTAGCCTAATCACGCAGTAAATTAATGAACGATCGCGATGGGTTACGAGAACGAAGGTTCGACGACGATCGCCAGAGCAATCTCGGAGGGCATTGTAAATAAGCCGGAAGTAGTCAGACGGCCCTTCAAGACGCGATTCTCAATCACGAAAAGCGTGTACACACGATTATTTAACGTTTGTTTGTATACAACGAAAGGTATCCCCTATTTTATTTCTTCCCAGACATCATTGTACCTCATGTTTTCGCGTCGTCTTTACTGCTCGCTACGATGACGATGATCGAAGACGATGTTTATTTATTACTCTTCGTTACATTGTTTCTAACTCCTCTTCCCTTTCGAACGATCTAACTCTTAATTTATTTATCAAAATTCTTGTCGCGAACGATAGTTTTACTTCTTCCTCGTTTCCGCGTGTTTTCTCGGCCCTTACCTTTCCCTCGCTTAGTACTTAAGGAAATATTCCTCGAACTTGAGGAATATGTTTAAAGTATGTGTCTTGAGCACACAGTGAACGCGCATGCACGATGTACACTTAGTGTTACGCATGCGGTAGCTACATTTGTATACACTGTTATACTGGCGCGAGGAATGTATACACTAAGACAAGATTTGATTATTTCATAATTATTTTAATTACATACACATTTTTATTTATACAACCCTGCGTTCCTGTTCTTCATCCCTACGACATCTTGGCCGCTGAAGAAAATCTTGGCAGACTTATGGCAGCAATGGAAAATTGTTCTTTCATTGTTTCGGATCCCAAGTTTCTAATTTCTGACTAATATTTAGAAATTTTTAAATTTGTGGCTAAATTTCTACTAAAGTAGAAATCAAAATAGAAAACATTTTGCAAAACAAAAAGCAAACGCAAATTCAGGTAAGACAAAAAGTATAATTGCACCAGTTACAAATGTTTGTGACTAAGTTAATGTTTACAGTAGATCTGACAAAACAGTAAATTATAAGTATTTTAGTTAAAATTATCGTGGTTTGCATCTGGTTCCCTCTTCTTTCCAGGCATACCAGAAGGGTTTATATTTGTTTATCATAAATTTTCGTTGTCTCGCCCATCCTTTAACAAAATCAAGTTGTCTGGCAACACGATACAAACTATCATCAGGTTGTAACTTGGACGATGTTAATTTCTGAAATCTGCCCCTATTACAAAATACAATACCATATTATTTCAAAATGAATTTTCAAATACACTTTACAGCATCATCAACGTGCAATATATTTAATTAAAGTAACATTGCTTAATATGGAGATGTTTTTGGTAACTCTTTAGTAGAATGATTACAAAATAAAATATAAAATTTGTGAATGTTAGACAGTGGGTCAATTTTAGTCCAAGACCTATAAAGCCTGCGTAGAAAAGTAATATTTAGAATGGGAGTCTAAAATTTACGAAACGGTAACTAAACAGATTATAAAATTAAATTTATATTGTTACTGGTTCAACGATTCTTACTGCAAGGGTTAATAATTATGTTCATTATTAGCATACTTAGCTACTATTATCATCCATCAGTGGCTTACCTCAATATGGCGGTTTTGGAACTCACATCTACGAAATACGAAGACACTTCTTTACTGAGGTCCAAAATGGTACCTAATTCTATCCTAAAATTGCATTTACAGTAACATTAAGACACAGATCATATAAAATTGAATGCTAATTCAATTATGCATACCTAATACTTTTTTTACCAGCTGCAAACTGTAGACCGATGTTTCTTCGATTCAAAATCCGACAGCCGATAAAATCATTCAGCTTTATGCAAATTGTTTTAAAGTGAGAGGTGTCTTTCGAGTATCTATCATCGTAGTCACCTCTGAAAAAAAGATTAAGTCAAATATTACAATTTTAACAAACGTTTCAA
Source organism: Coelioxys conoideus (assembly GCA_947623535.1). Classification (NCBI taxonomy): domain Eukaryota; kingdom Metazoa; phylum Arthropoda; class Insecta; order Hymenoptera; family Megachilidae; genus Coelioxys; species Coelioxys conoideus. The sequence goes on along the minus strand of OX392455.1, from coordinate 8,844,186 downwards.
TCCTGACATAATTTAATTCTGGTGAAGTAATTACTGAATATCGAACAAAACTTAATTTCCAACCTGTACAATCAATTGATAAACTTACATCCATTTTATTGAAAAAATAAACATTATAAAAATTGCAACAATTGAACCTGCGTTTTCTAAATAAGTTTAGCTGTTATCAAATATTTAATAAAATTCAATTTATATTTAATAAAAATCAATTTATACGAAATATTTCATAAATGCAACGGTAAATTAATATGTTTTCAAATATTTCGATATTAATTATCGATAGTATCTCATTTGCATGAAATTACGGCGTAATTTAAACGAATTACTCAGTGTATTGACTCCATTATCCCATTTATCGTGTTTCAGTCGAAGTCGCGGAAGAACTTCAACTTCACAATAGATATCGGAGATACTTATGAATTAACTGCAACGAAACTCGATTACAGCGAGACCCGTTGTAATTAGTAACCCCCGATTAAACACAATTGTTCTACTTTTTTCTGCGACGTACCCGGACTCGACCACTTCTTTCTCTTCTTCTTCTTCTTGGTGCACCACAACAACAGGTTTCTGTTGCACGACCTTCTTCTCCTTATTTCGCGAGCTCGCAGGTGACGTCGATCCTTTGGTATTTCCGGAACTGAACGTATCATAACGTAACGCGCTCGATTAAAATCAATGCATGACAAGTTTTCAAGACTTTTCAAGATAACTTACCTTTTCACCCTCGGAAGGTGATTTTCCAAGTGCGTTGCTGGTTTTTCCTGCAAGTTTACATGACAAACTTTTTGACGTAAGCGCAAGCGATTTAAAAAACAATAATTTATTTTTTCGATGGAAGTCACAATAATAAAATAGCTTATAAAAATAGTAGAATGTTGAAATTTTTAACCTCTTGCACTAGATTTCATTCGGCAAATGCGTCAGACATAACGAAGTATTAGGTGCTACAACTATAAGACGATTAAAGAAAATTCGAACGTCAAAACTATTTTGCATTCAGCGATTCTCAAAAGTGCAAATGAAAATTAGACTGAAATTGAACATTGATCCGTGTTAAAAATATAAACGAAGTTTACCGTATTTGAACTTCGAGTGCGTCACGAGTGTAACTTGTTATTATAGGGGTTAAGCAAATCAGTAAAATAAAGTTACTAAACTATAAATTAGTTTAAAGTTCCTTTAAAAGTACGACCAAAAAAACCCTATTCTCCGAACCACTGTCTACACAAATAAAGCATCAATTTAAAGGTACAAAATAAATGTGAAAAATACCAACCCATTTTCCGAAGAAAAATTATATAATCGAAAACGAATTGTATAATTTGAAAATATAATGGCGAGTATTTACTCACTATGTACACAGTCTTGGTTATTGATTTCTTTTGGTCGGTGTCCCAAATCCACGTGTACGGCACTCCAGCAGGATTATCCCTCCAAATTCCTCCAATCTGATTGTAGGACAGCCTGCAGAAATAATTGGAAACTTGAACGGAAGGTGTCTCGGCAGACAGTAATTAAAAATTCCAGCGAAAATTCTTTGCCAACACAAACCTCGTCGCGCCGTCCTCGTTGAAGATAGCGCCGTTTCCCATGCTGTCGAATAACGCGATAACCTGTGATTTCCTCTCGATCCCCAACACGTCTTTACCCCCTGGGCTGAACACAGTATACATATCGTCTTGAAATTCATTTCATTCGATTTCACGTATGCAATATAACGCGCGGGCTTGTACCGTGTTATTGCAATGATTACATTTGCGATTATCCGGTCTGGAAACTTGAACGGCGATCTTCCCGTTCGGATAAAACACCTCGCCGGTGCCATCTTTGCGGAAATTCAAAAACACGCCTGACCCGTCGTCGTAACGTATCTGTTCGTCGTACGTCTGCCTCTTGAACCTAACTCGCGCCACGGGGCAAACAGATTAATGATTAATTATAATAAATTGACGAAGTTCTCTTGCAGCAACAAGTTCGAACGCGGCATCTTGAATGTCGTTCTCCATCTTGTTAGCTTTGCGCTTCAACCTAATAGTTAACTCGTTAGCGACTACCTCCAAAGTTTGTCCGCAGTTAAACGCGATGCGAACTAACGACTTTTTAGTTCATTTACCGTCGCATTGTTTGAAAGGACTCGCGAATGTTACTACGCACGTTCAACTTCTGCTTACGAAAATTAATTCCGCCGGAACGTAATTACTCCCAGTTTAACATATTTCGTTGTTGCTGCACGAGGCGAACGAGAACAACGCGCGTGAATGAGCTTCTGTTTAGTTGTATCAACCAATGTAAATAAAATATTTATTTTGTATTACTGCCTGCTCTGTGCAACATTTTCAGACACTTACGAGGTACGTGCAAGTTGATCTTTTTATACATTCCCGAAATGTCGAGCTGACTTTCAATTTTTTTAAATGTATAATAATATACATAAACAATATAATGCAGTAATTCACATATAATAATAATAATAATAATATATCATTTATTTAAATTAGAAGCACTATATTCTGTTGTGCTATTTCACATAATTCATAAAAGACAAAACAAATTAAATATGTTGTAAATTAAATTATTTGTAAGTATCGAGTGCATTCTTATTTTTGAATAAAATTACTTATCATTTTATTTTATGGAAATGATCGTTTGTGTCTTTTCACATATTATTTGTATTATTATTATATGTGTAATTTTTTGTTCCTTTTTATATGTTATTTTTAATTCGAAGCGAAAGATGAGCAGACGAAAAAGTATTAAATTTGCGTACCAGTCGAGATGAGGTTTCGCGGGCATTGTTCGATAGTGAACGACTTTCTTCATGGTTTTGGCAACCGGTAATATGGTCCAGCCGCGCTTCACAAAGTGCTGGTTTGATAATTGGTACTCGATCGTGCGTCGATAGCCTGTAACATAGGAATTTCAGCAGGATGTCGAACTGGACGCAGTGTACACATGTAAACCGCATTATTTGGACGCGATACGATAACGATGTGCGAACGCGTGCAGGGTCCAAGTACTCGCTATTAACGATGAGTTGCTGCCGGATTCCAGTCGATTTCCATTCGACCACGAATCTCGACAATTACGTCGAATTAGAAAACATCCTAGTCGGATTTCAATCTGACTTTGTTTTATTACGTTTCCTATTTTGTTGAAAATCTCTCCTACATTGTTAAGTTCATATGACACACTGATTACTACAACTTAAATTAACTGTACCTTGCACATCTCGACACAATCTAATTTTATACAGTACTTTCATAAATATATTCCAGCAAAATTTAGGCACTTGTGTGTATATAGAGAAAAATTTCCAACGAATGAATCTCTTTCACGTAGTCTCAATCTTTAATCCAAACTTAATATTTCACAATTTTGCATTCATATTAAAATTTTTAAATTCGATAATCGATGACAATGTCTAAACACAAGAAATGTTTCAAATAAAATTTGTAGTAAAGTACTTCTTTTACGAGGTATTTTAAATATATTTACATTAGATGAACAGGTATTTTATAATAAATATTTTATATCATAATTAAATGCACATATACGAGTAAATGTGTTCATAGATAATCGAAGTGAAAATTTCTGAATGACGAAAAGAATTATTGAAATTTGTATAATTTTATAGCAACTTGTCTTACTTGTGTCAACATCGCCATGTTTCGTAACTCCTGGCTTCCTTTTGAGTTTACGAGAATCACTTCTCTTACTGCGATCGTCGTCCATTTCAATCGAACTGAGCCCTTTTCGACCCTTCTTACTCAATACACTCGTCCCTTTCTTGCTTCGTTTATCTGAACCGAGTGTTGATTTCTCTTCCGTACTCGTGCCGCCTGCGTTAATTCAACATGCAACGGGAAATTTAATTTCATTACCTTTATTAATTATATACATCGTGCGTGAGATATTTTGTCTATTAGACCAAGTGTAGCTTCCACATTACTGACAAGTTTTCATGTTACTGATCGTTAGATTCCTTGATGTCATGTTTAAGAAATTGCCGATGTAATGTAACAATTATTAAAATAATTAAAATTGTTTAGTGTTAGATGCGTATTTGCGGAACAATGAAAATCATAGAATTTATAAAATTTTAGAATTTGAGGATTTGAATGTTGAGAATTTGAAAGTTAATCAATTCAGGCGTTTGAGTAATAAAACATTTAGAAAAAAGGAATTCTAAAAATTCGGATTGTGGTGATTTACAAAACTGAGAATTCAGAAATTGAGATTTTTTGGAATTTAGGAATTTCGGGATTTAGGAAGCTGTAGATTTATAAATTTAGGAATTTCAGAATTTAAGAATTTCAAAATTCAGAAAATTGGTCATGCAGGAATTTGAAGGTGTAGAAATTAAAAAATTAAAAAATGTATAAACTTAGGAATTTTTCGAACGTGCTGATTTGAAGAATTGAAAGTCTGAGGAATTCGACTATTTTGAAACTCGAAAATTTCAAAATTCGGCCTTTTGGAAATACTGAAAATTGAAAATTCGAAAATTCAGCAAAATTCGAAAATATGAAAATTTGTCAATGTAAATTTAAAATTTTCGTTCCACTATCCCAAAATTCCCCATCCTAAACAATTATCAAATTTCTCAACCAATCGTTGCCGAATAACCTCTTCGACCTCGCGTCATACAAAATAACCAAAACACACTCCTCTGAAATTTTCCCAAATTTTCCCAAAATCTCACCGACTTTACGTCTGTACGTTAACTCGGACTCTGTCAGTTCCGCGTCATCGCTCGCACGCCCTCTCCGTTTCCTTCTTCCACCCTTAACAGCGCCAATTTTGTTCTCCGTGGTTTCGCTGGTGTCGTCGACTAACGCGTCCTCTTTTCGTGCTTTCTTTCTTCGTCTTCGAACGTGCCCGCTCTCTTCGCGGTCTCTGTCTATTTTCCTGGCACGTTTCTCTCCTCCAATCTCGTCTATCGTATCCCTATAAAGTTTCCTCTGTTTTACCTTCTCGGATTTCTTATCTGACCGTTCCCGTTCGTCATTATCGTCGGCCATTCTCTCGATCGACATCGATCGGATTTTTCATTTTTCCCGGCGAGATTTCGTACCGTGTTCTCGCCGAGATCCATTACAGCCAGGACGTTTTTACCGATGGATCCACGCTAGGATCGTACCTGCCTTTTCTAATTTTCCTCATTTTTCCGATAGCTGCTCGTTCCACGGTCGCGTCCTGTAAACCACGCGATGGCGCATGGATTTTGCCGAGCTTACTTCTGTACCGGACATCGTCACGTTTTCGTCGTCCATCTGATGCGATAGGATACTCATCCGGTCTGTCGATATCGCCTCTCCTCTTCGCTCTCCCCATCCTCTCCTGCAGGAGATAGTAAAGATATTTGGTTTACTACAATATTCCTTCAAAATTTCCAAGAGCCTGTAACTTATAATTAAATGTACGAATACTTTTGTGTAATTCGCAGAAATACATTCGTTATTGTGTCATGTATAATATACAGTTATTTTTGTTCAAATATAATTAATGACATAGAAAATATTTTATTTCTATAGTCCAAGTGTATGAATACTTTTGCCCCTCACTGTATACTCCCCGTTAAATACAAAAACTGATAGCGAATAAAAACACCCTAACCGATACCATTTAGAGGCAGCCATCATAAAATTAGAGAGGTGAGAATCTTAACATAAAACCTACCGATGTATAATGCACGTTTATTTTGAAATTAAAAATAAAGTTAAAAAATAAATAGATGAACGGTCAAATACAAATTGGTGTACACATTCATTCTTTATCTTGATGAAAATCAACAAGAATTTCAAAACAGTCTCCTTAAAATGCTCTGTAACTTAAAATTATGAACTTGTTGAATGGTCATGTTGAACGCTTTGGTAGCTTCAGTGTTTTGTATCAAAATACATAATCTAACTAATAACTCATAATGAATAAAAATAATCTAGATGACATTAAAAGTATCACAGGACCAATGATTATGTTTATGCACATAGTTCAATTCACTATACATAACCTAACTAATAATTCATATTGAATAAAAATGTCTTAGACGACATTAAAAGCAATGATTGTTCTTTATACACATAGTCCATTTGACTATGCATAACCCAACTAATAACTCATAATGAATGCAGACATCCCAAACGAATTAAAAGTACCACTAAAATAATGATTGTTTCTTATACACATAGTCGAATTGACTGTAAAATGCGTAATAAGAAGATAATTCGTACATGCAACGCCGCCTTTGTTAAATCCGCATCGTCGCCAGTGTATCTTCCTAGCTCTTTTCGAGATGAAGTACCATCGATTCTCCTAGCGATTGCATCTTCGTCTTTGTCCCGATATTTCATCGCCAGTCCATCTTGAAATTCTTCGATTTGAGAGGATGTTCTCGGACGACGATGTTCAGCCGCGTACATCGCCTCGGTGCCTTCGGAGTCCCCCATAAATTGTTTGCTCTCTAACCACTTCCCTTTAGCTTTTTCGGTTTGCGTCCTAGCGGCGTCCTATCGCGGCAGAAACCACGGATATTTTCTGTTTACACGGATAGATATGTTTTTCGGAACTAACCGATATCGATTGTTGAAGAGACCACTCCTTCCAGATGTCGTGGTACTGCTGCGCGTTCTTGCAGCAGAATGTACCCTAAATAAAATTATTATGGATTCGGGCATTTAGGGGTGGGTAGATGATGCGAGGGAAGTATAATAAGGTGTGGATGTGTGGCGAGAGGAATATTTATGGTGCGATTATGCGGACGATATAAGGCGCGATTACGAGATGCGTGGGCAAAATAACGCGTGGATGATATAACGGATTGCTACATGATGGTTGACTGACATAACGCGAGGTTATGCTGCCTGTTGGCGATATAATGCATACGTACGTGGTGCATGGATGATATGACACGTGGATACAGGGTGCGTGGATAATATAATGCGTGGCAGTACCATCGTTACCGTCACATACATTGCCATATGATATTATGGTGAGTACGTGTATGTTACAGTAGCAGATATGCGTTGTTATTATGGTTGCGAGTGTTTATAAACGTGGCAATATAACGATGGTCTACTGTATGTGGCGGGCAGTTATCGAACTACTGTACCGGTACTAGGTTTTGAATTTTGAATTAGCTATAATGTTTTAGTTTTTAAATTACCCATTGCCGAGTGGTCTCGCTGATAACGGAGTTGCAGTATTTACAAACTTTAAGGAAGGGTCTCGTATCAGATCTTTTCTCACTCCAGCCTCGAATAAACTTGTTCACAAGATTTAATAACAGCTTCATCTGATTATTATAAATGCGTCCTATAACACGTCACAGTGTAAGCCTTCTGTAGTAATACTTATAAAAATTATTCGGTAAATATTATCAATGATATCAGTCTTTCGGTAAATATGAAAATTACTTGTCATACGTAACTAAAATTAAATTTCTTAATTAAAAAAATTTTTTAATTTAATTCTTTAACATTTAAACAAATTTTTTAATTTAATTCTTTAACATTTAAACAAATTTTTTAATTTAATTCTTTAACACTTAAACAAATTTTTTAATTTAATTCTTTAACACTTAAACAAATTTTTGAATGTAATTTTTTGAAAAGTTGGTATTCTTCTTTTGGAAAAAGCATACAAATTGATTAATATAGCGGTGACTTAAAACTTGAATTTTGGACGGATAATTTTTTTGTTGGTACATGGCGCAAAAAATACCTGATACAGGTTGCCCACAGCAAACGAGTTTTTTCATAATTTCTTTCATGCAAAATGATAAATTTCGTAGACTTTCTGGCATCAAACATGCTGACGTGTTTTCTAACATGTGCAAAACGTCTTTTACTTGACAGATGATGTTTTCAATGGCGCAAGACTTCTCAAGACATTTTAGAATCGTGTCTACCTATTTACAAAGAAAATCTAAGTTATTATTTACTCCTTGATACAATGATTTCTTCATTTTTTGTGAAAAGATACATTTTGGAACTTTCTTAAACATTATCTGCCGAAAAGTGACATGATTTTTTAGCTTCCAACGTGATGAATAGCAGCAACAAAAGATTGTTGTTACAGAAAATAAAAAACATTTTCAACAGTTTCGCCGATTTTGATCTCTTTTAGAGAAAAGTAGTTAAATTACGATTAAATCGATTAACATTTGATTATAGAAGATGAAGAACATGAAGAATAAATTCATGTCTCGATATATGTAAAAATAGATCTATACTCATGTTATTTTCACAGTAAAATGTTACTTTTTGAACAATATCTTCCGGCAAATCTTGCACACTTCGATATCGAACACAAACGGAAGTGTCGTGAAACAATCCATGTCGTTGATATTCTTCGTTAGAGGTTTTTCCACAAATTACCGATGTCACTGCCGCAGACATAACGTCCAGCGCCCCGTGTAAAGGAATCTGATCATAATTTATGTCGTCGCACGTACACGCGTGGGATCTGCTCGTTTTTAAATCCAATTAACACGAGTTTCTATATAATTAAGTACGGTAATACGAACTTCAAGAAGTTCAAAAAATTTTTCAGCAAACGATGAGCCCTCAGGAATATCTGCAACGACAGTGAACACAGTTCAACATTTTCTGTCAACCGATTCGTATCCGATGAGCAGAATTTCTTGCAATCCATCGTTCTGAAAAACATATTTAATTATAATTGAGCATTATATATAATTTCAGTTATATTTAATGTTAACTATTTACGAAAACAGATTTCTATGAATTCCGACGAATGGTTTTCCAATTTACGAATTGTGATTGTGCGAGGACATTGACTGTTTCTGAAGTAGTAAATCAATTTGTGGGGAAGGTGAAATAATTTTCTATTACCTGGTAAATTGATTTAGCGGATGAAAGTGATCGAACTATTTGTTTCTGTTGCAGCAAATCACGAGTCCTTTTGATAACGCTTATTGCACGTTTGACGTTTGACAACTGACGCTCGATATATCGCTCAAAATCGTAAAATACGAATAGTTTGATACATCGATGTTTTATTTTATGCTATTCCACGTCAGCATTCACAACAGTTTTATCGACAGAATAAAATCACTGACCTGTTGATAATACCAAATCTCTAGACCTCCGTGTTATGAACCGATCACGCAATAAATGCTGTTGTGATTAATCTTCAATAGAAATAAATAAATGGAAAAGACACATGTAGTAAAAACAGTGGATATTATACAATATAGTATATTAATTGTGGTGTAGAAAGTTGCAAGGAAAAGAGATTGCAAGAGCTACTTTTAAGAAGTATTGTTATTTCTTTATAAAAGGAGTGTTTATATAAAACCTGATGTCTATAAATACATATAAAAACAGTATTATAATTATTTATATTTTTTACAAGGGAAAACCTTTTTATATTTCTGGATACACTGGAACTTTTCGATATTTCTATGTAAAACTTTCTACATGAAATTTCTATCAAAACTTTTATATTTTATGTACGAACTTACAACTTTCTATATTTTTATATAAATACAAAGTAGGCATTTATAGTCTAATTTACCGTCATTCTTTAATCACAAAAATCAAATTCGCAACATATACGCTATTATTCACTTTTTAAAACGACAAATGAAAATTTGAACGACGAATGTAAAACATTCGCGTTTCAAAAATATCAAAAAACTTCGTTTATTCGAATTGAGTTCAATGTTTGTAGTTGATTTTACACAATTGTCCAGATCGGTGAACCCTGGCAAAAATGACCCACGTACAGTTATAACTTAGCTCTGTGGTTATAACAGTGCAGGTGTTATAAATTCCTTTACAACAAGAGAGTTTGTAGCCAGTTAATAAAATTAGCGCGTAGCGAACGGAAAGTTTCGTGTTTGCCAATGATGCACCAGAAATTGCTGTATTACCTAACCGAACCTATTAAACCGGCTACCAAATTACTTCGAAATTGTGTTACGTTGTTTTAACCACAAACTTTTATCATATTTTAAGGGGATATTCGATTACGAATGGTACACATACAATTAAAATTTTATCATGCATTATTTTATTTCTTTTTTTTAGCGCATAAGTACATATTTTTATACATGTCTTTTTCTACTTTAAACAAAGTTCTTTTTCTAATGATTATAAATAATATACATTTATATTATTAATGTATTTTAATGTAACATTATTAATAATTTAATTGCAATCACTCCATACAAATACTATTCTTCTTTCATACAAATCATGCTTACAAGCTTAATACATAATTCAAAATAGTATGTCACATTTATCTGTATAAGAATATATTGGTAAAATCAGTCCTCCCATTTCTCAATTTCAAGTGTTTGCGACAAACGAGAAACTTCATTGCTATTTTTTTTATAGAGTGTCCTAAAATATAAGTTTCATTCTATGCACATGCCGAATAAAAATGAAGTGTCAACATTTCAGTAAATCAAATAAGTTCGATATACCGAGAAAATTTAATAAATTCAGTAAATTAAATGAATCCAGTTAACTGAATGAATCGAATAAATATTATCAGCTGACAAAAACGACAAAACATTTTGGCCAACGCGATAACTCGTTGATGTTTGTTTTCCGAGTATAACTCGAGTACTAAATCTTCGCGGGTTAGCAGAAAAATTAGAGTCGTTCGTTGAGAACACGGTACACGTGTTGGCACTCCATACGAGCGTTGTATTAATATAATATCGCAACAGGAAATATTAATATCGTCATGAGAATGCAGCAGCTTGGTATGCGCCATATGAGACGCTTTCTGCCCTCCATGCAATAATCGTAAGCGGTAACGAAACGGTCCTGTACGCTGGTATATGTGCGTGGAACAATTTTCGACGGAATTTAAATATTCCATATTTGGCCGGTTTTTATGTCGGATAGCGGGGAGTAGGGATATTATCATCGGTAATCTGCATTTTCGTGAGGCATCTTTTATCGCTTATTGCCACGAATAACTTCAACGAGTACACTCGCATAAATTTTGTTACGCGAAAATTATTGTATCGCGGAACTACAAAAAAAAACGTGGTTCCAAATAAAAGTATACGTGGTCGTAAATAAAATGCAATATTATCTGATCTTAGTACGATCACAAATTATGTATTTTCTCGAAGATACTCGGTTTATTATAAAAATAGCAAGTGAGAGACTAGTTTAAGTTACTGGTTTTCTTTATTACAAACATGATGTTTGAGTTGTTTATATTTTAAGAAAGGATTAATATTCATCTATGTACTTGAGGTATTGAAGATGTTTTCGAATTAGATGGGACACCTTGTGTAATAAATTAAGCCTGCTGACACGTGTTCCATTTGAGTTCCTTAGAGAACTATTAAAACATTTGACACAGGTTATCGAAGCGTTGAAAGGTTCTATTTATTTGCTTAGTATTGTTTCGATTTCCGAGGTCAGCCACGTACAATCAAGTAATTATGTTTTAACTAGATCACATCTGTTCGGAAGCAAGTACATACGTATTCGTGCCCTATTAGGGTAATTCGATCGATTTTGTTTCATCTATTATATTCATTTCGATCTGACAGATGGTGAGGTAATGAAAGGAACTATAATTAATACTAATAGTAATATCGAATTTCGATGTTTTACAAGTATATACATACATATATTTTTTTAATATCATTGACTACATTTATTGTTTCCTGTTGTCTCAATACAATTTCTTAGCTAATACATTTGATTGAAATAATAAACACGCTGTGTGAATTATAATTCAGTTTCCAATTATATTACATTCCAATTCTCGATAGAGGGCACTACAATTATTAATCATTAATTCGGAATTAAATTCTAATTGTCGAATCAAAGAAATTACGACCGAGGATTTTAATATTCATTTGTATGAGGTTATAAATTAAATTTTAATTTAGCTGAAACGTGGCTGAATGTGAAATTGTACCGGAATTTCTGTATTTCGTATCATTTCTGAAATCCCGTTCAAGGATGATAGAAGACAATTACAGAAACGTCGATGTTTCCGCGCCACCTAAATCAGAATACCAACAGCGACTCGATTTACGTTTTCGATTAGCCGGTTCGGAAATCCGTACACCCCGGCACCAGTTCCAATAAAGATAAACGTAAAATCTAACTGCGGACCGTAGGATCCATTCGTTCGCGGCCATCTCAACGAATCTTGCGGTGAACACCTCCACGAGAGAACATCGAGACCATGAGAGAGCACTTACGGTAGATGAGCTCGCGGTGTCTGAGAACCTTGGAAGAAAATTGCAAAGATCCGAACGCGTCGGACTACGTTTTCGGAATAACACTGAGATATCTTCGCTTTCGAGTAGATCCCGCTCCACCTTTATCGCTTTTCATCAAATTAGAGCCGAACGTGCCCGATCCTGAAACAACATATGCTCACGAACGTAACTACACGCTTTTCCCTTCATCCGCTTCCCAACTATTCGATTTACTTGAAATTCTTCCCATAGCGGCATTTATGCAAAGCGAGCTTGTCCCCGGTCCCGACAAAACTTTGTCTCGTTGAAATTAAACGCGGCCATCTTCCGCCACGATACCCTCGTATTCTTCTGCCTCGGTGCCTGGAGAATAGTTTTAATAAACTTACGTGAGCTTCAAGTTTTTGCATCAACCCGACCTGGCTACAGGTCGATCAACATTACCAACATTCTCGTTTCATGAAGAAAAAGGTAAGGTTCATGATTTACGGTTCAATATCGAGCAAGAAATTTCATCACGGTTTTTAGAGTCTCGCTCCTGTTGCCGGGTGTTTAAGTATATGAATTTGGTCACTTTGTTTGTGCTCTAACTGAACTTCGAGGGACTATAAAAAAATTCAATTCTCGGTTTTTTAGTTTGTGAAATTGTAAATGTGGACGTTTAGAGGTCTGAAAGTCGTCAAGTTTGTACAATAGAAACATAGAATACATAATTCACGAAATTGATATATAGATATTAGAAAACATGACATTTATAACGTCAATATTATGTAGATACATAGATCACAAAATTCATGAAAATTATATACATATATGTGGATATATAGAATACAAAATTTATGAAGTTTGTACATAGATACATGAAATATAAAATTCATGAGTTTTATATATAAGTACATCGAATACAAAATTCATGGAGTTTACATATACATACATGGAATATAATATTCATTAAGTTTATATGTACATACAAAGAACGCAAAATTCATGAAATATATAGATACATATTCATGAAGTTAATAGATCATATAGACACATAGAGTAGAAAATTCATGATGTTTATATGTCGATACATAGGATACAAAATTCATGAGGTTTATATATAAGTACATAAAATACAAAATTCATGGAGTTTACATATACATACATGGAATGCGAAATTCATGAAGTTTATATGTACATACAAAGAACACAAAATTTATATAATTTATAGATACATATTCATGAAGTTTATAGATCATGTAGATACATAAGTAGAGTAGAAAATTCATAAAGTTTATACGTAGATACATAGAATACAAAAGTTACGAAGTTACAACATAAATTTAGAAAATTAGTTAATATTTATATACGAGGATTAAGTAATTAGGGGAGTTCGCAACCCTCGAAACACCGATTTCGTTCAAACTTCGCGTAACTGCGGAGTGTCTCGAAAGCGATAACTCTGCAAAACCGTAACACGCAATTCCGCTAAGTAAGAAATGTAGGTTTTTACGTAGCTGTTAGAATAAACGTGTCACGGTGGACGAAGAGACTCGTAATTCAGTGAGAAACGAGTAGGGTAATTCGAAGGAAGAGGGAGGTTCCTACGGGTTAACGACACGCAGGATGATTCAGTTAAGGCTGTTCCACGAACTACTTACCGCGCACAATGACGATGATCCGTTGATTCAGGGTGAAACGTGGCATAGGCAGCCGACGATGCGAATAATCGGATAGTGGATAGAAAGTGTAGCTGATAGGGGACAGAGGTGAAGATGAAACGCGGATGGAGGGGGGGGGGGGGTACAGGGGTAAAGGTGGTTGTCTCCGCTTTAATAAGACGCACCACCCGCTGAACCGTTCGAAACTTTGGATCGACTTTGATTAGAGCATCCTGCTAATGACAGGGCATCGACCGGCGTTTAATCTAATATTCAAAACTGTCTGAGCTAACTCATCACGAACAGAATATTAGCTCGTCGGTCGTCGAGGGCGTTGGCAAACCTATTCATGGTCGCATTTACCGATCCTTGATGCGATCCCGTGTTTCACCTTATACCACCTCGAGCACCATCGACAGGATATTACCGGCGGAGTTCATCCTGCGGGAAAATTACCGGAAATTTACTGGCTCAGAACGACGTCTTTCTTTCGTGTTAAGCGTTCCTGGTTGATAATTTGCTGGCGACTGTATACCCCGGTTGCATCGACGGAGCAAACGAAGTACATTAGCGGGCTGTCGATCTTGTCTCTTGAGAATCTTTTTTATATTCGGAATTTATAGATTCTTCTATCGTCACATCTTTTTCAATTTAATATACTTTGGGAATCCCTAAGAGATGTATGATCGAGTACGGGATATATTTTGGGGGCTTTCAAAGATCTGAAGACCTATCGTTGGAAATGGAAATTGAAAAAAGGAGCATAATGGGTATCTAAAAATTCGAGAGGGAAAATTGATATTTGGAACCTTTGGTATTGACGATGTCGAAATATTAGGAATTAGAGATTTACGGTCTAGTAACTTCGGGACATTGAAATTTGGGGATCAAGAATATGGGGACATTTTAGGATGTTGTAATTTGAGAACTTTGAGATTTCGGATCTTCAGACAGGAGACTTCCGACATTTGGGACTTTTGTGATTGGAAGATCTGAGTGTATGTGAACATAGGGACTTTACGGTTTAGGATCTCGAGGATCTAAGAATTTTGGGGGGCTAGGAATTTCGAGATGTATTTACAGAGCTGGGCAGTTTGGAACCTAGAGTTATCGAAATCTAGGGACTTCAGGATCTAGGAAGTTAGGAATCTGTGAATATTGGAATGAAGGTATTTGAGGATCTATGCAGTTGGAATAGCGGAATCTAGGGAATTGCGTGTAGTCGAATTTTGCAATCTTTGCGTTCAAAAATCTGCGAACTTGCGGTTTCGAAATTTTTTAATGTAAAATACATGGAAAAAATACGCAATCTCGAACATTTAGAAATTTAAAATGAAAAATCTCGAGAAGTCAAAAATTCGACCATTCAGAAATTGGAAAACGAAAAATCTCGAAAATTCGAAACCTCGAACAATCAGAAATTTGTGAACGTGAAACCTTTCGCGCGCGCGTCCACGTTCGAAAAAATGGCGCGTCACATCCGACGGGAGGGGCGGGGCGAAGAAAAAAAGGTGTTGGTTCGTTAGATTTCATTGATTCTTTGTTTCCGTTAGAAATTGATGGGAATATTTACGTTTAATTGAAACGTTACCGTTTGCGTAGCCGTTTCGCGCGTTGATTAAACACACCTACGAGGCTGGATACCTGCAATCAGCGTGGGTAACCAGGTTCAAAGGGCTTCCGCGTGGAATTTCAGCGGTGGCTTTCAGGACGACTGGATGAACACCGACAGGCTGAGTGACGACACGCGTCCTTTGCACGTCAACTTCCAGGAGCGCAATTTCTCCGGTCCGTCGCTTTAATTGCTGAAGGATCCAACGAGAATCGTCCTCAAAGGACCCCGCCCGGCAATAACCGACAAATCTGTCCACCTACCTAAACACGTTTTTAAATATGAATTTATCTGTAATTCCGACTTCCGTGTTTCTTTGATCGGCTCACGCTTTCGCCCGCATCCCATCGCCATCGGGGAAAATTACGATTTCCTTTTGTCGCTTGCCGACTTTCACTTTGTTTTTTTTTTTCTTTCTAGATACTCTTTCGCTGGTGGTGGATCTTCCCGTTGCTGCTTACGATCTATTCTTTCCATTTACGATTTTCTTTCGCAGTTTACCATATTTTTTGCTTTCAACGAATTTGGATTATTTCACTGTGTATAATAGATTATGTAAATAATAATGGAATTGTAAAATTGTAAAATGTGAAAACAGTGAAGCGCTGAAGTAATGAAATGGTAAAATGTTGGAATAGTAGAATCGTAGACTTGAAAATCGTAGAATGGTAGAATACTACCATCACTCTACAATGATAGAATGATAGAATGATAGAATGATAGAATGATAGAATGATAGAATGATAGAATGGTAAAATGGTAGAATGGTAGAATGGTAGAATGGTAGAATGGTAGAATGGTAGAATGGTAGAATGGTAGAATGGTTGAATGGTAGAATGGTAGAATGGTAGAATGGTAGAATGGTAGAATGGTAGACTGGTAGAATGGTAGAATGGTAGAATGGTAGAATGGTAGATCGTAAAATGATAAATTAATAAAATAGTAAAACAGCAGAATCTGTAAAGTAACAGAACAGCAAAATAATACGATTTTCCAACAATAAAAACTATAGATTAACACAATAATACAATAGTAAAACTGAGAAATAGAAAACATGAAAATTGAAAAATAACAGAATCATACATATTAACAGAAGGAGACAGTAAAATGGTAGAACCTATTAATTTATTTCATGCGGCAATTAAAACAACAAACTACGTCATGAATGTGAAACAGTCCCGAAATAGCATATGGCGTATTAAAAACGGATACAATAACGTTGTAAACGTTAACATCGCTTCATTTCGTTGCGTTATTACGTAAACGTTTGTTCGACGACGGTGTTCTCCTTGTAACAATAGTCAGCCGCCGAGTCTTGCTCGATTTTCCGGAACTTATGACACGCATATACACGGCATAAGCAGTTAGTATGTTTTCAAGCCTTTCCATTCATGCACCATTTCCCCCGTACTCATTCATGGCCCGTTACTCTTGAACTGCGGCTAACGTATAGGTGTATGCTCGCACGAGAGGCTCGTTCATGCTAATTTTATCGCTCGCGGATACGACGTCGAATTACCGCCGGCGAGTCATTATCGTGGATTTTGATAATACCGTAGCAGGTCGATTATCCATGGGTTTTGTTCAACCGTTCACGGTAAACGAGCATGGGATATTTACGTTCGCTTAATGCTCGATTGTTGCGGCGGCCGACCATTCGCCGTTCCCTGTAAATCAATGAAAATTTAATCGTTTGATAATTTAATCGATACGTTAATTACACCTAATTTTATCAATAACCGAACCGCCACGACGCACACGTGCCCCGGTGTTCGGTTATTAAACGCGAAATCTCCTACTTATAACGGGTGACGATCTCGCCGCAGGATTTCTATCGATAATTAATTTCTGATTCGCGTACAACCAGCGGATAATTATTTCTGAATCTCCGCACGGATACCGAGTACGGATAATATTTATTTCGGCGCGTGTTATCTATGCCGATTCGCATTCATGGCGACACCAGTAAATAGAATGTGAATTTTATAGGATATTCTGCAATTTACAGTTCCGAAAGTACGTATTAATTACGAGCTTTAATTATTTGTTCATTCATCTTGTTAATTGGTATTTGTAATTATCTGTTCATTTATCTTGTTAATTATCTCCATAATTAATCGTATATTTATAATATTAATTATTGTCCATAATTATTTGTTTATTCATCTTGTTAATTACTGTTTATAATTATTCGCTTATTTTTGTTATTAATTATAGTCTATAATTATTTGTTCAATTATCTTACTAATTATAGTCTATAATTATTCGTTTATTTACCTCATTGATTATTATCTATAATTATCCGTTCATTATGAA
Source organism: Coelioxys conoideus (assembly GCA_947623535.1). NCBI lineage: Eukaryota > Metazoa > Arthropoda > Insecta > Hymenoptera > Megachilidae > Coelioxys > Coelioxys conoideus. The sequence goes on along the minus strand of OX392455.1, from coordinate 8,826,407 downwards.
TACGTCGCTTCATCCGACACAATAACGTAAAATTATGTTGGACAAATGCAAATTTGAAATTTATAATAAATTTATTGATGATGTCGATTCACGTTCATAGTTTCATAACTCAAAGAAAGCAAACTTTATAGGGGAGGTATTTGAGAATTCATATTCTTGAAAATACTAAATAGACCACGTTAATTATTTTCTCTCATTATTGGTTTTTTATAAACACCTCATTTCATCCTTTGAAATCTTGTAAAAGCGTATACGATGAAAGTAAATTTTAGATAATGAATACTGAAATTGACATCATTAATAATAAAAAATAGGTCTTATTATTATTCATGATTATTCCGCTACTATAAACATATCATTTCACCCTGTAGAACACAGAATGCAACACAAGCGAATGTCACAAGGTAATATAACCCTTTATTCCAATTCCAACTTTGCTATTCCGATTAGAAACAAACATTCGTATTTGTCTTATAAATCTCCCGGTAATCTCTCGAACGGGCAACGTGTTAATCAAGCGACGAATCCGACGGGCGGGAAAAAAAAATAGAACCGGAAATAAAATCGCGATGAACGCAATAATTCACGTTTAATCCGGTTCGCTCGAATCGCGGCGTTTTCCGGCGCATCGAGAAGGAACGCGCGGAATCATGCATTTGACAATACACCGACGAAATTATATTCCCCTGAACGTCATATTTCAAGGATGTTCACCGAGAGATACGTTCGCCGATGCGGCGTGCAACTTGCGTTTTCTCGTTTACTTCTTGTCACCGGAAACGGAAAGAAATGGTCCGGTCTGTGAACGACGTAAAAAGAGAGACCTCGAGCACGTCTCCGTCTCTGTTTCTCGCTTTTCCGCTCTTGAACTTCCGCGGGACGAAGAGAGGCGACGAACAGAGAGAGAAACAAAGGGGGAACAAGTGGCAGAAAAAGGTCGGTGATAAATGTTTCAGGGACCGACGCAATGACAAAACGTTTTGGGGTCGGGAAGTCACGATTCGAAGTAAGAACGCTCCTTTGTCTTTTTCGACGACACGCGGAAAAACGCGGCACCTACGTGGCCCATAAGTCCGCGATTGTTCGATCGGATTAATCATTCGCTGTTAGTTCTGGTAATTGCAAGTTTTTCAGTCTTACGGTTCATTTTATGAAGTCTACTTAATCCCGGAACGGCGACATAACCTGTTTGCGTATTTTTAATATGGTGTTTATAATCATTTATTTGGTCTCTTGTTGTATGTTCTCTTTCGGTTTAAAAGTCTTTTGATACTTATAAGTAGCATTCATTATAGGTGATTCAACTTAAAAAGTTTATTCGACGAAATATTACATGATTTTGCACATTTATGACATTACATGAGGATATAAGAAAAGATTGTGATTGTGACTGTAATAACAATTATAGTCAAATTGTATTAAAAATGAGGATTATTTCCTACAATTTTATTGAGTATCTAAAATTCAATTACTTATCAAAATATGAGTCTTATAATGTGTCATCCTGTATTGTATATTTGGAATACATAGTAGTATTGTAACACAATATAATAATATCGAAAAATATCAACTGCAGTTTCATGATATAGTCTTATAAATATATTGAGAAATAATAAATTGATCATCATATAATCGATATAATCAATTATAATAGTAAAAAATAATTTTGGAAAATCAAAATGTAAGTATTCACCGAATAAACATTTTATTCAATATGACACAATCGCAAGTGATAGAAGAAGAATATATGTAAAAATATATATTCAAATTCCCATTTGGGGATCACAGTAGTAAATGTGTTAGTATAACCGAATATCAGTATAACCGACTCCTATTACCAATTCTCCTTGCAATATATCAAAGAACCCTAACAAAACAAAGAAATACAATGTTTAACCAAAATTAACGATACATCTACCAAACAACTTTCTGTGAAATACCAAAAAGCCCATATAAATATCTCATCGAAGACTTATTCCCATGTGAAATAAATCACGGTATCGACTAGAATTTCGATTCGGCCAGACAGCGGTATCAACGATAGTTGGTAACGAAATTCTAATTGCGGAAAATATCGACGAAACCGCGTCCATTCACCAGAGATTTCGTCCCTCGGCGGGAAAGCGGACGGAAGTGAAAATGGCGGTCGGCCAAATTTTATATATTCCGTCCGTTCCGTTCACGGACAGCAATTTGCAGCTCTTTACGATGTCCGCAGGGTTGAAGCTCGTACTTCCAAAGAAGGTAGAGGATTGGCCAAAACACGTCCACCGACACGTCCTCTTGCCCTACCCCCCTCTTTTTAACCCTGCTTTTCTCTGTGTCGTTGAAATACGTTGCTGCCGGATCACATTTACCCTCGATGGGCTTAGGTGGCAGGGGTTGTTCGGATAGAAGACCGAGCTTTTACGAGCTCTTGGCTCGCTTCAAATTTGTCTGGATCCTATCCGACCATCCTGAACGTCGGTTTCTCCTTTGCCTTGCTGGAAATAAGGGGCAAATCAAGAGACAGCCAGTAATAAAAAGAGTTGGATCACCCTTTCACTCTGCTTCTATTTTTCTTCCGACATTTTTTTACTGCTTCCGTTGTGTTTCCCTGCACGATATGCTACTCGGCCGGAAAAATGTGTACGTACATAGACTACTGCGTTGTAATTTAGTACTTGCAGACTTGCGTTGTGCGTGGACCGTCGATTGTATTTAGGGTGCAATAGAGGGTGGAACATGGGTTATCGATGGACGTATGTACGTAGGATAGGAATTGTATCGATAGTTTGATATATCGGTACTATCGTTGAGATAGCGACATGGTGGACGGAGGCAGAAGTGATCGACGCAGTAAGCAATTTTTGAGATTTCAATTTTTGTTCCTGTAAACTGAACTTCGATTTTTTTAATCTTGTAGTTTCTCAAATTTTTTGATCTTTAAGAATTTGAATATCTGGTTTATCGATTTTTTTAACTTCCGAATTTTTAAGCAATCAAATTTTTAACTTTCTAAACTTCTAAAATTACAGTGCAAATTTTTTAATTTCCTAGTTTGGAAACTTCTAAATTTCTGAACTTGAAAATGACCAAATTTCTGAATTTTTAATTTCTATATCTCTGATGTTTCCAAATTATCAAATATTTCAATTGTTTTATGTCCAAATCTAATAATTTCCTGAAACTTCAAATTCACAAATTCTCGAGTTGAAATTTCCAAATTCTCGAGTTTAAATTCTCAGATTCTCGAATTCAAATTCTCAATTACCGATTCCAGAAGACCAAAATCTCCAACTTTTCGGATATCCGAATCCACAATTCGGATTCTTACCAATAGCAATAATTTTTCAGCTTTCGTTAAGCGGAATATATATCGGGGTAAGTTTGATACAAGTTTCTACATCGAATGGTATCGTTATAAAACATGTTTATCTGTTTGGATATTTGTCCGCGCAGGAAGGGCGGCCACTTATTGTCGAGGAAGTTGCGACAGGGTTGAAAAACGTCGGGTTAAAAAAACATCGGAAGAAAGGGAGCGAATTTATAGCTTATTAGCTTGGAGCCAACTAGGAAGCACAGTCTATTGAGCAAAGTCCATTGAAACTTTCCTACCTCTAGGGATAATAAAAAAAGGACGACGATAGGGAAAGAGGAACGACAACAAGTAAAAAATGTAGGAAGAGGATATACGAAATGGGGAATAAAGAACACGTACGGAAAAAAGTTGTGAATGCATTGAGATTCCAGGAACTATCTTTCTATATCGGAGAAATCAGTTAGGCATTTCAATAGTTCCATATAATTAAAAATTAGGTGTATTTCTATGTCGAAATTTGTTTGCATTTATTTGTAGGAAAATCACAAATTTTAGGCGACATAATATTGTTTCAATGTCTTCTATCACTGTAAAATTTCAGTGTATTATGTACTATGTAAATATTATTAATCTAAAATTATATTGAAATTCCATAATTATAATTATGTTAATTATATTAATTGCTGAATGTATCAATTGTATCAATATTATAAAAGCTGTAAATGATTGTTCCAGCGGTGGTTATGCAGCCATTACAGGAGAAACATGAGAGGCAAAAGGTGTCGTATACAAAAAGGATAAAAATCGAAATTCTTCAAACAGATTTTAATGCGATTGTTTGTTCAATATGGTCGCCAACAGAAGGAAATAAGCTGACGGTTTTAACGGGGGTCACGTAGGGAGGTTTAAGTGACAAACAAGTTTCCTGTCTGTCGGTTCTATTAATTTAATACCGTGAAATCGCTTTGTTTTCCCTCTAAACAACTTCATGAAGCGGTACAACGGTTAAAGCTCATCGTCGCTTATCGAGTTGGAAAATATCGAGGCTGTTTATAAATTGTATATCAAATTATTTCGTCCGCGTTCATTGGCCTGGCTAATTCTTCTGTTCAGTGGTAAAACAGATATTCCTAGGGAAAGATGGGGACAGAATATTGGATATTGAAAATATAAAAATTTCCTTTGGATTTTGGCATTCTCGAAGTTCTATATTTTTAAATATTCAAATACTCGGCTTTTGAGATTTCCAAATTTCTGTTATAGATTTATACATTTTTACATTTTTAAATTTTTAAATTCCATCGTCTTATATCTCTTATATCTCGAAATATCCATAACCTCAAATTTATATATTATCAAGTTCTCTAGTGTCTCCAAATGTCCATGTTTCGAAATTCTTATGTCTCTAAATTTTTGCATCCCCAAATTCCCACAACCTCAAATCCCTATATCTCAAAATTCTTAGATTCCCAAAACCCTATACTCTCAAATTCACAAACTTCTACATTTCAAACTACGTCAAATTTCAAACTTCTCTAATATGTGAAAAACAAGTAAATGAATATTCCTTTTTTATGAAACGCAGCAATGACTGATGTATCTGACATACTTTCTACTGTCGTTTCTTCGTACGAATTACCACAATTATTCACATACGTAGCTTTCGGACTTGGTTATCTATATCGTGCAGGTGATATGTACCCATATACAGTACTTCGAGAATCAAAGCAACTACCGAGCGAACACGATGTCGACTTAGACAATACCTTCCATCTTGGTACAGTTATCAGAGGACCCACACAGAAACAAAGTGCGGAATCGTATTTCGCCGTTTAGTCAGTGTGGCGCTATGTGATAAGGCGACCACCCTTCAATCTGCCCTTTCGTGCACCCTTACGCGTTTCTACAGGGTGATTTATGAGACTCTTGATAAAATTTGACAGTTTCATTTCGAGAGATATTTCATGAAACTATTGTTAAGTGAATGAAATGTACTGTACGAACATTTAATGGAGTAGGTGACAGTAATAATTATAATCATTATTATTTTGAACCATATGAGGTGTTCATATTAATATTATGCATCGTTGAATAAATATATAATTATATACATATATGTATGTATTAAAAATATATTATGTGTATATTAGTATAAGAAATGTAATTGTTGATATAACAATATACAATAACAATGAATTCTTGCAAATGCATGGTTTTTCTCATAGAAAGTTGAGGATCGCCAAAGTTACTGGTTTCGAAAGAACTGAAACAATCTGTACAATATGTACTCTCTACAACCTGTACTTAACCTGTATTTAACTTTTATAATTATTTATTTTAAGCAGTGCAAGATATTGTAAAAAATTGCGCGATTTTCTGAAACTGCCTGTATACTTAGAGAATTGATATTTTATTGACAAATTTTTGTACGTGAACATTGTATTTGCTGATCAATTTTTTGTTATTTATACAAATATATTATTCATAGAAATAGTGCGACAGTAAAGTACACCCGGTATATGACACAGTGGTGTCTAGCATATTGTAGGATCCTTCCTGTCGGGGGTGGCTACCCTTATCTTTAACAGACAGCATTCCAATCGAATCGTGCGCCCTCCTTTAGTTCTTATAACCGAACAAACAGCTTCCTACAACCCATACGTCACCTGAATGGGGTTAGTGAGCGAGTTTCTTTTGTTCCATCCTCGGGGACTTGTAATCCAATTGATTCAATAAAGATGCAACGATTAACCCTTCTAATTACAGGAACGTTCAGAGCAATCGAGGAATCTTTCGATTCACTTTACGAATTCCCTAATCTTCTTTACACATTTCGTGCATTAATCATGAAATTAGAAATTTCCCTAAGAGCATAGGGGATAAATAAAGGTTAACATTTCTAACCAGAATCCGAAATTTTTCAATATGGAAATATGATATTCTGTAGACGCGTAACGTGATATTTCGTTTGAAACGGCAACTAAAAAAAAATAGTAAATGAATATAGAAACGGAAGTAACGTGCGAAAGAATAACATTTCGTATACAAATTTAGAAACAAAATGGAAGGATGTTTCGTGGAATATGGTTACGTTGAAAGATGTACATCCGTACCTGTCTCTTAGTCGAGAATTGCCGTGAAGTTGTCGAGTTAAGGGTCAACAAGTAGAAGGGTGCTAATTCTCTCGTTATATTCTCCTTTGCATCCCCTTTCCATCACACCCCTTTCCTCTCTGTTCTCGACTTTTCTGTTCTGTCTGTGGAGCGACCGATAATGGACTTTTAATGCGTTCGATTTGCCAGTCGTAGTGGCAGGAACACTCTCTCTGCTCTTAATAGTAAAATCTCCACGTTTCCGGTTCCTTTTTCTCAAAAGAAAGTCTCTAATATATCGCACGGTCTTTTTGCTTCGATAAAAATCACGCGGGAACATTCCTTTGCACCAGAAGCACTACTTTTGGAACCTCGATTTCTGTGAATCGCCGTTGAATATTATTAAATATTAATTTTTCAAATTTCAAAGGTTTCATAAGCTTTATGCTTTTAAGTTTGTAAATTTCCAATTGCATAGCTTCCTCAGTTCTCAAATTGACAAATCTTTGTATGTTTGAATCTTCAAACTAAACTTTTGAAGTTTCAACTTCCATGAAAATATCTCATTTTTCGATTCCATAACTCTTTCATTTTACAATTCGCAAAATTTCCAACATTCAAAATCAGCAACCTTCAAAGACGCTACAAAGTTCATGTTTCCAAGAGTAGATTATGGGTTTCGAGCGTTGCTGCTCTACCGATAACTTCCCGCTCGCTAACAACAAGTTTCATATACAAAAATGACATCCGCTTCGAAATCACAACGCGATCTCCAAAGATTTTCATCGCAAATGCCAACAATTTTCATTCGTAGAATATCGAAGAGTTAAGAGACATATGGTAGAAATACTTTTAACGATGTTTCCCGGCGGAAGAGGGCTGACCTTTGCCGTTTGATGTTCTCGAGTCGATTTCCCGTTATGGCGGATGTCATTGGTGGGCAGGTTTGAGCGCGACGGTGCGAGAGAATGAGGTTTCAAAGTGTTTCACGGGTTTTTTGGCGAGCGTTGAGCCAAGCCCGTAGGTTTTCGACGAGAATACGATGATGTTACCACGCCGCAGTTCGATAGGGGAGACCTGTACACCGACGTGTATCGGCTCGATCGATATTTGCCGAGACATAACTCGATAGAATATCGAATGAACGCGTCAAGCCCTGCAGGGTTGCTTCGTTTCTCCCCCTTCTAGTAATGAGTCAACCTCACGGAATTGTCCCGCGAGCGGCCAACTATTTTTCACAGCAAAACTCGAATCGTGAATGTCAATATCCCTGGCGATTCCGATTTTATTGTCGTTCACCGCGAACCGAAAGATTAATTCCGGCTGAATAATTATTTTACAATTTTACACATACTTTGCTGCCCATAAATACGTACCCGTTATGCTCAACGATTTCACGTTTACATTCTTACAGTGACAGTATTGTATAAATGTTTGCAATATTAAGTGAATCATTTTGCAAACTTTTTATACACACTATTGTCTATATACCAGGATACTTGCCGGTTTTCTTTAACACTAGAAGTACCGACATTAAATGTATGCTTACTTTAAAATTGAAAATAAAGCAGACAAAAAAATAAATAAATACTGCAGCATCGCCTAACATATACAATCTTTTACCAGCTTAAAAATATGTGACAGACATTTTACAAAACATTTTACAAAAGTGCGGTAACATAATTATGTAATAAAAAATGCTAAACCCGAAACTGATCATTTTGACTGGTTGGTAGTTCAAGCGTTAATAACCCATTTTATCGATGTTATATTTTCGCGTGTCTAGATATACATCCTTTATAAACGAAAACATTGCAGACGCAAATTTACCATCTTGGAAGGTACATGCCGTTCGACAAATTACAAACGGGAATTGCAGCTAAGTAAATAAACAAACAAGTTAGCGATCGGTATAGACGCACGAAGCAAACAGGAAGAAGGGAATCGATGGCGGTCGCTGAAACACGCGAGCAATCCATTTAAATCATTCAATGTACTTTCAATCGTTTTTCCCTCCGTCAGAAACGTGGTCCGATTTTATGCACGTATATTCTAGCAGACGGAACATTCTATTTAAGAACCACTCCGTTTCGCCCCGTCTAGTGCGTTCGACGTAATTAAAAATAACGAAAGGGTGTGCGAATATGTTCTACATAATTAGCTGCTTCATACTTGGAGTGCACTTCTACGTATTCACGATCAAAGTATGCAATTTTACTTCATCGCGACTGTTGCATATTTTCATGTCGCTTTACGGACATCTCGTGTACAGTTTCTGTCACTATTTTATTTATATCGAACACAACTTTTCGTACTAATCGCCATTATTTGTTGCATGTTGATTTATGTATACAGGGTGGTTCACCACATTTTGCCATCTAGATTTACGTCACTATTATTACAATTAGCAAACAACGTTTCAGATGAAGTTGAATGGTTTTGAGAGGGGCACATTCTGATGGCATATTTTTTTTGTAGGTGAACGTGTAAAGGAGATATGAAGGTCATTAATGTTTTTTTAAATGGAATCATATATTTTTTATTGCGTCGGTTGATGCTCCTTCGTATTCTCTACTAAAGGTATTAATCCATTTATGTATAAAATCATTATTTTAGGAGATATTTTAATTCTAACTTGTTAATCGTGACTTTCTTACCTGCTCTCTTAGTACATTATTACATTGAATTCATAATATTGACCAGAAAGTCACGATTTCCTAACAAGTTAGAATTAAAATATAATAAACTAATGATTTTTTTATATAAATGGATTAACTTTAGAAGAAAATTTAGATGAAATAAAAAATATATGATTTCACCTATAAAAAAAAATATACCATCAGAATGTGCCCCTCTCAAAACCATTCAACTTCATTTGAAACATTGTTTGCTACGAGTAATAATAATGACGTAAATCTAGATGACAAAATGCGGTGAACCACCCTGTATGACGTTTATGAAAGTAAGAAGCGTTTACGTTTAACACTGTACCGATAGCAATTTCAACTTGTGCATAAGTTTCTTGAAAAGTACAAACGCGAGTGATAATACCGGTACAATCGAAGACGAGCTGGTACGATCGATTTCCGATCATTATTAATTATCAGAGTTAATGATCTAGCTGATTGGAGTGAACCGTCTCGAGGATCTCGTTAGTCTCGCCCCTGCCGCTATATTCGATATAGATATTTGTTCATTTCTCCTGTCCTGTTAGTCGCGCCAGTTTCATCGACTGTTCGTTCCTCCTGATCGTTAATTAAATAAATTCACCGCTAATTGTATTCGGGCTTTTCATTACCCACCTACCTACTCGATCGTTACCGATTCACCGCAGAGTCCTGGAGGCAAACCTTGTCTCCCAGGCCTTCCAGCTTCCATTCGCTTCCAACCCCGTCTTTCACGATCGACATTAAAAATTTACACCTTCATGCATTTTACTCATCTCTATCGGCCCTGTTAATTAATTGCACTCGATGCTAATACCTCGATGAAGTTGCGTTATTACGGGTCTCACGAGGATCCTCTTACGTATTCAAGTAGTCGCGTTACCTTTTAATGCGACTGTCATGGCGGTCATCGATGGGGCGAATGTAAATGTTATCGGATAATTAATATATTATTGTAAAAATATATAGAAAATTTTGTGGTAGTTACTACCAAATAGCGAGAGATAGTTTTGACCAGTTAACTGCGGAATTTAGTATAAATAATAAATTTATTAAGATCATTTCAATCAACCAATGATGAGTATATAAAAGTTACATTTCTATTATTCATGTTAATCGAAATGATGTTTTGGACTGACGTGTATACACTTAATATATAATTTTGAAAGAAGCAAAACATAAAATGGTTTATTAGGAAACTTACATGAAGTGATCATGATATTGATATTGCCAATGTAGATCATTGTTCACCAGGTATTACAAAATTGAAAATATGGCATAATGTTTACGACGTAATAGAAGAAGGAAATAAATTAGTATTTTGATATTTAAATTATCGAAAGGACTCTCTAAAAGGAGTCAATGTCGTTGACTATTCAAAACATCTGAAAGTAGTTCAATCTGAAATTTCATTTTTATCTCAAAAAACACACCCATACCGCGTTCACGGAGCAGAGGTTAGGTGGCACCGAAGTTTTGCAGGGAAACGAATATTATCCTTGCCCTTGGTACACGGCGAATGAAATCTTAAAAGGAAATACGTCGGCCGAAAAGTGTATTCGAGATTAAAAGTGAAACGTTGACTGCGACTGCTGTCGGCCTTATATCGCGTATATTCGCGTCGGACAGAGAATATTTGGCCGCGATAATACGTTCAAAAGAGAGGCAGGAAGTCGGGTGAAGTCGGTGTCCTAAAAGCTGCAGCGGTATCATGGCGAAATAAGAGGACCGACGACGAAGAAATGTAAATGTAAATATTAATACAGAGAGTCCGGATAATGTATAGTGGCTAAGAGCCGAAGGGAGTCACTTCCAGGAGCTTCCTCCGGGAATCTTCCTTCCCTCGACTCTTTCGTCCGTTCAAATATTTAATGGATTTGCCTGTATCCACCCACCCGGCTTTATATATGTATTCGCGCAATTTTGCTGAATGCGCACCACGATTTTGCTGTACCTTCATTTGTATGATTTTGCAACCGTGAAACATTGCAGCCAGCCTTCTTTTCTGCGAGTGCTCGGCCCCAACAATGTATTCATTATCGAAGGTGAATTCGTGGGGGTGTCTGCGGGACTGCATTGATAATATTTGTGGACAATTTATATTGTTATATGGGAAGAAAGATTAGTAGAGTATTGGGGGTGCATCCTTACAACATCCTGTGAATGGTGATGGATTTGTGACGAAAGTATTCGATACAGAGCGTTATTAAAGGATTATAGGGAAATTCTCAGAGTATTCTTACAGTTTTCAAAGTGTTTATAATGTATTTACATTATGAAAGTTTTCAGGGGTGGAGTATTAACCCTTTGGCTTAAAATGTCGTCTCCCACGCGTGGAGCGCAGAATTGTTGCAACGCGAAAAATTTGGCTCGTGTTTTTACCTCGATCGAATTTCCAGCTCAACTTTAATTCGAACCCGTCCACCGATGATCGCCATATCCAAAAAAACCCTAACATTCGAGCAATCTTTATCCGTCATAACGTTACAACGATAATTGAATCGTTGTGTCTGACGCATTTGCTGGTACAATCATAAGTTAAAGGGTTAAGGATAGAGGATTCTTAGAAGGTGAGGGTATGGTTTTTGGCAGTATGTGTAGATGAGTTGCCATGAATAGTGGCATATTCATAGAACATTTTTCTCATGTTCTTGATATTATCTCTGCTGCTGGCATTGAGTTAGCTAGTACTTTTTCCGTATGTTTTTTAATCGAAAATCATTTACTTTCAACCATATCTTTTCTTTTCTCATTCTGTATTGCTTCTTCTTATCTTTTATCGTTCCTTCTTATTTTTATTATTCTATTTCTTTACGAATACATATGATCGTTCATAGCTGTGAACACGATTACAAGCAACAATATGTGATACATTTTTAAAATTGAAATATCAAATGCTTTTAACAAAACTATCAGCATCTCGACGTTGCAAATACGTGATATTTGTTTTCAATTGCTGAAAAAGAATATGTTAAATTATTTTCCCGCGAAATTGAAAGTGTCAACTCTCACTTTTTACGTTTCGTTTTCTTTTCTTCCGCAATTGTATCGACGGTTCGATGGAAGGACGCGCGGCTGCCTGAAAATGGTAGAATTTAATTAAAGATCTTTTCTCTCTCTAGTCATTAAATTCCTTCCGTCCTCTCCTCTGCGCTGTTTCGCTTTTCTCTTCGCCTTTCGTTCACACGCTTTGCTACACAAATGCACGAACGCCATGCACAGTTTGCAACTAGGATTCACGATTTGATCTTCGACGGTTTAACTTTCATGGCGTAGCTGCGTTCCCCGTCCAACGAAACGGGACTTTAATTATACCACCGGGTTAATTAATTCCGTCAAATCCTGCGAACCGCGCTCTGGTATCCTCTTTGCTTTTTCCCCTTTTCTGTTCATCCTACCGAGCCACGAAATTTATCCTCCAATGATATATATCCGTGAAAAATAACGTCATGGCTTCTCTCCACGGCCATATAACAGCCACCGTAACTTTATTTTCCCCTTTCGAGTAATCTTACGTTAACAATAAATCTTCGTGTTCCTTCGCCTGTAACACGTTTTAAATACCTCCGTTTGCAACTGGTTGCAAACAAAACAGAAAAGGCGAAAGGTGTACGATGTTGTAATTTTGTAGGAGTTTCCGGGAATTGAATTTTGATTTACAATCTGATAAAATTTAATTTTCATTCGCGGTATACGGACGTTTCATTCAGATTTGCAGTATACAGAAATTTAATTTTCATCCGCAACATGATTAAATTTCATTTTACTTTATAGTGCGTTGAAATTTAACTTTCATTTAGAATGTTACGATTGCTACAATTTTATTATTTTTAGTTTTCGCGACCGGGGTTGTAGTCATATAATACTGCAGCAAAAGTTTATTTGGAAGTGGTAATATTACAAAAGCATATCTTGTAAAACAAATATTTGAATTCAAAATATGTATCGTAAATGGAAGAATTGCAATGGCTATGATGACAAGAGGGAAATAAAAACAATAATTGGAGAGATCGAGCTAAAAATGGTAAAAGTTGATGGAGTATTTAATAACTGCTTAACAACTGTAAATGGATAGCATCAGGAATTAGTAAACGAATTTCCAATAATTAAAACGTTAAATAACTCGATCGGTGAATAAAATTCTCCGATAATTAAAATCTGTATAATTGAAACGCGACCGATTAAATAATTCAGTCGAAATGCTATGTATAAATAATCGTTATGTCGTTATTTAACGTATAATAATTGTATTTTAATAAAATTTAGTATGATGCTATTTTATGCTCGAGATGAGTTCCGAATGTTAAATCGCTTTTAAATTACAGTGTCTCCTTATTTATCCGAGTTGAGCTTAACACGTGTGCAGTGAGACGGAAGTTTAATTATAGGGGTGAAATTAATTAATTCCGTGAAATCTCGTGGAATACATTCGAAGTTGATCAGAACCGATCAGCAACTAATTGATGGTCAATCTGTTTTGTGTTCGTTCGGTTCTATATCTTCGTTTAATTTTAATTCATACAAAGAGAAACGTTTCCGTTAATGAATTTCATTTGGAAATGAACAAAATGCGATACCTTTCTGTTGTTATTTACCAAGTAGAATTTTTTAAATAATGAGAAATATTTTCCTCTTATGTGATTTCCTAACTTTTCTAAATTTCCTAAATTTTTTTATTTTTCTGAATTTTTTAATTTTTTTTAAATTTCCTAAATTTCTCAATTTCTTAAGTATTTCTTTAAGTATAAAAATTCTCCAATTTCTAAATTCCTGAATTTGCAACTTTTCAACCCTTAAGTCAAATTCCTACAATTTCAAACTTCTGTTTCAAACATCTTAAATTTCAGTACTCCCACATTTCCAAATTTTTTAGTTCTTAAATTTTTCCCAGAATCTCCAAAATCCTGAATGTATAAATTATCAAATTTCCATACTTTTCAATTCCCGAATCCACAGACACATGTATCGCGAACATGTTGTCCTCGATAGCATATTTCAAGATGAAAAAAGTGATGACCCCATTCCGAATAATTTGCAAGGAATATTAGAAGTATATGCATATTACATTCCGTTATCGGGTTCAGGATGAAGTATTGTGCCCTCCTCCCACCATTTCCCGGTCACCCTTTCGCGGCACAACCGCCATAGCGATGTTTCCCGATATTTCGACGATTCTCACGGTGCAGTTCGTACTGGCAGGTTATCCGAAGGTGTGATTTACACTTGCCGCGATTCGTGGTGCGTACGCACGTCACATTTCGTCGGCCGATTCGTATGAATATTCAGCGTCGCACCCCTAACGGTGCGCATGCGCGCAACATCGCCGCGTCGAAATCTGCCGACCACCGTCAGTTGTGTCCCGACGCCAACGTCGTCGAGATCGTTTCTCCGTTATCGAAATCTTCACGGTGACACGAACCGCATCGCCATGTGACTGCCATTCAAACAAACTCGCGGAACAACCCGTAAAGATGCATCGAACGAGTCTCTATGCTCGCGTGAACCAATCAGAAACCGTTTAACAGCATTTTAACGTCGGAGCGATTCATGCGACGGGAAGATAAAACGATTTGAATTTTTTCGTTGACACGTCACGTGGGTGAACGATGATTTTGAGCGGATGGGAAACGAGAGGATCGTTGGTCGACACGGGGAAAATACGTAGGACTGTCTCGTGGTTTTTATCGTTGTCACGTGGTTAGGGAAAAGTGGCGGGTTTACGCGCATGATTACAACGGTGCGTGATGTTGTTATGCGAGACAATGCGGTGGGGTGATGAGTTGTGCGATCTGTTGAGATGCAGGCTGATGGTACTTCTGGTGCTGGTCGGATGCAGCGACGGATACTTGAACATCTTCATCAGCCAGTCCCAGGTTATGAAGCTGATGGGTAAGTTATTTTTAAAATGTAATCATGCATTACCGTATTTTAAACTGCGAGCACTTGAAACTTTTGCGTCAAGAATTGATTATTTGTCGCACGGTTCGTTGAAAAATATTTCACTGAAACTTTTATATATGTACATCTTATAACAAGGTTGCACAGAATTTATTTACCTGGGTACTTTAGCAACTAGTAAATAATTAAGACAGCCACATTTTTTTGAAGTACGTAATAATTCAAACTATCAATGTGTAAATATTATTAAATCATGAATGTTTATGCGTTTATAACATTCTAAGATGCGGAAAGTAATATGGGATTAAGTTTCTAGTGGCGCGGAATTTAAATCATTTTTATCGCGATAACGTTCACTTCGTACTCTCGTTCATTGTAATTTCGTTTTAATATTATTTGCAATAAAGTATGAGTTTTTAAAAACTGTTAGTGCCTGATCATAGTTGAAGTATTTTTAATATCAATTCTTTCACAGTTTACTATTTTAAATAAAAAAATTGTCAACTGCAAATTGCAATAACGGAGTTATAAACATTTCAAAGACAATTTTTAAGTAATAATTTTCGTCTATGATAAAGACTGTAATGTTACAAGGAACAAAGAAAAGTTCCATATTTCAACGTCCTTCAATAGTTAATGGCCTTAACTTTCGGCCATTATAAACTTTGGTCATATCGTACATGACCTTTTAAGTCAGTAACGAAGTTTGAAGTTTTTTATTGAAAGTTATACGCATTAGATATTGCAAATGAAAGTTCTCCACTGAAGGAAGTAATTAAAGACACCGGGAGAAATTTAATTTAGTAGATAACAAGATCTTATTTAATCCGATTTTGTTAAATGTTACCGCACGTAAATGAACGACGCGATAATGTCTCTGACGGAAAAGATATTAAGGGTGATATTAAAAGAACGTTCTAAAAAATAGCATTCTAGAAAAATATACATCCTTCGTTTCAGTAAATTGCATCGTGGATAAATTATTATCATTTTTTGCATTTATTATAAAATTAATTGAAACGATTGCAGTACAAAATTAAAAAGAATGTATTTAAATGTTTAACATTATTCTTTTGTAAATAAAAAGAAAATTGATGCAGACTGTCGATGTTCAACGCATGAAAAATAAAATGGCGCACAACGCGAACAGAGTTCATTATAAAATAAGGGGTTTGATGAAGGTTTCAGAATTTCTGTTTAACCCGTTGCAGGATGAAATAGGTGAAAATCCTTTCAACAATCGGAAATGTCTCTCTGTTGAAAGTTTCGGTTTGTATAGAACCGTAGGGAGGTGATTTACCCGCATTGATCAACTATGTCGAACGAAACTTCCTTCGTCCGAGAAATTAGTCTCCATTAACTTTTCCTTCTCGCCAAATTTAAGTACACACGGTTCACTTAATTAGTCGAGTACCGTTATTATGAATACCATAATTAACACGTAAATTACAACTTAGGAAACTCTGGTGTATTCCAACATCAAATATCGAAGTTCTCTATTCGTTTACATTTTAACACAAATATATATATGTTTCATACTTATGTGTAAGTATTATAATTTTTATTTTAAACTTGAAAATGTAAAGAGAATATTATTACTCAACGAGGCAGTCTCGCTATATGGCCCTAGATAAGGTTGCAGGAATGGAAAGAATTGTGAAATTGGCCATATAAGCGGATCTTCTCTCATTGAATTGATTTTTCATTTTACAATAAAAAATGTTAAGTTTCGCAAATTATAAATTTCAAAATTTGAATATTTCGAAGATTATACATTTCAAAATCTGATGATTTATAAATTTAAATATTTCCAAATTTACTAATATGAATATTTCAAACTTTATAAATTCTAAAACTTAAAAATTTTCAACCTTCTAACAGTATGAATACATGAAAAGAAAAATAGCAAATAACTATTTTGCACAATATCATTGAACCACAAAAGAGTTAAAGTTTGAGATAGATTGGGGGGTGATTTTTTCAAAGGGATATAAAAGTAAAGAATTTGTCGAATTTTGTAATAAAATTTTAGCAGTACGTTAATGAAAATTTAATCTTTTGTAAAATGCAAGAGAATAATCGATTTTTTTTTAATATAACGATTGGAATGACCCATTGAAATGGCCGGCAAAGCAGAATTGCTGAGTAAGCTTGGGCGATAAAATGAAACGGGTGTCGACGTATCGTAGACTTTTAATTAGTAACGTTGGCGTGATTGTGTATGACCAGTTAGTAACGAGTCACGACCGCGTAGTCGCGTCACCGTATAATTGTCGAATTAACAATGACCATGATGAACGAGGTTCAATTTAACAAGGTGCACCTGTGCTAATCATATTGATCTCCTCTCGTTTGTCGCTTTCAATGGAATATCAAATAGCGTTTCACGGAAAAAAGCAGGGAGAATACGAAAGTTCCATTCGACACAACTAATTCTATATTGTACAATCTGTAATTAAATAGAAATTGGCGTTGTTAAGATAAAATAATTAGTTAATTAAGAACTTTGTTTAGGGGTTCTGTTTGAATTATATAGAGATGATTTTATTTTAAGGAATTGAGATTGGGTTTGACTTTTCATTGGTAGTTCAAATTTGGGTGTTAAGGTTACAAATTTTCAAGTTTTTCAGATTCTAGATTTTCAAGTTTCAGATTTCTACATGTTTCACTTTGCAAATTTTTAAGTTTTTAAATTACGATGTTTGTAAAGTTTCATGTTTTCAAGTTTCCAAGTTTTAAAACACTTGAACATTTAAATTTCTCAGGTTCCAATTTTCAAATTTTTTAATTTCCCCGCCTTGAAATTCCTAAATTATCCAATTACCCAATTTCCAAATTTTTTAATTAAAAATTTCTATTTTAGGATTCTCAACTTTCTAAATTGAGAGGTTTTTCAATTTCTAAATTTTCAAGTTTCCATGTTCTCAAACCTTTGAATCATAAAGTTTTCCAGTTTTCAAATTTTTCGAAGAATGTTCAAAGGATACTATAGCCATTTTATAAGGATAATCGTAGAATGTCCTAAGAGTGCTGTAAAAATGCTCTAAGATTGCTGTAGGAATGCTCTAAAAATGCTCTAAAAGTGCACTAAGAAGTCCTAAAAATATTGTATGAATTTTTTATAATATTAATCTAAATAATGTAGATGATCGACTTAAAACTCTATAAAAAATAACTAGGATGTTTATAAACACCCTATAAATTGCAATAGGTTCCTCTCATCATGGACATACATATTTATAATATCAAAGTCTACCAAGCACGCATAAATCAATTTTTGAGTTAGGTAATAAATTTCGAATAGATCCACATCCCAGATAAAGTTGACTATGTACCATGTGCTTCACTTGATTTGTACATGGTTCTGGGTTCATGTAACGGTCATTACTGACGAAAACCATGGTAGATCACATAGATATCCATTCGTAAGACCACCGACACCAGAAAACGAGCGATGGATCCATTGCACCCGGTGTTACGCCGAGATTAGCTCGATTTTCGAAAAGTCACGAACGACCATTCGCTCGTAAATACAGCTATTCCGCTTTTTTCTTCTCTATCCTGTTCTTTTTTTTTCACCGCCAGTAGAAAACTGACGGATCCGAGCCGTCCACATACATACATACATGTATCGGCCGGTTATGTACAGACAGACGGAAGCGTATGAATCATGGAACCGTAAAGTGATATCGAATGGAATAGAGACTAAGTACATATACGGGTGCGTAAACGACACTCCGTGTGCAGAGCTGTTGACCGTTAAAAATGGACGACCCGTTTCACGAACCGGTAGAATTGACTTTGTCGAAAGTGTGAGAAAAGGGTTCACAAAAGGATGGCGGGCGTGTAAATCAGAAAGGACTGCCGTATGGAAAATTTCGAATTTACCGTCCGTGGCGTACAAGAAGTCTTTGGACCGAGCAGAATGCAAATTTGTATTGTCGGGACTTCTCGTGTCACGCGAACAGAGGGTTAAACGCTGAAGTTCATTCTTCTGGCGCGTTAGGTGAAGTACGGCCAAACGATCTCATTACATGTGAGGTTTTATTGGTTTTGTGATAAATTTCATGATTATTTGTCAATGACTGTACCACTTACATTTAAATTCAAAGTTTATGGTAGAAACAGATAAATAATGAATAATACATAAACTAACTCCGAGTGTTAATTATTGAATACTGCTATGAGGTGTTACATACATATATTGTATATTCTACATATGGATTTTTAAATAACAACTATTGGAAATTTGATCATAGTTTTCTATATCATCAAATTCTAAGAACTGCAAACTTTTAACCTACCCCCAAATGATCGAATACACAAAATTCTAAAACAAAACGAACGGTGTCTTTGTTGCCATGTTTCTAGTAGAAGATAGATACACTCTCGACTACACAATATATATTCCATTAACAAATTTTCAGGTTTACGCAAATCCATCCACAGAATCGTGCGTTGCATCGCATTCATAATCGAACAAACGAGACTCGGACACTCGAGTCTATTGAATTTATCCCTTATCGAGTAAGGTGCAAGAAAAGTGCACCACCGCTGTTGGGACGTGAAAGGTTGTGCTGTCACGTTGAAAAATGTTCGACAGGAGTCGATGCAACTGAAAACCGTTAGTCTTCGTTCTCCCGCAGGTCCAGGAATGATCCCGAGACATCTTAGGAGCAGAGTGACGTGCAACCGTGGAGACGTTACGTCCACGGGAAAGAATGGTGGCTTTAGAGGCGATTTCTCAGCCAGCTAAGCACCCGTGGAACCTAACGGACGACGTAATTCTCGTTAGATCTCGAACCCGTGACCCCTCTATCCCGTCGCTAAACTTCCCACCCTCCCAGAAATGAGCGGGAACCTAGAGAATGTAGAGAGAGGGTATGAGAGAGAGAGAAAGCTAAAGGGTTGATCGCATCGTGCGAGAAGCGAGCCACCGCAGGCGAGTTTAGTCGTCCGGGACTCTCGAAAGTCACTTAACTTAGATTGCACGAGCGAAATGACTTTAGTTCCCCTGGAAAACTTCGTTTCGTTGGCAGAGCGTTGCTTGAAAGCACCGACAAAAAAAAAGGGGGATGAGCTCGTGTTCGGGAAAGAATGCAACGGCGACAGAGAGCGAAAGGTAACCCCCGGGGGAGCGAAACAGTACGGGAGCTGGTGGCGGGTGACCCGCGAATTAAAAATTTACCTAAACAATTAACCCGTTAGGTCGTCGGTGCAAAATTTAACGAAGAACAAGAACGATTAAATGTTCAGTTGGAAAGTGGAAATAAACGCGACAGCGAGTGTAAATTACGAGAACAACTTTGGTCGGGGAACTGGGATGTCGTGGCTGTTCCCTAAGTAAAATATGGCGACCTCGCGTATGTCGACTTTTAGGGATTTTTGAAGATTCTGACATTTGAGAGTGGGAGTGAGGATTAAGAATTTGACTCATTTAATTTTGATTTACTAAGAATTTGAGGTGTAAGAGAGCGGAGAATATTCGTGGAATATTCGTTCGAAATTTATAGATCTGGAGGTACGAGAATCTAGAGATTTCAATGCGTAGAGATTTGGGAGTCGAAGAATTTTGGGAACCGGAGATTCGAGGTGGAAAAAATTGAGAACCTGGAAGTGTAAAAATTTCAGAATTTAGAAATTTGGATATATGAGAATTTGGGATATTGAGACCCATGTGTATGGTAATTTAAGAGTAATGGAATCTAGGGATAATAAAACATATATCTCCGTGACCAATAATGTCACCCCACCAGCGATGCACCCTAACATAACCCTCCCCCTTTTTACGTATGTAGTGTTACATACTGATCTATCCATTGCTGTATAAGCATTTCATTCCCGACGATCAAATCGGAATTGAAATAACATTCGATGCGTTCTGTATGCTCGAAGCATCTATGGAACGCATAAAAACTGTCGCTTGAAGTTTGTGACACGCGTTCTTCCGGAATAAATAATTTCCTCCTGTCGTTTCCAGCGGCATGGGTCTCGGCGAACTATCGACGGGAGTTGTTTTACGAGCTGACTTCAACCATCGAACACGGTATCGTCTGTTTGCCGGCCCGTTTCGCGGTCCAGACGAGACAAACACACGCAAAACGATTGCGTTTCACGCGTACGCCATCTCCGCGAGTAAATTAAACATTCAGCCAGCGGTAATTCGAAAGTGTTCGAGCGACTGTTGTTTCTCTGGATACGGAGAATGAGTTTTAGTCGGAACGTGATTTGCTAAAAGTTTGAACACACTGCCGCTCAGACGTCCACGTTCTCCGCCGATTCGAATGCCCCTGTTGAAATACCTGAACATGACATTGAAATAATACGTAGGATTAGAGATGGAAACAACACGCAGATATTGAATTGTACACAGGGTATAGACAATATTGTTTTCATCGATTTTATTATAATTTATTTAGTGGTCTGTTTATTGTAATATGAGTGTACATTACATTTTTTTTAATAAAATTGAAATGCAATTACAATTTTTTTATTCTATTGTTTGATCATTTTCTTAGTTTATTTCACTACTTCCTTTCACCACTTTAGTATTTGACTACGCCATTATTCAATATTATTTTTATCGATTTAATTAGAATTTATTTAGCGTTCTGTTTATTGTAATATGAATGTACATTACATTTTTTTAAGTGAAATTGAAATACAATTACAATTTTGTTATTCTATTGTTTGATCACTATCTTAGTTTATTTCATCACTTCATTTCACTACTTTAGTATTTTGTTACTCTATTATTTAGTATTATTTTTATCGATAGTATTACAATTTTTTTAGCGCTCTGTTTATTGTAATATGAATGTACATTACATTGTTTAAAATAAAATTGAAATACAATTACAATTTTGTTATTCTATTGTTTGATCACTATCTTAGTTTATTTCACCACTTCATTTCATCACTGGCATTTTGCTACTCTGTCGTTATTATTTTAGTGCGGCTGAAAGTAGTTTCAAATTGATCTCCGTTTCGTGATAGAAGTCTGTAACAAATAGTATCGTCCGTGTCCGGGTGTCGATATGATTAACACACGTATGACACGGTATAGCGTTAATTCTGTTAGCCGAACGTGATCCTCGGTACGCGTCGTTTCGGAAGACGTCACAAATCCGCCTTGAATATCAGCCGCCATCAATTTCCTCGCGACAGATTCTGCATATTTATCAATTACATATGGCAGGGCAAACATCGAAATGCTGGCAAACATTTGATCTTCCCGTGCGTTGCTCATAGATTATTTAAGACATCGATGCAACCGTTGTACGTGTGTGAACACACGCGAGTTCCGCGTGTCCGAGGGCAGTTGTATCAACACGTAATATATTTGCGTTCGCGTCTACGCATGCACCGTATTTATGCGAATATCGGCGGAATATGTGAATCGCGGATATAAACGGGCGTTCATACGTATTCAACCGTGCGTGTGCACAAACACTAGACACGGCAGATCACTCGGCCATAAACCATGGCGGTTTACGTTATCGTCTGGCCGGATCTACCCGTCGGCAAACTGCAGCAATTTGGCTAACGTTCCTTGCAGTTCGTGCGCCCGTGGAAATTGATAGGGCAGAAACGACGAGCTTCCATCCAGATCTCGTCCGCCAGACACCAAGTGTTTTTGTCAATATTCTTTCCGACGCGTCCCGATGATAAATCGCCTCCGAAGATGTCCCCGTTGTCAAACAACCGCCATTCCCGCGTTATCTACAGGGTGTATCGCTAACTCGGTTACAACACGGTATCTCCGTTATTTTTGCACGCCACGAAGAAACACCGAAAGCGTAAATCATTCGATTCGGCGGGACAAATATCGCGATGAAGAAGAATTTCTTTTCTGGGTCATATCTTTCGAGAGTTTGAGCTAAACGCTGATTTCTTAAATGGGATTGTACGTTGTCCTGAAACAGTAGCTTGGAAAATACTGTGATACTGAACTTCTTCTCAAGGTCATATTTTTCAAAACCTTGAATTAAACGATAATTTAAATGGAACTGTGTATTGTCATGAAATAGTAGCTTGGTAAATACTGTAGTACAGAACTTCTTCTTAAGGCCGTATTTTTGGAGATTTTTAGTTAGTCGATGATTTTTTAATGGAATTCAATATCATCATGAATTAGTAGCTTTACAAATATTGTGCCTAGGAATTTCTCCTCAAGGTTATATCTCTCTAAATGTCGAGTTAATTGATGGTTCTATAGATGAGTTACATATCATCAAATAGTAGCTGAGATCAAGACATTCGTATCTCTGAAACAGAATAAAAATAAAGAACAAAAATATCGAATGCATGTGCCATTTTGTAATTTCAGACTTTGTCGACAGTATTTTAATTAGTCCTAATTAAAAGTACATGCATATTTTAACTAGTTAAAAATTTGTCCTAACGTTATATACACATACGAAACTATACTAGATTCAACGATTATATTTTAATTATTTTTAATTCATTAACCTGATTAATACGAATGAGCCGAGAAGATCGAACGACTACGCGTCTCCTCGCGTGAATAGAAATAAAAATTCATTGAAAGCGCGGCAATATTTTAGAACGGTTGACCATTTTCTCATTGTCTGTCGAGGAACGATGCAGAATGGAAAGAATTAATTCGACATGGTCTGGATCGTTATTTATCGTGACAATTCCATTGCGCGGCAGCAATCCACGAATAATAAATAACAGCATCGGGCGTGGATCTCTAAGACTGGAAAATCGTCGGCTGTCAAAAATGCACAATGAAAAACTTGCAAACGTCAGAGCAGAAGCGCGAACGGATATCCGAACAGTCGCTTGGCAAGGAGCTGCGATTTTATGGGATCCACGTGATCGATGGTGTACATGTACAGTCCAGGGCAAATCTCTCGATCTCCCTGTGGGCAACGTTACGATCAAGGAAGAACAGATTGTGCATTTATCGACCGACTTTGGGGGATTTTAGAGACATCAAAATATGGGGATGAGTTGAAAATTTGGGAATTACAGAATTCGGGTACTTTAGGATTTGGGGGCGCGATGAAATGGAAATTTAGTGACTTGAGAGTTTGGGAATTGGAAAATGTAGAAATTTAAGGACACGGGAATTTGGGGATGTTGCGATTTGGGTTTGTAGGTATTTGGGGATGTAGGAATTTGGGGGTGTAGGATTGTGGGGGTGTAGGAATTTGGGGATGTTGGAATTTGGGGACGTAGGGATCTGGGGATGTAGGGATCTGGGGATGTAGAGACTTACGGATGTAGGTATTTGGGGATGTAGGTATTTGGGGATGTAGGAATTCGGGAATGTAGGAATTTGGAAATGTGGGAATTTGGGGATGTAGGGATTTGGGGATGTTGGGATTTGGGGATATAGGAATTCGGAAATGTAGCAATTTGGGGATATAGGGATCTGTGGATGTAGGGATTTGAGAATAGGGAGATTTGGAGATATAGGAAGATGTATAATATTTGGAGACCTTAGAATTGGGAGAATTTATGGAATTTAGGTATTTAGTCATCTAGGGATTTTGGATTTCAACATTTTGGAATTTGAGAACTTAAGAATTTGGAAAGTCGGATAATTGAAAACTTGAGAACTCAGAAATTCGAAAAATCGAAAAATTCTAAAAATTCAAGAAATTTGAAAAATTCAGGAACAACTAAAAAATTCAAAAAATTCTAAGAATTCCAAAAATATTTTAAAATTGAATGAAAATAACAAATTTGTATAAATATCTGTATACGAAACAGTGGTTCATCGCGGCCGATCGTACGGCGTGCGTCGCGACGCGTTGTTCGGTGAAAACGCGATTAATACATCGGTCAGCAAGTACGCAGGTGATTTGCAATCCAATCGACGAACGTCGGTGGTCGGTTTGCACTGGAAATTTATATAGGAACAAACACGAACACCCTCCGTTCCGTATCTATGATTCCGTACATATTTACACGTGTCTTGCATCGACGGACGTGCGTGATTTACGCAAACACATACGCGGGCGTGCCGAAGACGCGTGAAAATTTATTCTCTCCTCGATATGTCGATGAAACGGATTAAGCTTAGCGATCCTATGTTTGTATGGTAAATTCATAATGCGTTCGTCAGTTGGTGATGTATTTGCAGAAACAACTTCCTTGTTTGCAATATTGTTGTAACCGAACACTTGTACTTACGTTACGTGGAACGAGGTCGCAATTAATATGTGTATTAATATACATGTACAAATACGAGGAAACAATATTTCGTTTCATAGGGTTCGAATATTGTTGGTAGAAAATGACTATTTATTTTTTATACGGTTGACAATTCAGTTTTTTTTTTAAAGGAGCAATGATCGTAAACAGCGATTTGGATGAGTTTTCATTGATCCAGAGGAGTTCATACATAAATATACTAAACTAGTGGACAATTGTTTATAACGTAAATATCAGTTTAAAAAATGTAGTGTCTGAAATGTAGAATCTGTATACTCATATTTTGCACTTCTTTCTTTTAGATTCGCGAGTGAAACAATCGAGAAAAATGCAAGGAGAATTTCTGATAAAGTTCTTACGAAATTTTATGATTATTTGATCAAGGTTCTATTTGCAAGTACATTTTTTTTATTGTTCGATGTACTTGTGGAGGGTTTGATTTTGTCGCGGTTAGATACTCGAAGGGACTGATTCCTTTTTCTTTGAAATGCTCATGCAGTATTTGGTTGGACAATGGGTGAAACTATTTGCGAAGCGCTTGAACCCATCGGTAACCATGTGACAAAGTACTGATGTAAAGTGTTTGCGTGTCTCTTTGTAAGATTTACTGGTGACATTTTTCTTTGTTCGTTCTGAATGGCACTCAAACTTCAGACAATAGACGGTTTCATCGAATCAATAAAAATTTGATATCAACCGAATTTCAAACCTTCCCATTTTCAGATATTATTTTAGAAAGATAAAATTATCAAATTCGGAGATTTTCGAATGACTACATCTGCCAAATTTTCGAACTTCCAAAATCTTAAATTTTAGATTTTTTAAATAAATAAATTTTAGATATGTACATATCGAATTATTATTCAGAATAATAATTGTGTAAATACGTAATATAATTTTGCCCCAGATTGTACTTGAAAAATTTTCACCTGAAATCATAAATTTTCGCAATATAATACATTGTATCGCTAGTTGGAAAATGAATAAACTCGGAATGTGTCATTTCGATTTGTTTAGTAATATGAGATTAATTATATCCGTGCAGTTGATAGTTCAATTGATAAAAGCATTCGTGAACCGACACGACTAAATTGGAAAGAATAGTCAGCGAAATCCAATCGACTCGCCACACCGCGTCTCTTTGAAACATGAATTGTTATATACTATCGTTCGAAAGGGTCTTATAAAGAGTTCACCAATTGCTGGGAATTCGAATCCACCCACTGTAACGTTTGCGTGGAAAAATACGTTTTATCTGATTCGTAGGAACCATTTCGATCGAAATGTACACTCGCATGCAACGTAGACGTCCTTTGGATAAGAACACCCAAATTAAATCGATAGTTCTTTAATTACCTCGCGTTTTAAATTTTTTCCAACATTTCCCTATTTTTATTTTTTCGAATTTTCCAATTGAAGAATTTTCAAGTTGCATTTTTTCAAACCCTCGAATTCTCTAATTTTTTAATTTTCAAATTTTTCAACTTCCCATGCATATCATTTGGCAGACACCTTCAAAAGCTTTAAATTATTACAATTTTATAGTTTCAAATTTTTTGATCGTTCAGTTTTAAAATTCCCGATTTCATAAATTTCTCAAATTTAAAGTCTCTTCAGATTCTCGAATTCGCAATTTTTCAAGTGTCTTGAATTTTTCAGATTCTCACTTTCTTAATTTTTCAAATTTCGAAAACCCTAAGTTTCTTGATTTTTAAATATCTCCAGGTTACCAAATGTTCCCATCCTCGAATTTCCAGATGCCCAGGTCCAAATATCCCTAAATTTTCTATATTCTAAATCCCTAGGTATCCAAAACCTATATCCATAATTGACTAGATCCGTAATTTTCTAGATTGCCATATCCCTAGGTTCTTAAATACGAACATCTTCAAATTCTTATATCTCCAAATTTCTACAGTGCCAAATTCGTAAATCCTGGAATTCTCATGGATTCAAATATCTAAATTCCTAAATCTTTAGATTTGCATATCAGTACATCCAAAAATTATAAAGTCCCCAAATCCTAAATTCTGCAAGTACCAAAGTTCCAAAACCCAAAAATTTCCAAATTCTCAACTCGTCCGAAAGTTTTCAGGTTCCGAAAAATCACGAAAAATCAATTCGTGAATCAATGCCTTACGGTTATATTTTCTCTAGGAGATCTAAAATTGGCGTCGACTGTACCCATTGGTTCGTAGAGCGTCGTTCTCGGTCGAATACATTAAGATCGTGGGATCCATAAACCCTCTAATGGCAAGGAAAATGATATTAGGGATCTCCCTTTAACCCGTAAACCTAACCTCATCGCTATTAGAATGCGCGAGTAATAGCACATCGTTTTCGACTAATAGCCTGAAATATTTCATTTAATAGCTTTAGCTGATTTGATTGCAGCCAACGACTCGGGAGATGAAGTCAGTCGATGAACTTCGCGATGTTAAAAGGAAAACACTTACACAGTGAAAAATAAACATCGCATAAAAAAATATAAAATCGATCGTTGTTAATTCTAAACGACATAACATAATTGTTAATATTTTTAAAGAGATTTCCCGATGCGATTTTACGTATAATATCATAGAGAAATATTCGAATGTTCATTTGAGAAAAAGCTTCGTCTTTCGGCTAATTCGTTAAGAGGAAGATATGATATAATTCTGGTGCTTCAACAATTTGATTGGACCTCTCAGTTAACTTCCCGTCTCGTTTCTTCTTATCCCTCTCGATTCGAGCGGGAAGAAATTGTTCCGGACGAGTATATATCCCAATTAAAAATTCCAACCGGCTGAGCTCGCCTAATTATCGCCGGTTCCGCGGATGGTAGGTTGGGCTTCTTAATCAGCGGCCGTTAATTAAGAAGCGGCGGTAATCATTGGTGAATTTCAACGACGAAACGGACTATCTGAAAAAGGAAGCTTTTGTACACACGCCGGCCGTTGTTTCATTGTTCCTCCGTCCATCGATGTTCAACAACTTCCTTCCCGCCATTTTTACGTTTTTTTGTACGCGTGTCGGAACAACGGCGACAATTCGACAATCACGAAATCAACAGCGTGGAGTTTTGGAAGTTTAGTGAGTCGAAAAGTTGAAAATTAAAAAATTTGGTACGTTTGAAAAATTTGAATCGTTAAAATTTTGAACAGCTAGGAATTCGAAAATTTTTCAATCGAATATCGCGAAAATTATAAAATTTAAATCGCAACATTTGTCTTTGGAGAGACGAATTTCTTTCTTATTTCGGAGAATTGCGATCTACGATTCAGCAAAATCACTATTGTCCCCGTATGCAATGACTATATTAACTTTGAACCAAATCGACGTGGAAAAGTCATAACCAGCATTGCCTTGACATTATAAACGCAATAAATCTTCAACTTATTCAATTTTTCGTGCTTCAACTTCACATATAATGTAACATTGAAACAATAGAAAAAAATTCTCAACTTTCTTCATTTTTTCATTAAGTGTGCCAAATATATTATATCAGCGACGGGGTCCCGAGTGACCCCCAGAGTCAACGGTTCATATGAAACTGCGCGGTAGTAGAACACACGGCAATTTCCACACTGACAGTCATCGTGTTAAATATGTATAAATCTTCCCCTTTTCTCCCTCTATTTTCTTTCCGCACATGTGTGCGTGCAAATGTGCTAAACCACTTTGAACGTCATGCGTGTACTGTGCGTTTGGCACGTACCATATGTCACATGGAAATCGATGGCACCTACGTATCCCTGCTCCTAAAAACGTCCAGCGAACTTGATAATATTCGGGCGTGAATCAATTATATTCAGCCGCGATATTGACTCTACCGTGATTTGAATCTTTTATATCTTTCTGTACTCTTGTTATATAAATGTCTGTCGTGGGAATATTAACATTTAATTCAGGCTGTCAAATCGTTACTGATAAAATATTTTTTGTATGGTTACATATTGTATCATACAAAATTTATTATATTTTTATATGTCGTATTATAAAAAAATGTATTATATTGTTGTATGTATATTGTATGATAAAATATTTATTTTATTGTTATATATTATATCAGAAAGTATGTATTATATTTTTATATATTGTATTATAAAATATTCATTACATTGTTATATATTATAATGTAAAATACTTATTGTACTGTTATATGGTGTCTTATAAAATATTTATTATATTATGTCGGCGTATGTTACACAGATCGTTGCACAACATTTGGCATTTCATATTTTTGTTTTTCGTACAATGTACAAAATCCCACAGTTTCATGGCACCGTGTATAAACTAAAATAAGTACACGTACTACGGAGTGTAATAACATCCACACATGGTGCTACATATGAGGTCTTCACATACGGTAGCTCCGAACATGAACAATGCACAACTCGGTCACTGTAAATTGTCCGAATTCATAGGGTAATAGATAAACGTTGACTAATACAGCCTAGCGACAACAACAACGAAGGTAATATTCGAAGTTAGCCAAGAGTACTCTACGATTTCGAAGCACCCTCTCGGCTGACACGAAACGCGAATGATACGGCAGTTGTGCTCGCGAAACTCGAAGATTTCGCACGAGGGTTGTTCGGGGTCGTGTTTAGCCTGTGTGTATCCATAAACGAGACAGATGCGTTCCTGGACGATAAATCCAACGTCAAAAGTCAGACGCTGGTAGCGGAGAGGTATCGTCAGGAGGATTGTACGCGGTGTAGGTGCATCGTCGGCTGCAGCTGGCAGGATAACGACGTGCCGGATGAAGAAGGACGAGAAGTTCTTGACGTCCGCGAGAGGATCCTTTCGACGCAAATCCAATTCGACAAGTCTCGTATATAAGCTCCGAGGCGTCGTCGGGGAAATAAATCCACTGACGAGTGTCTGAAGCAGGACCGTGCTTAGAACAGTCGGAGAACCCGTTCAGACTTATGAGTAGGCATCTATTGTCGTTAACGCTGAAGAGCTCGATTTAGTCGCGACGAAAATTCCGTTCACGACGATTTCACAGCTTTAAATCACTCCTCTGGACAGATATTAGTTATAAGTACTTTCAACAATATAATATGACATTTCAATCGGGTTATCATAACTAGGTTTCATTATGTACGACATAACTTGATTTGTAGATAAATTTACATCGATTTGAGGTAGGATAGCTTTCACACCCTAAAATGTATTTTTCAATGTTTTTTTTTTTATGAGGAAGTACGGTAAACACTTCAAATCACTCCTTTGGACAGATATTAGTTAAAAGTACTTTCAACAATATAATATGACATTTTAATTGGATTATCATAACTAGGTTTCATTATGTGCGACATAATTTGATTTGAAGATAAATTTACATCAATTTGAGGCAGGACAACTTTCACACCGTAAAATGTATTTTCCAATGTTTCTTTTTTTGTATGACAAAATACGGTAAACACTTCAAATCACTTCTTTGGGCAGATATTAGGTAAAAGTGCCTCTAACAATATAATATAACATTTTAATTCGGATTTACAACTAGGTTTCATTATGTACGACATAATTTGATTTGAAGATAAATTTACATCAATTTGAGGCAGGACAACTTTCACACCGTAAAATGTATTTTCCAATGTTTCTTTTTTTGTATGACAAAATACGGTAAACACTTCAAATCACTTCTTTGGGCAGATATTAGGTAAAAGTGCCTCTAACAATATAATATAACATTTTAATTCGGATTTACAACTAGGTTTCATTATGTACGACATAATTTGATTTGAAGATAAATTTACATCAATTTGAGGCAGGACAACTTTCACACCTTAAAATGTATTTTCCAATGTTTTTTTTTTGGATAACGAAGTACGGTAAATGCAGTGACCACTGTTCGTTTTATTAAAAATAATATTTCGGTCGAAACACTCTCTTGCACTGTAATGTTATACTCGTGACGTACACTACGGTTCGTATGTGACAACTCAGATTCGTATTTTCACCGAAATTGAATTTTGAATACGGTCCTAATTATAAGCTGCACGTCCAAGGGTCGTTAAATGCAGAACGTGCCTGACATTTTAAGTTTCTGTGCTCGTTTTAATATTATAGGGATAATTAACTAGCTCTAAATGACGGAACTACGTCAAACATTGTACATTAGAGGGTGGATTCATCACGGTTACAGTCATTTTATTTCTTAGTTCAAAGATTATAATCGTAATAGTATAATTTCTATAACTTTATAATTTTATACATTTGTATTTTCAAAGACAGCAATTTTATCCAGAAAATCAATAAATTGATAAATTTGTAACATTTGTAAAATGAACGAAGAACATTTAACTATGTATAATAATAGAATTTGCAATATTGTTTCAGAAACATGTGCTTTGTATTTCACGTTTTTGAAATTATTTTAAAGTTACATTAAACTATATTTAAGTGTGGTGTTGTTATTAAAATGAATGCAAGGAAGTGGTACTTTTTATATAAAAAGATTTATCGTCAGGCATTGAATATTCATCGGAAAGCGAACAATTATTTCTTTTCTCAAATGCGTCGAATTTTTCGGCAGCGGGTACAATTTCAAGCAGGAAGGTCCATTCGAAATTAACGATTTATGGAAAGTCATCGAGTTTCGCGTAATTACATTTCACGTACGCAGAAAGTATCGATGCGAATTTCAGTCATTTCGGTATCGCTTTTTCACGCGACCGACGGCAATATTTATCGACACCGAGAGAAATTAAAATAATTTTTTTAATCCGATCGTTGCAGGACTCGGTTTCAAATGTTATTAACGATACATCGAAATTTAATGCAACACGTTCCTCGAAATCTCGTTATACCTTTTAATATTTTCAACGAATTTACACGCCGTTTATTTACTGATTCGAATTATACTCTTTACAATAAGAAAGATCTGTATTTTTAATTTACTTGTTCTATGATTTATATATTTTTTGACTCATTACTGTATTTGTTCACAAATTTTTTTAGAACTTTTGAGGTTAGAAATTTCTTTCCTAGAAATACAACGTCACTGTATGTATAATATTATAAATTCGTTGCATTTTATACAGGTAAGAAAAAATTGCTGTAAAATTAAAACTGAAAATCATCTTAAAAATATGTTTTTGTGTGAACACAAAATGGATGTCCACGTTCTATCATAAAATGGTGTAGCAATTCGACAATGGTTAATATAGTATATAATTTTATAATACTATAAATTTGCAACATTCTATGTAAATAAAACAAGAAACTGATATTACACAAACTTGCTGTAAAATAAAAATTTGCAGTCGTCTTAAGAATATACTTTTCTACGAACACAAAATGGACGTCCACATTCTACTATAAATAAAAATAGCGATTCGCAGAGCATACTGTATCAGTGTACTACATAACAATACAATACTATAATTTTGAAAATTTTCACGCAGGTAAATCAGAACTTGCTATAAAACTAAAAATCACGACAGTATTGAGAATGTTTTCGGACAAACACGAAATGTTTGCTGACACTCTATCATGAAAGCGAACTGTGATTTGGATGAGTTCTGAAACCACATAATTACATTACGCTGTAAATTCGCAACACTTTCTGCAAGTGAACGAAAAACTTGCTATAAAACAGAAAATCGCGATCTTCCAGGGAATGTTTTAGGACAAACACGAAATGTTTGCTGACACTCGATCGTGAAAGCCGGCGGTGATTTAAGAGAGGTTGGGAAGCACTGCTTTATACGATGACAGAGTTCGACAGGTTTTGCAATATGCGCAGCTGCATGCTGGTCATTCCACGATTTTCTACGCATTCTGATTTCCGTTCCAGCCGGGAAAGTAGCGCTTTTTCGACAGCCCGTTTCTCTGTCACGGTCGCGTTCCCTCTATCCCTCTGTAGCCTCTATCGCCCGCCATCAGCTGTGTTTATACGAACATTATAGCGGCACCACTTTGCGCACGGCAAGTCTAATATTTTACCAGCGAGAGCACTTCGGCGTTCCATTTGTATGGGCCACGCTAGTTTGCACCGTGCACACTGAAATACCCGTCGGGAAATAGAAGGGAAAAAAAAGTGTTTCGCGTAAAAATTCGACGGTTCGAAACGTTATTTGCTCTATGGCGCGTTCTTTTCTCGCCCGGGTTTTTCTTCCTTTTTTCCCGTTTTTTTTTTTTTTTTTTTTTTTTTTTTTTTGCTTACCGGACTGTTTACGACTGGAATGACAAGGATTCGCAATTTTTCCCGATCGATAAGTAATGGAGGATATCTCGAATTTTGCATCGATGTTGCTTCTGCCCTTTTTTTTTTATGACCGTGAACTATTTCGAGACGAAATCAACCGACGAGAATTTTCGTTGTAACTTGCGGTTACCTTTTTTGGGCGAAAAATGATCGAAACGAACGTTGAAACGTTATGACGTTATCGATGACACGTTATTATTTAATACATTATCAGCATTCGGTCGGAAATTCGTCCGTCACGTATTTCTTTGGCATAATTTAACGTACGATAGAATAATGTAATTTTGTACCACCGGGAATTGGTGTTTATTAGGTACACTTTTTTTGAGGTTATGTAGCCAATGCATTTGTCTGAATATTTTAATCTTTGCAGATAAATTCTTTGAATTATAAACTTTTTATTAGAAGTACTGTTTTTATGTTTATGTAACAATTATATTTTTTAGAAGTATTTGACTGTTCGCAGATGATTTTTCCATAAAAAAATGTAAACAATTTTTTATTGGACACATTGGAAATGAAATTTACAACTTGAAGTAATATTTGCAAGTTTATGTAATACTTACGTTTTCAGAAATATTAGAGAACTCATATATAATTTGATGCTCTGTTTTAGAGTTTGTACGAGTGTTGTATTTCAAAATATATCTAAATATTCACAAATGAACTCGACACCTTACGCGAAAGTTCTAATATGAAAATATAAACCGGCGAGAAATTTCAGACCGTCTGTAAAAGTGACAAAAATGCTTACGTTCGTTAAATGCAAGTTTTTCTAACAACAAGTAATATCAGAAGTTTCATTACACCCGAGAGAAAATTATTTCATGGCACTGCAGCTGTGCGCCGACATACAGGCACATGGGTAGATACGTGCTCCAGTAAAAATCCAATAATAACAGAGACACGTGATTCGTTTCAATTAAAAGTTAATTTGCGAGCCGGAAAATATTCGTTACATAATGAAGTTCAAATGAAAATATAAACGTTTACTTACTGGACATGTAACTGTGAGTCGAATAACGATGTTATGTGTAATTAGACACTACGTGTTTATTTGCTTAATGTATCATATTTTTTATTCACTTTTAATAATAATTCAGTAACACTTATAACTATATTTATTAATTCACAACACCCACTAATTATTGAATTAATCAAAGGATTATTGAAATTGTCATCTGTTTTTTCGTAAACAAAATCATCTTACAAATATCTTGAAACATTTTCTATTGTAATTATTTCGAAAATTAAGATTTATGTGCAAAAATAAAAAAGTATCTATACATCATGCGTTCATTTTATCAGCACCCCAAATTTATAACATTTTTCTATAATTTCATAAAGCAGTCATGAATATTTAATCATTTGCAAAGATCGACGAATAGTTTCGTTTTTCGAATCGCGTTTAATTCTCAAAAAGAAAATACATAATCGCGAATATTTGTTCGTTTTCGCGAGAAGTTAACCGGATAATTCTTGCGAGTCGTCTGTTTGTACCCTTTGTATTTCGAATACAAACACCACCGTGCGCGTTCACAAAGCGATCAAAAACAGCGATCCTCTTTTCACGTTAATCTTTTATCCGCCATTGAACAAAACCCGAGGTTTTTCTTGTTGTTCCGCGTGTTTACGAGCGTCGGTATCGAACAGTAACCGATTGTTGGGAACAACAATGAATGGCAACGGTTTTATCATACAGTCGGGCGACAAGAAAGACCCTGGGCAATGCGTGGAAACCGTGGTTCGAGCACACGCGAGCTTGTATTAAAGCTCGCTGCGAGCGATGAACGTGACTAATTGAGAAACTTGAGGGAAACGTTCCACGATACAGCGACTCCTTTGTAACAGGATTGCTTTCTATCGCCGTTATGTAGCTGCGCGTTAATGTAAGAGAAAATTTTGTAACCGTCGCCGACTATGACGCCGGCTGAATGGCTGTTGAATTAAGAACACGTTCGCGAATTGTGTCTGTTTCTATGCGAAGCGAGAACGCTTCGTACGGCTGAAAGTTTAACGAACTGACGTATTTTGAAACGGTTCATAGATTCCGTTTGTACCGTGTTAGATAATACCATCGTGTCCGATTGCGTTCGTTTTTCTGGGGAGAAGATTGCTTTACGGTGTTGGAGTTGGGATTTTGGAACTTTCGGACTTGGGTTTGGAATTTTGGGATTTTGGGACTTTGGAATTTTTCGGCTGAGATTTTGAGATTTTGCGATTTTTGGATTTTGGAATTTTTCGGCTGAGATTTTGAGATTTTGCGATTTTTGGATTTTGGAATTTTGAATCTATGGGTTTCTCGGCATTTGGAATTTGGAATTTTAAGATTCTGGGATTCTGGGATTTTGGGACTATGGGACTTTGGGATTTTGGGACTGTGGGATGTTGGGATTTTGGGACTTTGGAATTTTTGGACTTTCAGAATTTGAGACTTTGCGATTTTTGGATTTTGAGATTTTCGATCTACGGACTTCTCCGAATTTGGAACTTGGAATTTTGAGATTTTGGAACTTCGAGACTTTGGTGTTTTGGTATTTTGTAATCTTCTGATTTTGGGATTTTGGAACTTTAAGATCTACGAACATTGTCCGTACATTCATCTGCATATTCCCTCGCGACTGACTATGTATTGTTATTTCTACTGAAGTAATGAATATGTTGAATATTTTCCAGGTATACGAAAGTACATATGTGTAATAAGGATAGTAATAATTAAATTAATTATACTTTTACTATTTTCAAGCTCAAAAGAATCAGCTATCAATAAACGTGTTTCCTAGAATCATTTCATATCTTCTCAAGTGCCACAAACTTTACTTCCCTGAAATTTCAAAATCCCAAAGTCGGAAAATTCCAAACTTTGTAAGCCTTGAATTGCTAAAAATTAACTTTAATATTCAAACAAATTTTAAATTTCCAATGCCCCAAACTTGCAAAATTTCGAATCCTTAGAATAAAAAATTTCGAAAAATCAAAAATTTAAAAACCTCCGTCACCCCATGATTTCGTGATCCCAGAAACTCAAGAATCGCAAACTTCCACGAATAAAAAAATCGCACACTTTCAAATTTCGGGGAACAACGCTAGACCGATCCCATTCGTTTCTAAAATCAATTTCCATCAAACCCGTTAATCGAAAGCAATTAAAAACGCGGACAAGCGGATGCGCGACGAATTAAAAGCGACGCGGAATAATTGAATATTAAGAATTCTGGCGGACAAATTGGTAAAGTGGCTAAGCGAGATAGAGGGCTGACAATGCAAAGGGGATGATTGTCAGAGCACGTGAAACGGGTTGCGACTGATTTTAATTAAAGACAAACATCCCTCTAACTCGACGACGCTCTTTTGTGGCCCACTCGGGGAAACAATAGTTCTCCCTTCACCAGGATGGTTTGTTCTTTCTCCTCTCTTCGTCTCTCATTCCACACTTTACCCGATTTCTCGCGGCACTTACTTCGTTTTTTCTTTTCCTCCCTCTCTCTTTTCTCTGCTTTCTTTTTTCCACTCTGTTTCCGCAAACGATCTCGACGTAACTGCAGCCTGTGCAACCATACTCGAACGAGAAAACGGAGTAGGAAGATCTTCGCGATGTGAACGACACTGAAAGTTGTTGATAGGAAGAAATACATTCTGTTAGAAAAATATTGAACCATTTCTGCACGATTTCCTTTATGGTTCGTGGGCATTCTTTCTGTGGGTAAATTATTGTCATTTTTCAGATTTTTGGGATACTGCAGTCTGATTTTTGTGATAATATTGTAATTATGGTAATATGTAGATAGAATTTGTATTATGCATAGAATAATATTTAAATGGGATTTGTAGTATAGTTAGATTAAATGTAGGAATGGTTTATATTATAGTTAAAGCAATATGTAGGTAAAGTTTATGTGATAGGATATGTGGATACGATTTATGATATCTGATGCAATAAATTTCAAGATAGTTTTACAAAATTAAAGTCAGTAGAAGGACGTAAATTTATTTTAATACATATGGAATTATTCATAGTTTCTCTCGATAGTTTTTCGGCGTACTTCAACTAAATATACTAACAATAAGTAAATATATAAAGCATGGCAGTAATTGAAAGTAGGGTTATGTTACCTACGTTAGTGCTAGGTTATGTCAGTTTAAAATCTGTGATTACTGGGAGTATATTTGTTCATTCATTTCATTTATGAATTTGTAATTTTTTCAATTATATCATGCATTTTATAAATCATATAAAGAATTCTATAAGTTATATCAAGAATTTTATAAATTGTTTTTGAAGTCCGTTTTAAATTGTTGCCAAGAATATTTTAAACTACTCTCGGCGACATAAAAATGTTCGTAGATTTAATGCATTATAAAATATGTGCATTTTGTATGTGAAAAGAAGTTAACTAATTAGCATTCGCGTTATTTCATTCATTCTTTGATAGTATTAAAATCTATCGCTTTCATTCTCCATTGTGTTGAAATTCACGCCTTCCAGCTTCTATTTTCTCAAAATTCAATCATGCCATTTTCTATTATACCGAAATTCACTCCTTCCATTTCCACTTTCATTAAAATTCATACATTGCACCTTTTGTTTTATCGAAATTTATTCCATCTATTTCATACTCAATTGAAATTTTACTCTCTTTATTTTCCGTTTTGCTAAAATATATTTCTTCCATTATTTATTTTATTGAAATTCAACCCTTTCGTTTTCAATTTAGTTCGCCTCCACTTCTCCCATTTCCTGTTTTATTCAAACTCAACCCTTCCATTCTTTACTTTACTGAAATTCTTGTAAAATGTTTCTATTTTCTCTTTTACTAAAACTGAACCGTTTCGTTTTCCATTTTATTGAAATTCACCTTTTACACATTCTACTTTATTGTGTATTCTACCCTTCTCTTTTCTATTTTATTATCATTCACTTTTTCTATTCTATGTTTTAAATCTACTCTTTATGCTTTCTATTTTCTTAAAACTCCTGTACCTCATTTCGCATTTTATTAAAATTTGCGTTCTTTGTTTGCTGTTTTACTAAAATTCATACTTTCTAGTTTTAATTTTACTAAAATTTACTCCTTTGCACTGCTTGCATTCCGAATACTATTATTAATCAGATTCGTACTATTTGAGTGTTCAACGTTATTACACGAAGATATACTGTGTTATTGAATACTATTGTATTACAATAATATTATCTAACAAAAATGCACTGCATCCTCCTATTGAACACTATCATTAAACAAAAACCCGTCTCCTGTTAATTCCTATTTAATCAAAGAGACACCGTTTCACTGATAAACACCATTATAAAACGAAATACAACATTTTCCAATCGAACCATCAATAACAGGACAATTAAGACACTATCGTTCGATGGTTCCTACATTGTACACAATAGAATAAAAGGAATGTTAAACGTATGAAAAATCAAAGTGTCCATAAAACGGGAGATTCCGAAAGGTGTAAAAATTATTACCATCGTCCAAGATTATTACATTCCCACGGCATACTGTAGATATTTTTCAGACGAAGTGTTCCGAGCTCTCAGTGACGAGATAATTTGCGAAAGGTAACGGCCAGCTTGCTGAAATGGCTTCCCTCTTTGCTAGCTGGCTGAGGATGGATACAAGCGACTAAATGGGCCACTTTGAGAGCACACTCGACGTCAAAATAGACCGGCAGCTCGTAAAAGTTTAAGAGGGATTATGAAAATATCGTGGCGAGATTATGGCGGATTAAAGGAATCTCGCGAAAGGGTGAAACCGGCGAGGAATATCGACTATACCAGGATCTTCGCTGCCCAGACGCCAAACATGCTAAACATTTCTCGTCCTATCTTAATTCCGTTCGTCCTTCATAATTTTTTCCCTAACTTTTTCGTAGTTCGTACACACGCTGCTAAAATGGTTCAAGATACTCGTAAATTGTACGAACAAATACTGTTATTTTTTTTATTTTTTGATTCGTCATATGCAAAGATGGTAGGAAATCCTCTTTCATATTTTTTTTATTTTCTGTGTTCTTCTCAAGCATTTTTAAGACAAATGACACCAAATTTTATGCTTATATGTTCTCTCTCAAATTTATATGTTTAGTTTGTTTAACATTGTTTGACAGTCTTTCTCTAATTTATTAGATAATGTTATTATGATTACATTTATTAAATAACATTATTGAATTTTATTTATTATATAAGACTTTCTACATATATATGACAATATTGTTATATTAACTAGATATTTATTAGATAATATTATTAGACAAAGTTTGTTAGACGTTTATAAGATAAATCTGGTGCTTAGAGTACTTTTATGGGATTTATATATTATTATTAACAGCACCATTATTTTTTTAGAAGTATTAAATAGGAACAAATAAAATAGATATTTATGTATTTAGTTAGATTTTTCCTGTGTAGTAGTATTCGTAAGTGTTGTTTAGAATATTTCAGTGTCTAAATGAGTTCCGTAATTGTTTTCGGTGGGTAAGTCTTAAAGCGTAATGAATTCCTCTGTAATCGTGGTTCTAATTTGATTGCCGTCCTATGAAAGCACTTTACTGTGCAAGATTATATACAGAATCCTTTGCAGTAGCTTCACGAGAATGTAAAGAGCAACCATTACTAATATTTTTGGGATAATATTATTAGCTTCTCTGAAACACAACGTCGAACCTGTGTTGTCTTCGATCGCTCTCTGAAAGATAATACATTTAATGGAATAGGTTTCGAAATTGTTTGAAAATCTGGAAATTTATACGAGCAATGATTTTCTGACATCATTGAAATTTAATAAAATTTGATATTCTTTTTAAGAGGTGTTACAATTTCAACTAAATTTACGTTATTTATTTACGTGAAATATTGAAAATTTATGTTCGTAAGTATATTTTTTATATATTCCTTATATACAACTGTAAGTATATTCTTTATATACAGTTATATGTAGAAGATAATAATTTGGATTTATTATTGTTTCAATATTAATTCATTAATGTTTCAATATGTCAAATGTTGAAAAATTAACCTTCTTCAATTTTGAACGAAAGATACCGAATTTTCATTCTAAGTTTGAATGCACAAAGAATTATATAGAATAATAACATTGCCATTTCGTTTGTATTTGTTCGTGTCACTGAGCAAAATAAAATAAGTGGTAAGATTTGAACAGATATTTGTTGATATATTTGACAAAAGAAGAGAAAATGCTCGTGTTTAGAGCATTCGCGTCGGGAAATCAAAATGAACATAAATGAGTAACGAATGAGAAAGGAAAACGATGAGAAACGTTGAAGTAAAATATTGGCTGGCAACATTCCCCTCGTTTCATTTATCTTCTTTATTGCAAATTCGACCAGTCAACCGGATGTCCTGCTCTAGACACTAAATTGCAACAAACGAGTACCTTGAAGTTCCATTCAGTCGCAATAGAAACATAAATATACGAATATGAATACCAACAAACGGGGAAAAAATACATAATTGCTCATTCATTTCCAGGAACACATTATTTCCTTGATAATTAAATATAATAAACTCCTTTGGCAATGTAAATATAGATGTAAAAGTTATAGCAATATTATTCAGGAAACTATTAAATCATTAAACTATTACACAATTTGTTTAAACATTGACAGATCTTTATTCATAAATAAAATATAAAATGAATCATGATACCAATAGTAAATACAAGAAAATATTTTTACTTTCTGTATTACGATGTTATATTTTTGGATATCTGCAGATTTGTGTAGATTTTGGTAATTTTGGGTAAATTTAAGTAAATTAGTACGGATCTGCGCAGATTTTAGTTGATTTTAATTGGTATTGTTAAGGTTGAGACAATTTGAAGAATCATACTAGTTTGAACAGTTTTGAGTACATTTTTAATCGATTTTCTATCGATTCGAACAGATTTCGTTTTTAAAAAATTTGAACAAATTGTAACCAATTACGGCAGGTTTGAAGTGATTGCAAACTTTAATTGCTCAGACAAGATTTGACCCAATTTGATCCGATTGAATAAAATTCTCGTTGAATTGAGCATACATGGCTCGATTCGAGTCGACGAATTAAACTTATCCGATATTCATTAACTTTTCAAAACGTGTCCTGTTTTATGTACAAATACAGCATTCTGTATTTTCAACATACTGACGTATCTGAATGCACATGGCGTTAGTGATTTCAGACAATGTAGACGCAATGTAACGCAGATGAATCACGGGAGAAAGTTGCTCGTTGACAGAAACAAAGTTGATAAACGATAACGAGATAAACGCGAAACTCGTCGCGTCCTATCCGTTCCCGGCGATTTCCGCGATAACAAGATTTTCGAGAATCGGCCCGAATGAAATTAACATCTATCGATTACACGCGACGAGGAGTTTCGTTGACTCATGAAAATGTAACGGCTGGTTACGCGAACTCCGATAGTTTTCTCGAAACTTTGTCAGCCGTAACTAAATTTCATCGAATCAACGAAACTTTCCCACCGTATCCCGTCGTGTCCCGTCGTCGGGCGAATCGTGGAATTCCGGAAAAGTTTCGAGATCAGCGTTCGTGATCGCGTAAACGGTTACGACCGAGAAGAACCGAACCATAGTTGAATCTGCAGTAACTGTAGAACAGGAAACGACGATTTCGATACTCTGATTGCTTCAAGCATTATCCTACGGCGGATAAATTTAATCTCCGACTCCGGTACTGAGGAAACGGAGATTATATTGTTGTAGTCTGTTTTAAATTGAATTTATCCAAAATTAAGTGTTTGGAAAGTGGAAGTGTTTTAGTTGTTTTAAACTCTTTGGAATATCTATATTAGAAAATTTCCGCATTTAAAAATTTTCGATTTGGAAATTTATGTACTAAGTTCGCAAATTTTCGAATCGGAAATTTTTATAGTTTTATATCTTGGTAGTTTAGTATTGGAATGTATCGAATTTCGATATTTCAATATTTTGATATTTCGATATATCGGTTTTCTGATAGTTCCATATTTCCATATACCGATATTTTGATATATCGATTCTTCGATATTTCGATACTTCGCTATATCGGCGCTTTTAAATTTCAATACATCGAAACATCGATATTTTGACAATTTGATACTTTGATAGTTCCATATTTCGATATTCTGATAATACCATATTTCCATATTTCGATATTTTGATATATCGGTTCTTCGGTATTTTAACACTTCAATATTTCGATACTTCGATGTATCGGCGCTTTCAAATTTCAATACTTCGAAACTTCGATATTTCGACAATTCGATACTTTGATAGTTCCATATTTCGACATTTCCAAATTTCAATATTTTGATTGTTCGATACTTAGATGTTTTAATAATTGATAGTTCGAAAATTCGATACCTCGATACTTATTAGTTTGATAGTTCGCTACCTTGATGTCTTTACACATTGAAATTTCTTTCTTCCTATACTCCTACATATTTGAATTTCTAAATTCCCAAAATTCTCGAATAACAAAACTCTAACGTCTTAACATTTCCAAATTTCTAAATTAAAAATTTCTTCATCGCCGAAATGTTCCCTTTCACGTACTTCGGTATCGTTAAAAAGGTATAAAACCTTCGACACGATCAACTCATCTTATTCACCCCATATTACTGCGTTATCACTCTCCTTAAGATATCTCATCCACATCCCAACCTCATCGTCCCGTATCTCGTTTACATTTATACATAACCCAAACCGTATACCAATATAATGTACCCGTAATAACGTATACTAATATAATATACCATAAAGAAATCAACATAATTTCTCGAGCCACTGTTTGGTTTTATCAACGAGTTCAACCGAGATTTTCATGCAAACAAATTGGAACGTAACAAAGTTTCGGAGCGTTTCACTTTCCCCTCGGGCCAAAGAAAACGGTCGGATCCATTTACGAATGGATAAACAAAAGGAAACAGAGTTTACAGACACGAGATTAGTTCCAGGACGTGTAACGGCGCCAAAACCCCCATGGAGTTTTTCACCCTCGATTCTCAAGACTCTTCGAATTTCCGTGGTAGCCGAGCGTATCGCGATCCGTCCTCCCATTGGCCGGGATACGTTTCCTGTTAGGGATGTTATGTCCTTAATGTGTTTGCTTTGGCTCCTGACCCTGATTGAATCGCTTTCCGGAGGAGCTTTTTCGACTGTACAACGAATATTGCCTGTTTACCAGACTTTCTGATTGCTCGACATTTTACGCTCTACGTACTTACATATACTTAAAACGGCGCGATAATCGATCTAGATATATCGAATGGATACTTCTGATATACATAATAGTAATTCTGATATGTATAATAGTAGATGTGGATATTAGAATATGAGATTAATTGTAATTAAATAAGTTAGATTATTGCGTTGTAACAAGATTTTATTTTGAAGGCTCTGAAGGAAGTAATT
Source organism: Coelioxys conoideus (assembly GCA_947623535.1). NCBI lineage: Eukaryota > Metazoa > Arthropoda > Insecta > Hymenoptera > Megachilidae > Coelioxys > Coelioxys conoideus. Next base: position 8,782,640 of record OX392455.1, on the reverse strand, counting down.
TATTGTTTTGAAATAATAATGTCAAAGAAATAAGTAATGGAAATAATAATAATAATATCAAAGAAATATTAAGTGATAGAAATAATGATCGCAAGGAAAAAAGTAATGGAAATAATAATATCAAAGAAATATTAACTAGTAGAAATAATAATAGCAAAGAAATAAGTAATGGAAATAATAATATCTAAGAGATATTAAAACGGCGTGATAATCGATCTAGATATATCGAATGGATACTTTTGATATACATAATAGTAATTCTGATATGTATAATAGTAGCTTTGGATATTGAAATATGAGATTAATTGTAATTAAATAACTCAGATTATTGCGTTGCAACAAGATTTTATTTTGAAGGCTCCGAAGGAAGTAATTTATTGTTTTATTTCTTAATTCAAAATAAATAAAAACTTTATTTTGTTTAATAACAGTGTCTCATTGCCGTAATTCATTTTTGTAAATCATTAATAATCCAGCAATGGATATTGGGAATAGAGGTAAATGTATCGTTTTAAATAATCTCTCTTACTGTTTCTTATTTTGATCGAAGTAAATACTTTTTAACTCATTTTTAATAATTAAAACGAGTTTAAATTTTGTTTCGTTTCTTCTTTCAACGAAATATTTTTTTGTTGATACTTTAAAAGAATTTTTCAAAGAAATTTATAAATATTCAATCTTTCCTTTTGTACGTCATTTGAATGTTGAACTATTGGGGAGATAATTTACGGGATAAAGAACTTGAAATACGATTATTCGACTATACTACCGATGGAATATTCGATTCATGGACGTGGATTATGTTACTTTCGGTAAATTACGAAAATGGTTCCTGTTAATAGAACATAATTTTTGTTCGGCCGAGTGAAATTAACTGTTCGGCCGTTGATTCGATATCCATGATTGTTATCGATATATATTGTTCTTAGGTAGTGGTTCATAGCGATGCCTGTCAGTGTCCAGAACAATGTGTGTCAAATCCGTAGCGTTATCGCATTTGCGCAGACAATTTATAGACAGACGTCATTTGAACCATTCCGGTTCCGCAACTACATAAACGCTAATAACTGTACGATATTACATTAAAAATCCTGTCCTGTGATCTGCTTTATTTATCGTGAGTTAATCTAGAAATTTTTGTTCCGCTCATTTAGTTGAGGACTTTGAACACTTTGAAGGTTTCGAGCTTTCGGGACTTTTCCTTTTAAGTAGTGGTTTATGGTCCCAACTACTAGCAGGGTTATCAGCGACTGTTAACTAGTTTACGAAGATAAAGTTATGATTGTATGTGGATGATTATACAAAATTTTTTTAATTTGTTAAGAATTTCTATACTTTTAAAAAATTCTAGTAATGTTTGGGATTTTGAAGTTTGGTACATTTTGAAATTTAGAAATTTAGAAATTGCAAATATTGGAATTTAGGAATCTATTAATTAGGAGATGTAAAAGTTTGAAAATTTTGAAGTTTGGGTACTTGGGAGTTGGAAAATTTGTGTTCACAAAATTCGGAAAGATAAAGATTTGAGAATTGGAAAATTGGGAAATTAGAGATTGAAAACTAGGTGACTGGGAAACTGGGAAAATTGGAAATTTCAAAAATTAGAAATCGAAAAATTGAGAAATCATAAAATGAGAAATTGGGAAATTAGGAAAAATGAAAATTGGGAAATTTGAAAATTCGAATATTTATAGAATTTGAAAATTTTTATATTCTTAAATTCGAAATAGTTTAATAATAAAATAGCGAAACCTCAAAATAATAAAATAGTACAACATCGAAATGACCACCCACATCAACGACAAATTATGACAACACAGTCGTAATAACCTAGTAAAAATAAACAGGAGAATCGTACATCGGTTTCATCGCCTCCGCAATAACAATGCCTTCATTTACTCGCCTCGCAGGACGTTGAATTAAAACCACGCGAACCTGACGAGGTACTATAGCACGAAATAGTTTACACGGTCGCAGAGAACAGCGTCAGTCGGAATTGCTAATTCGAATTAAACGGCCTCTTTGAGTTAGTTTGATGTAACTTTGAGAAACACATCGGGATCGTCTTACTTGCTTTCAGCATACATTTAAGGTGCCAGCCACTCGCTCGACATTAGCGGTCCGAGGCGAGTGCCAGTAGTAGTACTGGCTGTTCATACGGTAGACATGATTTTCTACTTAGCACTGTCAGAAGAGCCAGCCATTGGACGATTTACCGAGTGAAACCCATAACCCATCTTCTTGGTTGCTTACCCTCCTCCTATATGCGGTTTCAAGTCTCGTGGGATCGCGACGCGGCAAACCTCTTTATTCTTCCCTCCGCGATCTTCCGACCAAATTGATAGATCGGTTCTTCATCTTTCGAAGATCCGATTATTACTTGCGCTTTGGGCACTTGTGGTCAATTTTTGATAGATGTTATTGCGATTCGTGTGATCCTTCGTAGGCTATTTTCAATCTTTTTGGTTATTATTGTTCATTATTATTTTTGTAATAATTAAATATATTCTAATTATTATAGTTAATTATATTTAAATTCATCAATATTATTATATTATTTTATTGAATTATTGTTACATGTAACATAAGTGTTTTGTGCAACATAATTGCTGTATGTTACATATCAATACATATAACATAATTATTACTATATTAAATGTTATACTAGTTATTATGAAATTATTTTTTTCATTCTTCGTCATTCATGGATGTAGCAAGTTTTCAAGACTGGACATTTAAAAACAAGTGTATCAATTTTTGGACTTTCACGTTCAATATGAAGAATTTCATTTTAGGAATATAAAGTTTGTTTGTTCGTTTCAATGCACACTCGATATGTTACCGATATAAATGGCGATATTGGGAATCTAAAAATCTTTTCTCACGATCTAACTAATTTTTCGTCAAGATCCATAAAACTTTCAAATTTTAACGTTTTCTTAAGAACAACAGTCTTGAACCAGCGATAGGCTGCCGCAAACGAGAAAGAATGCACCCCATAAAACGTACTTTATCTCCGAGACCGTACGCACGCGAAATGGCCACCTTTTATAATTTCATTTAGCCCCGGAGCGAATTTTACGGCTACAAGACTAACCTCGCCGTTGGACATACCCGATGCAAAATCGTCGACATATTTACACGTCACTTTATCAGCCGTAGCGTATCCGGAAGTACCTGCTGGAATGCCGCACACGTAGAATCAAGAAACGGGGTTGGATCGCAGCGTACGTATGCAAAAACGGGGATGGCATGCACGCGGAGTGCCGTGTAAAAAGTGTAAGTGTAAAGTTGGCTGCGCTCTACCAATTCCGTGGAACACGATCGTGTGTTGGTAACACCCCACGGGAAAATATTTCAGGAAGATAAATCTTGGGTTATCCCTCGAGGAACACGTGCAGCTAACTCAGGTGGATTAAGTTCCACGATGGCGACGAGGGTTGCGGGAGGCGAACAAATGGACACAATCAAAGCATCTGGCTGTTATGAAACGCTCGCCTGCATTACAGTTACAGAGATTATGGATAACCGTTGTTCGAACCTTGTGTTAGTATGATATTCCATACCACGTTATTCGGGGAACGTCACCAGCAGGGCTCTCAATATTTTTTCCCTTTTCGAGTATTTTTTTTGATAAACCTTTTCTTCTTAATAATCCTAACGCCAAAACTATCAAATTCGACGAATGATCGATATACAAATTTCTTACTTCGAATTACAAAACTTGTTAGGATGGTTTTCTTCTTTGTTTGTCATTAATATGAAGAAGTAATATGTGTATTAATTTGTCCTTTACCCTTTGTGCAATGGTTATTCAACTTCATTTTTAACTTCGAAATAATTGTGCATTATACATCGGTAGTTTTGGTATTAAAATAGTTTAAAAATGTTTTTTTAGTTACTGTTATTTGTACTGCAAATTACTTGTGGTATTGTAAGCTTCATGTGGCTCGAAGAGCATACTTGATCATCTTATTCACCCAAATAATAATATATCCAAATAACATATATACTTTTACCTGTACAACTTGCATAGCTTTTGAAAATTTGAAAATTTGTCAAGTACAGAATAAAAAATTTGCGTATTCTCGAATCGAGAAATGGATACCTAAACGAAAAATTGACGTGGGACGATTTAATTCACTGAAGGACTGGCTGACAAAAACACGTGGTTCGGTGGAACAAAAATTCAGTAGTACAAATCAATCACTGCGTCGACTTTCGCACAATACTCGAACAGTCGTCAGACTGGCGCTTTTGTTTCGCTAATCGAATGCATCGAAATGGAACGAAATACTGATAGATCGATTCCATCAGCGTGGTGCTTCTATTAATACTCAGCGAACTGTCATTATCAGGTCTTGTTCTTGCTGTTGATCTTTACTTCGGAAAAGCTTCGGCAGTGAGTAAAAAGTTGGCTAATCATCTTACTACTGGCGCCGTCTTAACTTCGCGCTCAAACATTTCACCGAATACATAACCGGAAAACGTTGAGCTAATATTGAACTCCGTGTAATAAATTGAACTGAGTTATTTGGCAGTTCGGATGGAATCTCTTGATTTATCGACAAATAATAAATCAGCGTTACGTGTAATTATCATCTTATCGATCAAATTTTTATGTTATCGAAATGCATGGTAATAAATTATTGAATTAATTGCTTCTGTATTAGGTTACAAATGATTGTTAATTAAATGGTTAAATTATCGTTGCAATGTTTAATATAAATGATAAAATTTTAATAATAAACTTCAAGAAATTTTAGATAACGACTGAAATTGATTTTGTAGGACACAAATGAAAAATAAATTTTTATCTTTAATTAAACGGGATTTAATTAAAAATGTAATTCTTACTCTCGATAGAATGAACTTGCTATTATCGATTGAACAGTAATCTTCCAATTAAGGTTAAAAATGGAATTTTTGATGGACACACATCTAATTAACTGAATTAGTATTAACATTCTTCAACTTACAAGTGTGTTTACAACAATTCTAGAAATATTGTATTAGTCAATTTGTATTGATTGGTTGTATTGCTCGCGTTCTAAAACTCTCAATACATTTGGCTAAAACTTATATTCATTTATTAATATTATTATATAAGTTTATATAATAAAACTACTTATTAGTACATTAATTAACTGACTTTATCAGATGAGTCATTTATTAGAACATTAACAAATCGTTTTGACCCCGACCTCGGCACGGTGAACGTTAAATCGCCTAATTAGTCTTTTAACCCTTTGCACACGCAAGGTGACCCACACTCACCACTTCGTTCGATAAAATAATTTGGTATAGGTATTTTTTTTACTAAAACCATAGCGTTGCACATGTGACGTACAAACACAATAAAACAGCTAATACAGGTAATTAATAATAAGTTCGAAAGGATTTATCAAATCTACCAATCACAAAGTTTTAGGGTTGCTATTTGCTACCAGCAAAAATATCTTCGAGTGGAAAGGGTTAAAAGCCGAATTTTAAGCGTCACGCTGTTGTGTATCGACCGATGCTTGTCACGGGCAGGATATTGAATCGCGTAGTCATACGTGAAGCCAGACAGATGATGCACCGATCGCCGGAGGCAATTCGGGTCTTCTTGTACCCGGCTTGTCTATGGGATTTACCGTCGAACGAAACGGGAGAGCCGGGTCTGCCGAAGGAATTCTTAGATCGTGATCGGGAAGACAGGGAACGACGGAAGGAAGAGGAGGGAAAAGGGCGAGACGCGAACATCACCGGCGGATTCGTGTTGCAAAATCCGTCCGTGAAATATCCACGGTTATTTCGCAGTATATAGCCGCCGGGATGGGAATCTTATCGCGTGACAAACGTAGCGACAATAATCGTCGGATAAGTTTCCAACGGGAAGCAGATTGTTAGTGGGTCGAATTCCCGTGGAATCCTTGGCGCCCAACGATCCTCTTCCTAGTCCCGGGATTAAGGAGCGAATGAAACACAGATTAAAACTAAACTCGGTGTTCCCGTGTTAGGGATAATTGCTCCGTTCGAGGAGCGAAAATCGAGGCGAGGAAGGTGCGAGTTCACTCCTGTCGCGTAATTATGCGCCGTTGTATCGGGTTACAATTAGCTCCGCCGTGTCGCAGACTAAATTATTATGATTTTCTTCGGTTTCTCCGGTAACCGAAATGATCCCTTGTTTTCTTCAATAGGGACAAGCTAATTGCTTTCGTTACGTTACAACGAGGTGTTCAGGAATCTATAGCTCGTTTCAAAAGTTTTGAACCGGCGATTCAGAATCATTTTATCGATTTGTATTTCGTTTCGAGCAAGAAAATTGATGTTACTTTATGAACCACTTTTCGTTAAACTAGGGAGTGCCTAGGGAAAATCTAGAGAGATTCCAAGCAGGAAATAGAAAGAATCTAGATGCAGTCTAGAGAGAATTCAGAGGGACAGTCTAATTTAAACGATTATAATTGTTCTATGCAATAAATTATATCTATGCAAAATTATTAACTTGAAGTATTAGTCGTTTTATTCAGGATGATAATAAACATAATTTAGGGCGTAATTATAATGTAGTATGTACGATATCTAATTTACAAAAATATAGTAAAGTAGTAGTAGGTAATAGAAATAATATTAGCAAAGAAATAAGCAATTGAAATAATAATATTAAAGAAATATTTAGTGATAGAAATAATAATATGAAAGAAATAAGTAATGGGAATAATAATATCTAAGAAATATTAAGTCATAGAAATAATAATAGCAATGAAATAAGTAATGGAATTAATAATATCAAAAAAATATTAAGTGATAGAAATAATAATGGCAAAGAAATAAGTAATGAAAATAATAATATCAAAGAAGTATTAAGCGATAGAAATAATAATAGCAAAGAATTAAGTAATGAAAATAATAATATCAAAGAAATATTAACTAATAGATATAAAAATAGCAAAGAAATAGTAAATAATAGAAATAATAATAGCAATGAAATAGTAAGTGATAGAAACAATAATATCAAAGTAGTAATAAATAATGGAAAGAGTAATAGTTAAAAATAGTAAATGCATATCAAACGATAAAAACTGGAAACGTAAACTTGACAAATCCATTTGAGTCGTACATGCAGAACAGTTGTAGCATGTATACCTAAACTACAGTTGACGTAAGGGAAGGTTGCGCGTGTCACGGGTGGATCAGTAGATTCACAAAGACGGACAGAAGGGAAAGTTAGGTACAGTCGGGCCGTTCGTGTCGTCGACCAACTATTGTTTCATAATTAATCGGACAAATCGATATACATCGCTACGTATTCTGCTTCCAGGACTCAAAGCTGAGCTGTACTATGTCAGAGAAGGGGTAGTCAACACGTACGCCATGAACTTTGTGGTTCCTGTACCTCCAAACATTGCGGACCTTGAATTCTCTTGGCAGAGCCTCGCTGGGCATCCGGTAAGTCTATCAACAACTAAATATTTTTGTTATCGAGTACTATAATGACTTCCAAACGCAAACTGTTTCCGTTTAATAATGGTAACTTGTACAGAAAATTAATGAATTTACCAAAACCAATTTTATAATGTCAATAATAATGATTCTAAGTAATCAAGGATTTATGTTAATACATTTAAAATGTTAATATCTATAGCGTGTGTGTAATCGATTACTCGATAAATAACCTCTTTGAAGAACCTGCATCTAGACCCCCTAAATCGGGTATTTATCGAATAAATACTACACTGCCTACCAATTTTCTGTTCACATGTTTCTATTGTCAAAACAAAATTCATAATCCTCTTCAAAGATAAACGAGACGTATAGTGATTTTCATACTTGATGTTACTTCAAAGGAATTTCCACGTGGTTGCTCTGAATATAAACGGTGCATAATTCATAGCTTGATATACGTACATATATGCACAAGCACAGAGCTTGCTGATGGCAGCAACTATTGTTATGAGAATTATTATCATTTTCACAGACATTGTCAATTGTAACATTGTCTATGATCCTTTAACTATTATCATTGTCCATTATCATATTGCCATCAGCATCCTCCATCATCATATTACTGTTGCCTTTGCCTATCGCCATATTGTTATTAGCATTGTTTAGTATCCTTTAACTATAATCATTGTTCATTATCATATTGCCATCAGCATCCTCCATCATCAAATTACTGTTGCCATTGTCTATCTCCAAACTGCTATTAACATTGTCTATCATCCTTTAACTATTACCATTGTCCAATACCATATTGCAAATATCGTTGGTAATGTCTGGATCCAGCAATACTCAATGTCGAAGTGTTGTCTCTCGACACTAAAGACGAAAGACAGTAGCAACACTTGATTCTCTGCCAAACGCGTTTCGCTGTTCGTCCCCAACAACCTAGTTCCTTTTCTCGTCGCGTAGTTCGTATCTGGTATTATTTTGCGGAGGAGGAGCGTCCATTTAGGGCGCAGCTTGTAACTGGCTTGGAGGAGTCGGTAGGGTAGCGCACATAACGTAGCACGTATCTCCTGTAGGGTCTTGGAAAATGCTTGCACCGGCCATTAGTGAGGTGCAACAATGCGGAACAAAGTAAACACGTGACCAGGGTGAAATGGTAACTCACGGCACGCTCGTTTACGTTCCCGGGACTCCTGGCACGGGTGTTAGTGTCGGTACGTCATGATGGTGTGGGGCTCGGCCGGACGAGTTTGTCGTACCGGAGGGGTTACAGGAGAGCTGTATCAATACTCTATCAATATGAAATACAAACAGCCAGTGTTCGAGAGGAGGAAGGCAGGGTGGCGGGTTCGGTTTTGCGTTCCCTTCCCGTCGCTAAGGAAACCGTACGCGGCTGCGGAACCCTCGGGAACGAGCAACCGGCTGAGAAATCGCGAAAACTCCTGACCCTTCCATTATTCTCCCTTTTTGGTACGGAACGTTTTGCGTCAAGGAAATCGACCCTTACCTGCTTATCCGTTACGCGCTTCGATTCCGCTGAATTTCCTATTAATTTCTGACGGGATGCCGGAATTCATTGCCAGTTTCGAGTGGTCCGATCTGATTCCTGCAGTTTTCGCTGCCCAAGGGTATACAATTTTATCCGTCAAGTTTTTTTACTGATTTTCACCAGTCGTTACTTCAAGCGGTATCGAAATATCCTGTGATTAACCCCTTGTGCTACGATTTATTCGTCAAGCCCGTCAGACATAACGATGTATTAATCAAATGTTACAAAAATTGCTGCAAAGTACAAACTTTTGTGCACAAATACAAAAAAAATTGAAGTCACACAATGTGTACACACAGCATGCATCTGTGTGTGTACGCAAGTGGGTGTCTATCTGTGTATGCGAGTGCGCGTCTGTGGGTGCGTGTCCTATGTCATGTAATATCGTGTATTCCCAACTCGTTTTAGAGCAACTACCTGAAGATGTTCCTGCATATTGATGCAGGATCTTATTGCATCTTGAGGAATTTCGCGCCATTCATATTGTAACGTTGACTTCAATTGTTAAAGGGTAGTTGGCGGTCATTCTAAATTTTGAGTTGTAGGAAAAATTCGGAAGAAAGAAAGCCGGATTCACTTGAAGTGAACAACCCATGAGCTATCCCATCCACCCACCCACTAGTTCAATATTATAAATTCAAACCTGAAAATAAAATAAAAGATGTGATGGATTTTCGTGAAGAAAAAAGTCGGATTCACCTGAAGTGAAAATTCCTTGAGCTATCCCATCCACCCTCCCACTAGCTCAATATTATAAATTCAAACCTGAAAATAAAATAAAAGATGTGATGGATTTTCGTGAAGAAAAAAGCCGGATTCACCTGAAGTGAAAATTCCTTGAGCTATCCCATCCACCCTCCCACTAGCTCAATATTAAAAATTCAAACCTGAAAATAAAATAAAAGATATGACGGATTTTCGTGAAGAAAAAAGCCGGATTCACCTGAAGTGAAAATTCCTTGAGCTATCCCATCCACCCTCCCACTAGCTCAATATTATAAATTCAAACCTGAAAATAAAATAAAAGATGTGATGGATTTTCGTGAAGAAAAAAGCCGGATTCACCTGAAGTGAAAATTTCTTGAGCTATCCCATCCACCCTCCCACTAGCTCAATATTATAAATTCAAACCTGAAAATAAAATAAAAGATGTGATGGATTTTCGTGAAGAAAAAAGCCGGATTCACCTGAAGTGAAAATTCCTTGAGCTATCCCATCCACCCTCCCACTAGCTCAATATTATAAATTCAAACCTGAAAATAAAATAAAAGATATGATGGATTTTCGTGAAGAAAAAAGCCGGATTCACCTGAAGTGAAAATTCCTTGAGCTATCCCATCCACCCTCCCACTAGCTCAATATTATAAATTCAAACCTGAAAATAAAATAAAAGATGTGATGGATTTTCGTGAAGATAAAAGCCGGAATCACCTGAAGTGAAAATTCCTTGAGCTATCCCATCCACCCTCCCACTAGCTCAATATTAACCACAAGTTAATTAAAGCCTGAAAGTAATAAAAAAAACCTGCAATTAATAGAAATTAGTTACAACCTGCAAATATTAGAAATTAGTTAAAACCTGCAAGAAACTTAAATTACTTATAACCTGCAAATAGTAGAAATTAGTTACAACCTGCAAATAATAGAAATTAGTTACACCTGCAAATAATAGAAAGTAGTTAAAACCTGCAAGAAACTGAAATTACTTTAAACCTGCAAATAATAGAAATTAGTTACAACCTGCAAATAATAGAAATTAGTTACACCTGCAAATAATAGAAACTAGTTAAAACCTGCAAGTAATAGAAATTAGTTACAACCTGCAAATATTAGAAATTAGTTAAAACCTGCAAATAATAGAAATTAGTTACAACCTGCAAATAATAGAAATTAGTTACACCTGCAAGAAATTGAAATTACTTAAAACCTGCAAATAATAGAAATTAATTACAACCTGCAAATAATAGAAATTAGTTACAACCTGCAAACAATAGAAATTAGTTACACCTGCAAATAATAGAAACTAGTTAAAACCTGAAAATAATAGAAATTAGTTACACCTGCAAATAATAGAAACTAGTTAAAACCTGCAAATAATAGAAATTAGTTAAAACCTGCAAATAAAAAAGTTAAGAACGAGTTTGGAGAGCAAAACTGGATTCACGTGAAGTGAACAACCCATGAGCTATCCCATCCACCCTCCCACTAGCTCAATATTAACCACAAGTTAATTAAAGCCTGAAAGTAATAAAAAAAAACCTGCAAGTAATAGAAATTAGTTACAACCTGCAAATATTAGAAATTTGTTAACACCTGCAAATAATGGAAACTAGTTAAAACCTGCAAAAACTAAAATTAGTTAAAACCTGCAAACAATAGAAATTAGTTACACCTGCAAATAATAGAAACTAGTTAAAACCTGCAAGTAATAGAAATTAGTTACAACCTGCAAATATTAGAAATTAGTTACACCTGCAAATAATAGAAATTAGTTACACCTGCAAATAATAGAAATTAATTACACCTGCAAACAATAGAAATTAGTTACACCTGCAAATAATAGAAACTAGTTAAAACCTGCAAAAACTAAAATTAGTTAAAACCTGCAAATAATAGAAATTAGTTACACCTGCAAATAATAGAAACTAGTTAAAACCTGCAAATAAAAACGTTAAGAACGAGTTTGGAGAGGAAAACTGGATTCACTTGAAGTGAAAAACCCATGAGCTCCCATCCACCCTCCCACTAGCTCAATATTAAAAATTCAAACCTGAAAATAAAATAAAAGATATGATGGATTTTCGTGAAGAAAAAGGCCGAATTCACTTGAAGTGAAAATTCCTTGAGCTATCCCATCCACCCTCCCACTAGCTCAATATTAAAAATTCAAACTTGAAAATAAAATAAAAGATATGATGGATTTTCGTGAAGAAAAATGCCGGATTCACCTGAAGTGAAAATTCCTTGAGCTATCCCATCCACCCTCCCACTAGCTCAATATTATAAATTCAAACCTGAAAATAAAATAAGAGTTATGATGGATTTTCGTGAAGAAAAATGCCGGATTCACCTGAAGTGAAAATTCCTTGAGCTATCCCATCCACCCTCCCACTAGCTCAGTAATATTCAAAAATCAATTAAATTCTGAAAATAAAAAAAATGGATTGCATGTTTTGATTAGAAGGTAAAACCATAGATACATAAGACAATCTTAAAAAATCTCAGAATTCGGAAGAAACCAGACTGAGATATGAAAATCTCAGAACTCGAAGAAAGCCACAGTTAAATACGGAAATCTCACAACTCGAAATAAAATTCCGAATGGGTTCGAAAGATCGGGACAACTTCCGTGAAAGACATAAAATCTTTAAGAGTTTTGAGAAGCCTAATTGACAATTATTGTAAGCTCCCTAAAAACTTACCAAAAATGAAAATCTGAAACGTCCAAAATATTATTAAGATTGGAAATCAACGGAAGAGGATCGAAATTTTTCGCTATTCGAAGCGAAACATTCGAAAATAGAAAATGCGATGAAAATTGCGAACTCGCGGGGGAAGAAATAACCTAACAACCTAACAAACAAAATCGCAAAACTGAAAAATTTAGAAAGCTTAAATGAAATAACGATCGACGCAAAGCGGAACATATCACCGAAATTTGAAACGGAAGTACAATTACCATTCTAAAGGGACTGCAGATTTCTTTCCAATTATGATATACAGGGATTTGGGAAGTAAGAATAATTGATATTTTTTTAAATAATGAGTGGAAAGAAGAATATAAAATCGCGGAGAGGTCCGGAACTCTCAAAACTTGAATAAAAAAATTTTATTAACTAAATTTTCAAATATCGTAATAAAATCGCGACGCGATGCAATATTTTCGAAGGTCGTAATAAAACTGCAATGTAACATGAAAATTAGTAACAAAGTCAAAGTTAGTAACAAAATCGTGGAGTGATGTAATATTTTCGAAGCTGGAAATAAAATCGTGGTACACTTAATAAAAAACATTTATTCAAAGCTGGAAATAAAATCGCGGCATGTTTCGAGAATCGCAAATCTCGATCAAAATCGCGACGTGATTCTACATTTCCAAAATTCTACATTTTCGATGTTCATAACAAAATCGCGACGCGATACAATATTTTCGAAGGCCGTAATAAAATCGCGAAGTGACACGACAGTTTCAAAGTATGTAATAAATTCGCGACGTGAATCTATACTTTCAAATATCGTAATAAAATCGCGACATGATTCTAATATTTCCAAAATTCGTAATAAAATCGCGACGTGATTCTACATTTTCAAAACTCGGAATAAAATTGCAACGTGATTCTTTATTTTTCAATATCATAATAAAATCGCGAGTCGATGATCGTGTGCTCGTCAAGTTCGAGCAAAACGCGTTCAACGATACTTTTCGTACCGTCAAAAAAAAACACACACATAAAATACAGAAAAATAATAGCGAGCATAGTGACAAAATGACTCTCCATCATAAGATGGACAGCCATTGATAGTTCCCCTCTTCTATGGCAAATTTTGCCGGGGCTCTTCGGCATATAGCCTCTTCTTTCTTCGGCTGGCAGCCTCACAAAAATTCACTCGCGAAATTTTACGGTAACTCGGACATTCTTTGTCTTTGATATTAATTACATAAATTTTCGATTTCGTTGTCGATCGATCTCGAGAAACGGAAAGCGGCCACTTTTATAGAAATAAAAATGAGCCGCTATCGATTTCCTTCGATCGTCAAGAACGAAATCAAAATTTTACATAATATATATATGACACAACTTTGTTACTTTACGAAAGAAAAGAAAATTGAAATTTATACGACCAGCGATTCTCAGAATGCGCTGTCCGTAAAAGAATATCCGAGCAGAATAGTTATTTAATTTCACTGCACTTCACTTCACTTCACTGCATACTTCATTTTTGCAATCGGGTCTAGTACCACGACTGCGACTTACAATCTAAAAGGCTTGGCCTTACGAACAATCGAGTTCAAGAGAATATTAAATACGATTAAGTCGTATTTAGATTTTCTCTTCTCGATTTTTCGTCATTTACACTCCAGATACAAGCATCTCACGTGTAATTTTACGGAGGATAGAGAAACATGAATGCTTGCTCTGGCCCTACCTACTTAAGAACTAACTCAATCACACCAGAAGTATGCTACCTGCCTGCCTGACGCTATATTTAAAAAATTGGCAAAGTCCATTCTCACAAAAACACACTCCACGGTTCTCACACAACCACCCGGGTGCAAAAATGCCTACTCCTAGGGAGTACGTCCCGGGACGTCTCCGACACCCGAGTTCAATACAACATTCACACTCTAATGTTTCATACCTTTTTCGCTGAAATCGATCGACAATCGACAGTGAATATTAATTGAACATTAACATATTTCATTTAATTATTCTTTCGAATATTTAATGCACTATGTGCATGTCGTAATAATTTTGTAATTACTCAACTTGTACAATTTTCAAATTCAATCTTGTTCAGTTGATATAACTTCGAAACGTGTACTGACTCTACTTGTTTAATTTTGTAATTCGATCTTATTGATTCTATACGCATTTTTCGATAGCATTTTACAAATTCGTGATTTTATAATAAATCAATGTAATATTTAATCGACACAAGGCCCACGACCTAACCACACACACACACGTGTAACTTGTGTCGAGTATGATTCACTGTCAAATTGTCGATCGCCGAAACATCTTAAAACTAAACCGTATTCACCTGCCCTAACTCATGCGAGTAGCAACTAAGCACGCGTATGAGTTTAGAGCATAAAAATGAATACGGCCAACTGTATTTGGACCTACCAGTTTTCTTCATGTGTGCTGAAAATCCTGAGCTAAGAAACGTGATTAATAACATGCTAATAAAGCGTTCTCCTCAAGCAAGAAAAATTAACTTTATATTTGAAAATGGAAAATGGAGAAACACTTTGCAAAAATATCTACGTATATCGATTATTTCATTCTCGACAGATTTCTAATATCAAAGTAAATTCGCTAAATAACTAAAAGTATTCATGATAATCAACTTTGATATCGAAATCTGTCATTCGCGAAACTTTCTTGTACATATGTATGTTTGAAAAGAGTTCACGCGAACGTAAAAATTGAAAATGAATCGATTATTAAATTGCCACGAAATCGGAGGGTCGTCCGACTTCTATGCAATTTTACGTTCGATTCGTAAGGAAGTTAAAACGCGATGTACAAGAAAACCCTATCCTGATCTAATAAATGATATACACAATTTGTACGAATATTGCACGATCGTACAGTCGTGGTCACTATGCTCGCTTCAAAATGTAAAAATACAACCAGTTCCCGTGTCGTTTCGAACCATTCGTTCTACGACATGATGGGAACCGGAGGAACCATAAAGCATGCGACTCACCGATCGCCTACACAGCTCTGCACTCGAAACACGCCTCGGAGATTGATCCAGGATCGATCGGTTGTTCAGTCAGGATCGGCACTGGAAACGCACCTAGGTGATTGATCCAGGATCGATCTGTCGTTCAGTCAGGCTCGGCACTCGAAACGCATCTGGCAGATCCATTCAGGATTGATCGGTTGCACTCGTATACTCAGGATTAGGCTCCTTGTCTCACGGCTTGGCAAGAAATCACCTTCTGTAAGCAGAAAGGTCACAACCGTTAGTGAACATCTTTCAACGTTTCGCGTTTTTAAACATATATATACTTTTTAATGTATTCGAATTATTTCATGCAAACGTGCAACAAACAAGCATTCAGTATGCAAAAGTATGTCAAAACACGTAGGTAACCACATCACAAATCAGTTACGACGTTTAAAACACTATGCCAAAACGCGTATGTAACGACACTACAAACCACACTAAAACATTTGCACAATTATGTCACAACACGTAGGTAACCACACCACAAATCAGTTAAGACGTTTAAAACACTATGCCAAAACGCGTATGTAACGACACTACAAATCATACTAAAACATTTGCACAATTATGTCACAACACGTAGGTAACTGCACCACAAACCGGTTAAGACATTTAAAACACTATGCCAAAACGCGTATATAACGACACCACAAACGCACTAAAGTATTTGCACAATTATGTCACAACACGTACGTAACCACACCACAAATCAGTTAAGACGTTTAAAACACTATGCCAAAACGCGTATGTAACGACACTACAAACCACACTAAAACATTTGCACAATTATGTCACAACACGTAGGTAACCGCACTACAAAATACACTAATATACCCGTATACGCATGCACAGTCACTTGTAAAAACATGCTGGTAAACCCGTAGGCACATGAGAACACACACCATTAAATGCACTAATATATCCATGTACACATGCACAATCACGAATTAAAACACACTAGCAAACACGTAGGTATGTGGGGAACCACTCCGTAAAACGTGTTAATACACTCCCGTAATATGCACAAAAAACTTAAAAATAAATGATAAAACACACTAGACACTTGCACTAGTACACTAGATAACACAGTAATGAACCGATGATAGGATAATAAACACTTTGACTCGTACCGGTACAAGGTGTGAAAGTTGATCCGAACGTTTCGGCGACTTGACTGACACTGAGGCGCTGTGACTTTTATCAATAACAATGATACAATGATAGGTGATCCGCTGTGTCCAATCATGTAAATACACCAATACCGAGCAATTATCGTATTATTATTCGATATTATTGGTACCTGCATTTGCAATATCGTTGTTTGTTTATTTCAACTTTTTATTTTGCAACTGTTTTCTTATGAAATTATTGTTATATACATATATGTATATTTTCTTCCCACTAGGGAATTTTTTGTATATCTTTTTTATATTGTACATATCCTACATGATTTCATATCGTATTACAAATTTTCTATGTATTTTCTAAATAATCTTTCCAAAAAATTTACCATCTTTCATCTTATCGCATTCAGAAAGCGTCCCGCTTAAATTGCAAGAAGTATACTATGAATAAAGTAGCATTATCTGGAAATTTCCGTGCAATTTTATCTCTTATTACTCGCGAATCCCTCCCGTATTTCATTTTAATATTAGCATAACGCCCCGTAAATGTTTCTCGCAGTGAAATAGAATTTCTTAAAATGGAATATTTAGTTCGAAGTTTTCTAGAATTCTAATACGCGCAGATAAAATAATAGAATAACCCCGAGTGCACAGTTTCCACGTTTTATCTCGGGGGAAGCATTTTCCATGGCTTCGTTTCATTATCCCGTGGATTTCTCCATAGGTTCGTTAACCATACCGTTCTCACGGTCACGAAAGCCCCGTTTCGCCTTATCTTCTTTGCCCTGGGATAATTTCTTTGTCCCTTTCTCGTGCAACTTCGATTCGAGATAAAGAAAAACCGGAATTAGCGCAATGGACCAATTTTCCGTAATTGATCTACCAGGAAAGATCATTTAATGGAAACGATACTCGCTTATCTTAACTGTCCACTGTTTTATTACTTTCGTGGAAGATTTTTGGTCAAATTGTAAACTTTTTAAGTTCCTAAGTCTAAATTTCTGAATATCAAAAATTTAGGTATTTCCGTATTGAAGATTCTCCGTCTAAAAATTGGGGTGTTTTTAAATTTACTAATTGGAAAATTGGGAAATTGAAAGATGGAGAAATTCGGAAATTCTAAAATTAGGAAATTGTGAAACTTAGTAATTTGGAAATCAAAAAGATGAGTAATTGGGAAATTGGACAATTGAAAAATTGAGAAGTTGGGAATTTGGGAAATTAGGAAAATGGGTCATTGGGAAATTGTGAAACTGAAAAATTGGCAATTTTGGAAATTAGACAATTCTGAAATCGAGAATATGAAAGACTTGGAAGCAGGAAATATGAAATTAGGAAATTGAAAAATTGAAAAGATTGAAATTTCTGCATTTTAAGATTTCTAAATTTCCACTCTCCAAGACTTGAAAATTCCGAAACCTCAACTTTGCGAATGTAACATTTCTGTCTTTAAAAATGTCTACTTACCCAAACTTAAAAATTCGAATATTTGGCGTTCCTAAATTGCTACCTCTGTAAAATTACTATATCCCCAAGCTAGAAACTTTTGTACAACCAATTCTATATTTTGTACAGATACCCTCCGCACAGTCGGTGGCCCATTTCGAATTTTATACTAATCTCTCCCGTGAAGTCAGTTTGCTGACTCGTTTCAAATATTTGCCAGCTCCTTCCGTTTCGCTTTTATCGTCTGTCACCAAATATTTTCTCACATTTTTGAGATCTCACCGAGGAACGCTATGTCAACAATGCCCTAATAAAACGCGTAAAAAGATACAAAACAGTCGCTCCGTGGAAATTCTTGTTGCGAGAGGATAACATAATCTGGCAAAGATTTTACAAAAATATAGCTGAAACAGGAATCCAGAACATGGAAGATGGGTGAACCGGCACGAAAGATAATTTACATGGGAATTGCTCGGCACGATGGGACGGGAAATACGATGGAATTCAAAATGCGATCGTAGAAAATTGCACGCTCGATGAAGCGAAACTCATTCGATCAACGAGAGAAATGTTACATTCGAGTCAAGATTTTCTAGCACGGTGAAAAACTTATCTCGATACTGCGCTCGCGTTCATGGAAAATTGACCAATATCAGTTACAGGTAATATCGTCGTAAGTTTCATAGAATGGTTTGGTCAGTTTCGTTTTATCGTAACTTCGTAACAGCTTTTTCCTTTGATCTCCGAAACAAGATAGCGAAAAATGGCCAACTTTTGTTTCAACCATGGCTGTGGTGGACATTCAACCCTTTTATTTTCATCCTTCGTACGATTTTTGGCACTTTTACCATTTTTATTTAACGTGTTCAATTTTATTTTACATCTGATATTGTGTTTATCGTCTGTGTCACTTCTATAGTTTTTTAACATTCTTTTCTATTTTGACGATGTTTTATCACATTTTATTATTTATGCAGTTTTTATCATTTTTAACACTCCAATCATTTTTATACCATTATATATAACATTAATACCATTTTTGTCATTTTCAACATTCTTACTATGCTTTACTATATTTTGCCACGTTTTATTATTTGTGTCAGTTATATCATTTTTATCGTTTTATTACCTGTGCAATGTCTAATATTTTTGCTGTATTTACTTTGTGTATTTCTTATACAATTTTGTACACTTTTATAATTATGACCACTTTTTCAACATTTTCATTGTTTTACCATTTTTTTGTTCGATTATGATTCACCGTGTTTTACCGTGCATGCATTTGTACCATTTCCATAATTGGTACTATTTGCACAATCTTTGTCACTTTTATTATTACACACTAATCGTACCATTTTTATCATCCCTTGTAATAATATTTATCATTTTTATCATTATTTTTAACCAGATTGAGTATTTCGACCACGTTTCTAACGAAACGCGGAGCAGTTTATGGGAACAGTTCTTCTTCTCGTTTAGTTCGAAAACTGGTAATTTTCTGTAACTATCATTCCCGCTCCATTTGGTCGTTCTGACTCATCGAACAATTCCGAGTCATTTATGTATATCCACGTCTTGTGATCAGACCTAGAACATCTCGGAGATTGCGAATCGTTTAATTTGATCTGATCTGGAGCAGAAAGTTCGATCGCACCCCAGTGATTCACCGCACTTTGTTCGTTTTATCGGGCGAACGATCAGAATGCAAGCGCAGTGCAGGAAATTCGGTGCTTAAGCTTCGATTTATCGATGCTTATCTGACATCGGTAAACGTACTTCACGTTTCTTATTAGCGGTTTTCTCGCTGGAGATGCGATTAACGACCAGAAAATGTCTAACGTTCGCGTTTGATCTTAATAAAACGAAACGAAATGAACTTTTAGGTGCAACGAAAACGATTAACGAGCTGATTTTTACTGTCAAACATTTCATTTCTGGTAAATTGTAGTCGAGTTCGATGTACTTAAATGATAAAGGATAGTGCGAGAAAAATGAGGAGTCTGATTGAAATATTAAAATATGATCGCTTTGGGAACATTCCAATTTCTCCGGAATATAGGTCCAGTCCTTAAATATTATTCCAATGCGATGACCTGTGAAATTTCTTCGATATTATACGTCTTTTATATTCTCTTTCGCTTCTGTGCAATTTTAAACAGTCTTTAGAAATTGTATATTGTACATGAAATAATTGTTAGGCGAGAACTTTGTTATTTACGCACATTATATTAGTTTACAGTTTGCTTTTATAAGTTGTTATTTATACTCTTCAAGTAAAAAGTCGTATACACTTGTAAACGATAACAAATAATAAGACTATGGTATATTTATTAAAATTTAAATTAAGGGATATTCTTTGTTTAATATTTTTCCCAACTAATTTTGCTATGGATCCACAAAAGAATTCACAATAGAACGCAAAGATATTCGGAATGGTATAACATGGAGAGAAAAAACACCAGTAAGTTTTATGATGAACGAGAGAGCTGCAAGGGGAGAGAAAAATCTTCGAAATCTGTAGAAAGAGAAAGAGGAAAACGAATTCTCTCAATAATTCTAGAGCGAAATGGCCGACAGCGAGAGTAGCACCCTCTACTCGTTGTCCGAAGTCGTTGCTCGAGCGGGAGGGCAGCGAGGGGGTGAAAGTAGCGAAGAACTTTCGCCTAACAAGTGGATGATTCACAAATCATCCCCAATTCCACCCTGTCTCACCCCACTTCGGTGAAAAACTTCGTTCCAGTCTATAGCAACGTCTACGTCGACCAATAACTTTCTTTTCGCTCGCATTGGAGGATTGAAAACAGACAGAGAAAGAAACGGCGGGGAGACGCGGGGGTGCAAAAGCGAAGAAAATAAAACGCCAGGACCCGATTGGCTGTTTCAAGAATCTGGAGTTTAATCGAGGGTGATATCGTTCGAAATTTAAACCTCCTCTTTTTTCTTTGATTCTCGGTTGCTTGCCTTGCAACTTCTCGACAGTGAAATATACAGTTCTTCGTCCTTGTTCCATTTTGACATTCTAAATTGCTCTACTGACATATTTCCTTTTATGTGTACTCTTTGTACTTCTACTGTCAATAAGGCAAACAATTGTAAAGCATAAATTTGGAACGAAATCTGGTTCTTTTTTGTCCTGTTTCAATATGTACAAAAGATGTATAATATACATGAATGTATGCAACATATATGTATTGTATGTTGCATTGCATATTTTATGCAATGTATACTTTTTGTATGCAGTATATGTATAAAATAAATACATGTTCTTTTTGAATGCAATATGTGTATGAAATATATGTTCTTTTTGTATGCAATACATGTATTAAAAGCATGTATTTTTTATATGCAACATGTGTATAAAATATACGTATTTTTTTCTATTTTCAACGACAGACAATTATGAAATATGCCACAGATAAAAATAGATTGTAGTCTATAAATATCGGTAGATAGTTGAGTACCAAAGGGTTAAATTGTCGAAACTCGTCGCTTTGTGTTTGTGTCAGTCTCTCCGGTTCTTATCGTTTTGAATTGTATCTTCCGTCTCGTTTGAGGGTTGGTTAGCAAAGAGGGGATGAATAGAAGGGGGTGGAATTCAGCATGGCCACCCCAGGGCGACAATTACTTGTAATACCGTCGGTCTCTTGGGGCCGATGGGAACTCGATGGGGCGTACTTTCGGCCAGAAAAAGGATATTACTGTTGCCTAGATCGACTCTAACCCCCCCCCCTTTATCCCCCCACGTCCACCCACATTGTCCGGAAGGGCGCGATGTGTCGCCCTTGTCTTATCGCGCTTTCACGTGGCTGATGACCCACCAGAAGCCACCCTCCGTTCGAATTCTCGTAAATTGCACGTATAGCGTACGTGTGTAAATACCGTGTGACACTAATCACTAGTATAGAGTATGTACTCTTCAAAGAAATGTATACATGTATGCATCTAAATTTTCGGATACTGTTTGTATGTTGTACTGTTCTTTCTTCATCCATACCAACGACTGTAAGTGTATTATGATATGTTATACATATGTATACATATATGTTGACAACGTAGGTGTATCATACATTTTGAATTCGGTAAAATCGGACAGTGTGAGCTCACTATTTCTTTAGATAGAAATGTTCAATTTTTCCAAATTTTAAATTTTCTCAAGTTTCTTTAGTTTCTCAAGATTCTCAAGTTTCTCAAGATTCTCAAGATTCTCAAGTTTCTCAAGTTTCTCAAGTTTCTCAAGTGTCTGAAATGTCACTGTTCTCAAGTTGAGTATCTCAGTCTATAACTCCACATGCATGATATGTGTGAGATGTTACGTTTAACATGACCGATCACAAAATTCTTAACAATCGGCAAAATTGTCGAATAAACTAGTTACAGATTGAAGCGTTGATTATCCCCTTGCTACTTCCTCTGCAAAAACGAATCCCAGAAATCAGTTCCACGTCACGGTGTATTTACATGCGCGAATACGTCTGTCATTCATTCGCGTGACGATTTCGTTTTTCGTAAACATCATCTCCCCAACTCTCGGTTCCCGTTAATACTATTATCTTCATTAAAGCGGCACGTAAACCGGTAAATGTAAAGCATCGAACGATATTACGGACGATTTTAATTGAACGCGTTCCGCATCATATCGCGACAAATGAAATCAACGAACCACACCGAGGCATCGCCGCGCGTTCGTAAGTACAATAAATTCTACCAATAACAAAATTATCTTGTCGCCGTGAAATTGATGCTCTTTCTGTCCCCCTAACCGGAAAACAGTATGAAACCGCGTCGAATAGACATCTCATCCCCGTTTTCGAACGGCAATAACACCCCGTGTCGAATCGAATTACCCTAAAACTACCGGCGCGCGTCCCGCTGTTACAACAAACTCTGTATAAAGTCCACTCAAATCCTCGTTATCTAGACGGACGTTCATTTTTCATTTTAATCACTAGCTACCCCACACGGTTAGTCGGTTTACGCGAGAACCCGTTAATTAATTAAATTGAGACCGCAAACAATTTATTATGTCACGCGATACGTATTCGGAGAAACGTGCATACACGAACGATCATGGTGAGACTCTTTTTAAGGCGCGTATTCAATGGTGTACTCTTTTAATTTATTCGTTAACCAGAGTGGGAAAAATTTGCAGACATCTCATACACGTTGGATATTACGCGTTCAAATTTTTTTGCACGTTTTCGTTAATGTTATATCCGTTTTAATTTTAACTTTCTATTCATTTTAAAATTGCAGTTTGCGAACTGCGCATATTGAATGCAAATTTAATATAATTTGTAATAAACTTTTAAGCACATTGTTATTGATAAAGTCATCGACGATGTTTATGATAATCCTTGAACAAATTGCGTCAAATGCATACATGGCAATTTATGTATCCATTATATGTATAAATATTGTATATAAATGTTATACGTACATACAGTCGTGGACAAAATTAAGTGGACAGGTATTATAAATAACAAAAGGTTAATTTAATTTAACTAATAATGCCTATAAATCAAAACTTTATTGCACAATTATATACATTAAATAAATGTTTTTTCAAGTCCACAAAAATATTTCACGTTATGATTTAAAACTTATTAAAAACATTGTAATAGAACAAAAAATATTTTTACATTTCTGCAATGACCACTTAATTTTGTCCATGAGTGTATATTGTATGTATGTAATTATTCAATTTAATTATTTAATTATTTACTATATATAATACAGGTGTATGTATATTTAAACGATTCATCTAAGGAAATAATAAAATAAAATATTCAATTTATGTAGACGCTTCAAAATATGTGCACAGTGGGAATTTATGAATTTGAATTTCCCGCGCGGTTAGTCCAAAAATGGCGGTGCATTCAATGTTTCTCCACGTGACAATTAATTCTTTCAGTTTATATGGTTTGTCCCACAAGAGCATACGATAAACGGGGTTGGGAATAGAGTTTCACAGGCGTTAAAATGACGGCAATTTCGAATTAATTGCAAATTCAGCGAGATGAGGGCAGGTGACGCGATGTGATTAATGTCCGGCTGGCTGTTAATCCGAAGACCGACCGCACCCTTTCCTTCGGACGTTCTTCTCCTTCTCTGTTCGGCTGCCTCCGTGTAGTAAGTCCTGTGGGATAACAGCACTGCGTTTCGGATAACAGGGAATATCACCCACGGGGACACCCGACACCAACGGTATACACGCACCGGCTAGCCCGTGACAAACGCACCCACCGCGGATTATACGACATAATCGCTCGAAACCCGACCATCCGACGCGATGCGTCGCGACGGATGGACAGATGGACGGACTCGCTGTATTGTAATTTATAGTGACTCAGTTGAGAAACTCGTAAAACTGATCCCTCGAGCAGGTAATATCGGTAAAGGGGAATGTTCTGTCGCTTCTTCTTTGGTTGTCATTGACAAATTTAGTAGAATAATTTGTACTCTTTCATCGTCGAGAAAACGCCATTTTAGATGACGAGTCGGCGGTGTATGAGAAGTAAACGAGATGGTGGCTTTGGGATATTTTGTTGTAATTCAGAATGTTGATTGATGTTACTGTTGAATATTGTTGATTGTTGTTACTATATATGACCACCAATGCAAATTTTTACCAGACAAAATATCTTAGTTTTTTTATGTTTTCAAATTTGCAAATTATTCAATCGATGATTTTCAAACACTCGAGCCCCTAAATTTTCAAGTTTATAATTTTCAGATGTCCAAATCCATAGTTTTGAAATATCCGAACCCCTAAAACTTTCAAACCCCGAATTTCCCAAAATTCCAAAATTCTTTGAATGTCAAAAATTGCCCAAATTCTTCGCATACCTTACATTCTCGAAATTCCCCAAATTCTCCATATTCCTTATATTCTCGAAATTCCCCAAATTCTCTACATTCTTGACATTCTCGAAATTCCCTAAATTCTCCGCATTCCTTAAATTCTGGAAATTTTCCAAATTCTCTGAATTCCATAAATTCCTTAAATTCCTTAAATTTTCAAAACTTTTTAAATTCCCAAATTCTGTAAGTCCCCTAATAGTTATTCGACCCTCCGTCAATTTTGTATACGTTTGTTTTGATAATAGCACTATTATGGATATTCCCCTATTTCGGCACCCTCGTAGAACGGTGCCCCCGGGTTGTCGCCCGTTTTCTCTCGTGTAGTTCGCCGGCGTTGAACGGCGGAAAGGAAGCGGGATTCAAGTCCTCGGGGAAGAAGCTTCGCGGGGGTTACAGTGTAAAACGGGGACTCTTGACGCGACGAATGAAATTATTAAAACGTCAACGCCACGTACCTGGCGATGAAGCTATTAGTTACGCGGGCGCAAGAAAAAGAACCAAGATTCTACCGGTCTGACAGAATGCGAAAACGTGATCTCGACTTATTTCACGGGGACCAAGCCAGCAATTTCATTTTAATCTCATGCGACTTCTAACGGATGCGTTTACATCTTCTTTTTCGTTGTATGCCATCGTTTATGGTGTTGGCATTTTATGGAACGAGAAATATACTACAACATGTAGCTGTTCTACAGCAACGGTATACATCTTCGGTTTCTTTCATCGTTTCTACACCGTCTTGCATTCACTATTATTCAGTCACCAATCGAGTGTAACAACTAACTAATTGCATTTTACGAAATAAACAAATACTGCAATTTCATAATATTTGTTACTTATTTATATAAGTATTTATATAAGGTATGCATACATATCTTGTTCTAACCTTTTATATTTTTCTACTGTATACTTCTGTATTTCTAAGCTATAGAACTATTATAAATATTTATATTTTTCTATTCCAAAATGCTTAAATATTTGTTATTTATACGATGAGATATGTATACATATGTTATTCTAAACTTCTATACTTCTTATGTATACGTCTGTATTTCTAAACTTTCGAATTATCAAAATTTTTAGACCTCTATTACTAAATGCCTAAATATTTATTACTTATACAATGAGGTACAGTCGTGGACAAAATTAAGTGGACAGGTATCATAAATAACAAAAGGTTAATTTAATTTAATTAATAATGCCTATAAATCAAAACTTTGTTGCACAATTATATACATTAAATAAATAAATTGTATTATATTAAATAAATGTTTTTTCAAGTCTACAAAAACATTTCAGGTTCTGAATTTAAAATTTATTTAAAACATTGTAATAAAACAACAAATTTTTTTACATTTCTACAATGTCCACTTAATTTTGTCCATGAATGTATGTGTACATATTTTCTATATTTCTTCTTCTGTATTCTTCTGTATTCCTAAACTTTCAAACTATTACAATTTTTAGATTATCATTCACAAATTCCTAACAATTTGTTACTTACAAAACGAGGTATGTATACACATTCCCAAATACCAATTACGAAAAAGCATCAAACAATTTGTACACGTGATTTTCCCAGTTTTATACCGTTCGATAAATACAGAAACTCGCGTACCGTTTCCGGTGTTCGAATAAGCGTTTCGATATATCGGAAATTCTACAAACACCATCTCACGATATATATACCTGTAGCGAACTTTTCGTGTAGTAATCGGGAAGTTTCGAAACTTAAATGCTCGGCCGACAAGACGTTGCAAGTCGAACGTGGACCGCGTTCAAACTGGAAATTTTGTGTATACTGTATAATGCGATCTTATTATGTTAAGGTATACGGTAGGCCGCCACGGTTTTCGAGGGTGAATGTATAATAGAGCCGGCAATCGGTGGTTCTCGTAGACAGTTCGATTCTCGATTTTGCGGCAGATGGGAAACGACGGCTGTTACCCGGTATCCGCTTTCACGATCGGCAATAATAACCCGCTTTCGCGCTTTGTTTGCTCTACTGTCTCGTACGTGCGGGAGAAAAACTAATCACCGTCACACTTTGACCGCATTTTCGAATTATCAAATATATAAATACTATTACACTTACAAACTGTTACAATTTCTATATCTGTACTCCTGAATGTCTGAATTCTTAATTTTCACGATTCGTAATCGGAAGATTTTTTAGTATGTATCTTTCCAAACGCCTACGTTTCCTGAAATCTTTACATGTTGATATTCCTACACTGTCGAACCCCTAGATCTCCAAATTTCTAGACTGCGAAATTTCTGGATCTCCAAATTTCTCGACTGATAAATTTGTGGATAACCAAATTTCTAGACAGATAAATCTGCAGGTAACCAAATTTCTAGATTTTCAAATCTCTAGATCTATAAATTCCTAAACTGACAAATTTGTAGATCATCAAATTTCTAGACTGTCAGATCCCTAAATTGCCAAATTCCAGATTGCCAAATTCTAGATTGCCAAAACTGTAGATTATCAAATTTCCCGACCGTCAAGTTCCTATATTGACAAACTGGATTACCACATTTTTAAACTGTCAAATATCTAGATTGCCAAATCTCTGAATCAGTTTTCCTAGTTCCCTAAATATTATATAAGTCCCCTAAATTCTTCGATCTCCAAATACCCATACCTCAAAATTCATACACTGTCAAATTCCCTAATTTCCCGTACCAGTGGACCTCCAAATCTAAGAACCCTAAAATTTTGGGGTTTCGAAATTTTCATATTCCCAAATCGCAAAAATTTCAAATTTTCGAATTCCTACATTACTACAAAATTCCCAACTTTCTATTCCTCCCGATCCTCAAATTCTTACATACTTGACCTTCTACGGTTCTCCAAATGTCCACGTTTTCCATTTTCCAACATTCATAACCTCTCCAAATACTGTACAATCGTTGTTAAAACAGACAAAAAATAATATCCAGGTAAAAAATCAACTACCCCGATTCCCTTCAAAAATCTGTACCAATTCCCTTCAAAATTCAACAACCTTTTTCCAAAA
Organism: Coelioxys conoideus; assembly: GCA_947623535.1. Taxonomy (NCBI): domain Eukaryota; kingdom Metazoa; phylum Arthropoda; class Insecta; order Hymenoptera; family Megachilidae; genus Coelioxys; species Coelioxys conoideus. Next base: position 8,754,741 of record OX392455.1, on the reverse strand, counting down.
AGAGACACGCCGATTGGTCGAACCAATCAAACCAATCAAACTGAAAACGAATGCCTCCACAAATATTTGTCATGGTATCCTACCCGGGCACCGTTTCAGCCGCGTACGGACCTGGCCGCGTTTCGTTCCAGTCTTTTACATCGAATCTGAAGCAGCGTGAAGTGCACGTAGAAGGAGAAGCGCCGCGATTTAATTCCGAGCCGATTGTTCGGTAAGCTCGTTAATTCCCGCGGGTACGGGGGGAGGAACCGAATGAGAGGAGGGCCGCGACAAACGTCGACTTCACCTGAAGAGTTTTTGTAATTGAACCGCGTGACAAGGTGAACGGATGAACGGGCCGAGGTGAATAAATTTCGTCGGTGACGGAAGATACACTTCGGCGGGGGCTCATTAACGCCGGAGACGCCGATAGAAAACCAAGTGGATATCTGCGAAACGTTAATCGTCCTCCGGGTAAAATGAACGGCCGTCCACTCGAAAGAATAAAAATCTCGGTTACTTCGTTCGTTCTTCCGTTTTATTTCTTCGTTTTTCGCCGATAAATGGGATTCGGACGATTTACTTTCATTTAATCGCCGGACCTATTGAATCCGGAATTATGAACACTCCGCGAATGTATGCATTTTAATACGAATTTTAATTAAATAGCTCGTTTCTTTCTCCGCGGTGCTCATTGTTACGTGTATTTCCTTCCGCGACTCGTTACTAATAATTGTATGCATTAATTATCGCCGGGGATACGGACGCGTTCTTGTTTAATTCATCCCCTTTCCGGTGCATTAACGAGGCGCTGAAAATTGTTCTGATCGAGGTCGGTTACCGAATCGGTTCGGGTTTATTTGCAACCGGCCCTTTGGCAAGCTCGTTCTATGATCTTCGAAATTGTTTTGTTCGAAGATTCAGTTGTAAAACAGTCACGGATATTTACGTGTACGTACGATCACGAGAAAATGTGGATTTTGGATCTACCGTTGTAAGAATCCAGAATCTGGGGACCTAGGAATTTGGAAATTTTGGAACTCGGTGTCAGGAAATCTGAAAATCTAGGAACTTGGAGTCTAGAAATTTGAAAATCTATGTACTTGGATTCTAGGGATTCGAAAATCTATGAATTTGAAAATCTAGGATCTTGCAAATCTAATTGCTTGGATTTTAGGAATTTGAAAATTTAGGAATGTGGAAATCTAGAAATTTGAAAATCTAGGAACTGGGAGTCTAGAAATTTGAGAATCTAAGTACTTGGATTATAGGAATTTGGAGTCCAGAAATTTGAAAATCTAGAAACTTGGAGTCCAGAAACTTGAAAACTTGGAACTTGGAGTCTAGAAATTTGAAAATCTGCGAGCTCGGAGTCTAGAAATTTTTAAATCTGAGATTTTCTGACGAAGGAATTCGAGATTTGGGAACTTCGAAATGCGATAATCGGAAAGCTTAAAAATTCTCAAATATGAAAAATGAAAAATCCAAAAAATTCAGGTATCCGAATGGTTAGAAATTCGAGAAATTAGTGTCAAAAAATAGACAAATTCTACAACGTGGATTTCCAAAAATTTCAAAATTTCATAGTTCGTTAATACGAAAGTTTCCGTTTCAATTCGCTGGAGCATAGTGATTGAACCCTCTAGCATCGCTTCATCAACCCGGGCGCCGTCAAAAGCAACGAGCAATCGAAAACTTTGCCCGATACCCGTATCCGAGAGAAAAGATTTTCAGCGTTTTATCGTGCGCCTCGAAACACGCTATCAGAATTTTAGAAAATTATAAAAGGACTCGGATAAGTAGAGGCTCCGCTAGCTAGCTTTTCCGGGAGTTTGCCAACTATGAGCGAACCTATCACAACGACAAATTTCCTCATCTAACTTTCTACAGTGAGATGAGATGATCGCTCAATGCCAGCATCACCGGCTCTCCTATCTTCGCTATAACTCCGCTCATCCGGCCACCTGTTCCCCTTCCCTTCGTCTACACCTTCGGGAAAATTAATGATGGAATCCGAGAGTTTTCTATAGGGAACTCCACCATTAGATCCCCCACGGGACGGAAGAAATTCGCGGAGGAAACGGAATGGAAGGCAACGACAATGGATTTTTCCCGCCGCTCGATTCGTGAATGGACATTGCCTTTATCCCCTTTCTGTTCCTTCCGCTTTTATCTACAATACTCACGGGGACCGAATACCATCGCGAATCGAACCATATGGATTGTGGATACGGATTGTCTCGGTTAACTGCCGAATTTCATTTAAAAAATCTCTCACTTGCGTAATTGAAATCAGGAAGACAGGAGTATACACGCTGGATGAATGTAGCCATCATAAGTTTTCAGGAAAACGTGAAATAAAAGCTGGACGCATCACATTTTTCATATTATATACAATCATATTATGTTACATTATTCATATCATATTCAAGGAATATTCATATATTCCTTATGTGTCCATGTATAAATATTTAACAATGTCCTTATATGTCCATATATAAATATTTATATGTTGGAGATTTAAATTTAAATTATAATCAAGTACCTCTATCTGCAGAACTCCTGCTAATCGAGGCCCTTGTGTTTCTTCTTCTAGTCTAACAGATACGTGAAAAGTATCAATAGCATCATAACGTAAGAGTTTAGAAGCATGTAAGGTCCCTTTGGGCATTGACTGTAGATTGCATTATTCATATTTCTTTTTTATATTGTAATAAATCTGAGCTTATATGTATATTCTTCATATGTCCATATATGATGCATATTCCTCACATATATATACATATGTACATCATCTGACATGTTGAATCCTTGAAATTATGTAAAATCTGGATGTCGATCTATAAGATACATATCTATCATTCATACATTTTCGATTATTAAGATATATATCTTACATTCATACATTTTCGATTATTACGATATATATCTATTATTCATACATTTTCGATTTATAAAATATGTATTTATCATTCATACATTTTCGATCTACATATAAGATACATGTCTATCACCCATACGTTGTCGATCTATAAGATATGCATTATTCATACATTTTCGACTAACAAGTATATCGATTACTAATGTAGATACACGAAAAATGAAAGTGGAAGTAGGTTGGTAAGGAAGTACTATGTTTTGAGGTACATCGAACGTTTCGCCCGAGGGTCGAAGGTGTCCAAGCCCGATGTAATTAGATCCTTGGCTCGCGGTGTACGTAATTACATTTACGACGCGAGAACGTATGGATATCGATTGAGACATCCTGCACCGTTTGCTCATTAACGCCTGCAATCGTCGTGATGACGGGACGCGTGACTTGCTGTGTTCAGCCACGGTCTATTGTTACCGTTTCTCTGTTCAAAGCTTTGATAATGCAAAATTCAATTATTGTTAGGTGTCTGCTTGTTTATAGTTGATTGAGGTTTAATAGACATACCAGACCGGTCGGTACGCTCGTACGGGATACAATTTATTGTTAATCGAATTCGATGACATAAAAGTTCCGCGAAATTCCGTTTTTGATTTATGGACTCGAAACTGCGGACGCGGCAAACGTAATCGCGTAGAGACTTTGTGAGCATTTTTCGTATAAAATGTGTTATTTATGATTACAAAAAACGACAACTGATTTCGAAGATTATGATGTTTGATCAGATTTGATGACATAAAAGTGATACAAAGTGCCACTCATGCTATACAAATTTGAAGATGCAAGTTTAATGAAAGTGTCTATATAAAAACATTCTTCGTATAAAATAGCTGACACTTGCACAAAATTAACCAAAATTAGTTTAATACACAGTTTAGTACGTATAACATAAAATATAACAAATTGGCACTTCTAACGTATCAATTTGAAGCTTCGATTAAGAAAAATGACTATGTAAACATCTAATTAATACTGTTGACACAAAGTGATAGTTCTGCATTTATAGACAACGAGCTGAAACGTAATTCATATATCATTCCTCTGCAAAATGAATTTATAGTAAATCATTAAACGATCTCAGTCAATCAATCGATGTCGATCGAACGTCTTGCAAATAATCTTCACCTATGATGACACGAAAAACGATCAAACAAAAATAAAAAAAACAGATATTCCGATCCTAGAAATAAACCTAATCCACAAAAAAAATTGAAAACCAACAGTTCGCAATAATATTTCCATCGCGATACTTCGTCGCCCGATCAATCATTCTAATCATCGGGTTCGATCGATACATCGTTCCATCCAATTAACGATTCCACGATTAATCAAAGCTGCTTTGTTCCTTTCAAAGAGTTGCATCACGGGTAAGATAGGAAAATCTCAGCAGGTTGTCGTAACTGTTTAATCTGCCTACGGTCGATCGTTATTAATGAATCAATCGATGCGATCGGCCTTCGTGCTTCAATCACGGTGTCAAAAAACTAATCGTCGTTAATCAGCACCGACAGAATCTCCGTAATATTACGTCAGTATCAAGGGACCAGTCACTGTCGGGTTAGGTGGGTGCTCAATTTGGCGTAAGTCCAAAGCAGACGGATGTCCCTAATTCTTAGTTTGATAAACGACCGTCTGATCCCGATCTTTCTAGCCAACCTGAAGAGCAGCACCCTCTGTCGTTGCTCGACGAACAACGTGCGATGTTCGCGAAATCGGGACAATTAATTGCGTAATTATGCGCACGATTATGATTCCGATACTGGATGCAGATGTTACGTAATTAAATGCATCGATGGTAATTGAGTATACCGATGGCGATTAAGTACACACAATTGGCATTGTGTCAAGGTGTCTCAAACACGGGTCTTAAGCCGCCTTAAGAATTATGGTATGGGTACATAAAGATTCTATGTTCAGAAATCAGTCGAAAAACAAAAATAAAATTTGTTCATTCTCTGTGTCATTTTTGAATTGGATTTGAAAATTATTCGATATGTTTGTAAGGGGAGTTCATGTTAAGAAGGATGGTAATTTTAAGTATGTCTTTTTGTTCTTTTAATAATTAATGAACAGTATAAATGAATGTATGTGGTTTTAGAACTGTCGAAATATATTATCAGTTATTATTATATATATTATTCGTGATGTTAATGTGCTAGTAGGTGATAAAGTGAATTTAGTTGCACGTATGATAATGCGCACACGAGTAACGATAGGAAATATGTCTAACTAAGAATTTCTTTAATGGTATTCTACAACAATTTTATTTCTTCCATAACAATCTACAATAATTTTGTTTATATCTTCAATGATATTTTTTAATAATTTCATTTATGTCTTCAATAATTTCAATTATCAAAATTTTGTATTCTATAATAACTTTGTCTATTTACGCTCAGAAATTTGAAAACATAAAAATGAAAAAATTATAAAATCTACAAAATCTTCGTGCAAAGTAATTCCACGTTGCAAATCGTACAGAAAGCCGTGTGTACCATATAAATATCGCATAGTACTTTATCACCTTGTACAGCGAATGCATTTAAACACTCGTCGAGCCACCCATTGACCCACATTGACCGTTGTCCCCGAAGAGGGTTGTTTCTTCGCCCCTCACCGTTCAGAAACACGAACGTAACCGAAACATCGACAAAGACGAAGGTAAGAAATTGAGTGTACAGGTATGGCGGCCGACAGGAGCGTTTATCGTCGCATTCGTAACGCAGGAGTTGGAAATTACTGAAGTCCTGATGAAGGGTGCCCGAGGGGGGTGTGGATTAGGAGAGAGGAGGTCGAGGGTACGTAGGGCAATTTTCGCGTAATTCGATGGGGCGTGATCGTCATAGCAACTCCCGATACCCCCCGTCCATCCTCTTTGGAAGCCGGAGCCTGTTCAAACAAGCCTCAAACTCCGTAGCGAAGGGGTCGTATCCAACCTCGGACCTCTCTCTCTCTCTCTCTCTATTTCGCTCTCTGTCTGTCGAGTTGCTCGTACTCCGTTACCTTTCTCTTTCCCTCTCGTTATTTGACAGTCTCGCTTCCCGCGTCGCTAGCCTTTGTCGCTCTTTCGACGATTTCGACGAGAATCTACGAACGCCACTCGACGGAAGTTGCAACAACTACTCAAATTTCCTACGGTGACACGACGACTCAATTCGTTCTCGTTGTAATTGCTCGTTAACGGGGCTCTGTTACGCTACACTTGTTTTCGATGGAGTTCCAGATATTTTGGGACCGTGCGCGTCTGGCGAGTTAGCGGACGAATTCAGTTGGTCAACAGAACGTAATGGACGCGCATGATACTTCGGTGACACTAGAGTACTTCATATATGGATGATTTTGTAGTTTAACATCACAGGAGTCACATAACTGTTTTTTATTTCTAATATCTGTTGTTCAAATTAGATACTAAATATTAGACATTAAATATTGTATATCATACATGTATCATATATGGTGCATCATACTACGTACATTATGTACTATACATTATATATCACATATCATATCAAATATCACATATCATGTAACACACTTCACATGTCATATGTCACATGCCATATCATCAATATGACAAATATCAAGTATCAAGTATCGGACCTCAGGTATCAAGTGTTCAGTTCAAGTATCAAATATCACAATAAAAACCGTTACATACAAATGTTAAATTTTTATTAATTTCTGTCATCAAAAGTATTAATCTCTCGAAAGAAGATCAATAGCAATTTAATTTAGGAAACATTTAATATTCGATTCGGAGTAATATCGAGCATTGAACACGTTGCTATTAAAATTAGTCACTACATCCGCCCGAAAATGATAGTTAATTTTCAAACGCAATAAATTGATCGATGCCAAAGCTGCTAATATCTTTAGTAACTGCCATGGGATTATGGGCTCAATTATGAACTGATATTTCGTGTTAAGGGCGGTTTATGAACCTGTAATTAATGATTCATTATTGCGATCTGCAATTACTGTCTTTATTTCTGAAATCAAAAATGGAGTCACCCTTTTATTACATATTAGTTTATATCTTATTTATGAAATTAGAAAGTCTGTTAATTAATGATTTTAGAAATGATTTTATTTTACTTAATGATTTTTCGAAAAGAGAGCGATTAAAAGTCAAGCATCCATCTTACAGGGTAGAAGTTGATGAAGTAGTATGCAGATGGCAGCTCATTTAAATTCCGTGACGGCCATTTGTTTTCATTATAATAAGTTGGGCACAGGTTTTCAGTAAAGTGCTGTATACATCTTCTATTTTTCAATTTTTCACTGATTCTTTGGATGATACATAAATTTTCATGAATTTACTAGACATTGCCTTCAAACATTTAAGAGAGGAAGATAATTATATTTATGTTGTAATATAACTGTGCTTGCTTATTTAAAAGAATATATGTAGATTATTAATTTATTTATTTACATGTAAATTGTACGGATACAAATCCAATACGTAAACACGTGTAAGAATTAGTAACAAAATATAATAAATTATTTATTTCAAGAAATTCAGAATTTTTTTTCTGACATCTTGAAGATTTCTCTTTCAAGATGCAAAAGAATTTCCGTCAGTTGTTGCGAGTTAAAATAATACGTCCGAATTTAGTACGTGTACCACGAGTAGATTTGCCATGACAAAGTCTCACATTTTCATGGCGTCTGTAGACTCGCGTAATCCACCATAAACCTTTCACCTCAACGACCCGATGGCCCGCACGACAGGCCCTGAGGGTCATTTCCGTGATGTTGCGTGCTGTTGCCAGGTTCAAATCGCTCGAGATTAACTTTGCTACAAGAAAATCCGATTAATTGACACTTGTAGCGCATAAACTAGCGTCGTCACGCCGGCACGAACTTCTTTCCTCGATAGCTTGTTCCTTAATGCGAAAACATTGCGTCCCTGCGGTACCACAATCTGCCGGATGGACTTTGTGATTGGAGCAAAAAGTCACGTAAAGGGTTTCAGAAAATCCCGCAGGAGTTTCGTGCAACCTCCGGTTCTTACGGGAAAACGAACGAGCCAACGATATTGGAGCAAGCTTTTAATACGGGTCGCTGTGTTCACTGCGAAATAAAATCGATCAACAAAGCCACGAGCTTTGTTCCATTCGAGCGCGAAATATAAACAATTTTTACGATTAAATATAGGGTGATCGACAAAAAGGTTTAACTTTTTTAAACTACACAGCGATACCTGATACGAACATTGTAACACTGTTGTAAATGCAATCTATTAAAGCTACAATGTTATTTGTGTCCAGTTTCGATATAACAGATTTTTCATTAAAATACAGTAGATAATGTTCGTTTCACCCTTTGGACACGAAATTGTTTTTACCGATATCAACAGTAAAACGTTTCAACGTAAAACTTATAAATAAAAAAGTTTTTTGGTTAAAAAGTCTGATGAATCCATTCCAAGTTATTATCTCTCTATTATTAATTGCATTATAAACTGTTTTATTATGCTCATGCATCACACGTATGGCACTATAAATTAAATTAAGAAATACCTATTCCAAATTCCCGTATTAAACAAAATGGTGAGTATGTGTCTCATTTCCAGTGCAATGGATTCATTTGCATCTTGTTCAGTAGAATAATATCAAGATTATAAATGATTACTTTTTATTTGTCAGTAGTCAAACATGTACATATGTTGTATACGTATATACATATACATGACATATGCATACATATACATATACATATACTCTTACGTGACATATGCATTCATATACATATACATATACGTGACATATGCATACATGTACATATACATGACATATGCATACATGTACATATACATGACATATGCATACATATACATATACATGACATATGCATACATATACATATACATGGCATATGCATACATATACATCTACGTGATACATGCATACATAGCATATACATATACACATAAATATGCATATACATGAAATGCGAAAGTGTTTTGCTAGAAATAAATGAATAACAGTAGGTTCAAATAAAGATATAGACAAAATAATTGAAATTCCCGTGATGGTAACACTTCGCGTGACTCGTTAAAGAGAAGAATATACTTTCGCCGTCACTCGTTAATTTTATCGTTTCAACACAGTTGCCTTCCATACATATTATCCTGTTCTAGACGGGTGAATGTCTTATCGGACAACGTATACAATCGTCCTGACAAGTTTCCAAGGGACACTGAGAATCCTGGCAGGACAATGCCAGAGGGTGAAAGTTTCGAGCTTACTACAGGCGCTCAGATTCGAAACAGAGTCTGCAAGCTTGACACTTTATTGCTATCGCGAATTGGATCTGCTGTTTCCGCGTTCGCTTGACACTCAATATGAAGTTTCACGACCGTTATGGGGGATCGTCGATAATTCCATCAACTTACAGAGAAATCAACCCCCCCCTGTTCCCGGTATCGACGACGTACGCGACCGTTCTAACAGCAGCAAAATAAAAATCCTATAAAAAATCGCCTCTCCGCGTTAAATAATTTCCTGTATCTGTAACAGGAATCTTAAGTAAATTAACACTTTGATCTATATGTGGATGACGTTTAAATTTTCATATGAATCAATCATCTATTTAGTAAGATTTGTTCATTTATCTAATTGGAAACACTATTTGTAATTACTTGGACCTATGAACAGTAAATAAAGCACAATATCGTGAACATGTTTGGTAGGATTTATTAATCATAAAAATATAGTAAAATTTTCAACTACGAACGCGTGGCAGTCAGCTTGTTAAGCGACAAAATATTACTTCATTGTCGACCGTGAATTGAATTATTTATTAAATTTAAAATGTCAAGAGATGAAAATTCAGTGTGTCGATTTAAACGTTGCAAGGAATCTTTTGGATTCGCGATAAAATACCTGGAAATAGAAACACAACGAGGATTAAGTTTGCCGGTGTTCTAGTAAAACGCCGAGGATCTGTGCATCGAGAGGAATATTGTTTTTTACTTATTTTTCGTTCGATTTTTTTTTTATTGTCTCTGTTCCTTCGTATATATCTTTCCTATCCGTTGCACGGTATTGTGGGCACCGTTTGCCTCGCGTTCGGTTCCGCAAGGAAATAAAATAAAATAAAAAGAAGAAAAATACTAGAACGTCGGTGGCCGCGGCGATGGAAATCCGAACCACAAAGAGAAAATTAATTTCTTCGATGGTCAAAGGTCGATGAATTGTCCCCGAGCGAAACGTTTGCCAATAGCGTTTCGAGTTTCATTTTCTGATATGGACGCGATGGATGCCTTTCATCGCGGGATTGTTTCGACAACATTTTTGAAACGATTCTAAGGACGTTGAGCAACTTTTCTGTGCCATTTATCTTTTACCGTCACTTTGAATGATATTACTTAAAATATTAATACAGCATATAACTAATTATATTGTTTATAAATCTACAATAAATAAATAAATTAGAGATAAATACATAATTATTTGACGTGTCTAAATAGATATACAGTCATGGACAAAATTAAGTGGACATTGCAGATATGTAAAAAAATATTTCGTTTTATTACAATGTTTTAAATAAATTTTAAATTTAGAACATGAAGTGTTTTTGTAGACTCGAAAAAACATTTATTTAATACACAATTTATATATTTAATGTATACAGTTGTGCAATAAAGTTTTGATTTATAGACATTATTAGTTAAATTAAATTAACCTTTTGTTATTTATAATATCTGTCCACTTAATTTTGTCCACGACTGTATAAACATGTAATTGGTAAAATTATAAAGAATTGTTATTTTTAATAATATTAAATTTTACGTTTTAAACGTGTATGTATACATTTCTTTTATTATTGTATTTTACGATACATATTCTCGTAACAGTATATTTTGTGTTTTATCAGGATATAATAACGAGTTCTTTTGGCCTTCGTCAAAGACATATTGTAACTGTATATCGATTGTAATCGTTTAATAATACCGCTTATTCCGTAGATTAAAGATTGTTTTCTCTGAATAAAGTCTCGTGTTTGTAAGGATTAACCTATTGAAATATTCGTGCAATTATCACGCAAAATATGCAATTACTGCATCATGTAATTCCTTGCGCAACCATCTGCAAGAGAATATCTTTACTTTACGTAAACGTTACGTAACTTTACATAACACAGAAAATACATTATCTTTGATGCAAATAGCAGAGTATTCTGCAAACTTTTTCCGTTCGAAAACATTTCTCGACACTTTATCAATGTATTTTCATGCACGACCTTTTGAACGTGTTCCATGGATTATCAAATTTCTACAATTTCTAATGTCAAATTTCTGAAATTTCCAAATTGCTACATTTCTAAACATTGCATTTCACAAGTTCCTTTATCTCAGAAATTCCAGATTTTTAAATTCGTAGATTCTCAAATTCCAAGTGTTCTAAGTTGTATTATTCCCAAATATTTTTAGTTCCCAAAAATTCCTAGTCACATCCCAAAATCTGCAACATTCTGGAGCGTCAAATCCCTAAATTTTCAAATTCCAAAAGCTTTAGGTCCCTAAATCACAAATTCCTAGAGCATCAAATTCCGATGCTTACAAATTCCCAAAAGACCAAATTCCAAAATCTTAAAATATTAAAACGCCGAATACTAAATTCGCAAATTCCTAGAATACCGAATACATAAATTCGCAAATTCCTCAAATGCCGAATTGCTAAATCCCCAAATTCCTAGAATGCTGAATTGCTATGTCTCCAAATTCCTAGAATACCCAACCCATACATTCGCAAATTCCTAAAATTCCGAATTGCTAAATCCCCAAATTCCTGGAACGCCGAATACCTAAATTCGTGAATTCCTAAAATGCCGAATTGCTATGTCCCCAAATTCCGAGAATACCGAATCCCTAAATTCGCAAATTCCTAAAACTCCGAATTGCTAAATTCCCAAACTCCTACAATACCGAAACCCTAAAGTCGCAAATTCTTGAAACGCCGAATTGCTAAATCCCCAAATTCCTAGAGCACCGATTATAAAAATTTGCAAATCTCTAAAACATCAAACTGCTCAATCTCCAAATTCCTCCAGTTCTAAATTGCTAAATTATCAAATCCCATTGCGCCGAATCCCTAATTCTCAAAAATCCACGAACGTGGAATCCCTAAACCCCGACTCGCGCACTTCGTAAATTCCTATACCCGACAGCTGTCAATATCCTCGAGAAATTCTTAAACGTCAACGAGCGTGAAATTTCTTCTCCCTCGATCGTCATATTTTTTCCCAGCAACTTACTTACATAGTACTGGATTTCCTGCAGAGCGTGCGCGATCATTTTCACCACATTAGCGTTAACGGTTCGATAATTATGATCGATACCCGTGGCACGTCGAAGTTCCGCGGGGTTCACAATCACAATATTTCTCTTTCAGAAACTTTCTTTCGCTTTCGATTATAATTAACGAATTTACCTGCTAAAATTCTTCGTCGCGAGAGCACAGAGACTATGCTTCGTCTTCTGCCGAAAGTTGCTCGTCGATTCTCAGTTTCCACGGTGTAAATTATTGAAAATACTCCGCGGCACGAAAGCAACCGTGGAAACTGGGAAAAGCACAGGGAAGAATTCGGGAACAAGGAAACGCAGCTCGGGTAATATGGATCACTGGTTTTCCGCGAGACGGTTTAACAAGGTGAAACGAGAGAGATGTAAATTATGAGCGAGAGTTACTAGCCTGGTATTGCGAGCCACGCTTAATTATAAAACCGATAAATTCATCCTGTGGGACACGGGACAGACGTCTGGAATCCTGGACGCTTGATAAATGAGACCCTGATCCCGACCTTCTACCTTATACACCTATCCGGCCGTCTACGTCCCTCCTTTTGCAGCCCTCTGTACTTTTAACACCCCATTTCGCGTTCTTCTTTCTGCAAATCACCTTCTTCGTAACCCGAGAAACCTATGCGTCCCTTGATTTCATCTTTGTAACACTAAAACTACCAAATGGGTCAAATGATCATTTTACAAATGTCCTAGCTCTAATACCAGAATTTGTTAAGATGATTTTCTTGAAATCTACGTTCATTCTCATCGAGATAAAGAATTATTATGTGTATCGATTTATGTATCATCGGTTATTAATTTATTTTTCAACTTCTTTCTTAACTTTGAAATAATTGTGCATCATACGGCGGTAGATTTAGTGTTAAACTTCATCTACACTTTTCTATTATATCGACACCTCAGGGTTAATTTGAAGATTAATTTATTTCGAAGGTCAGATTTGAAGAGAACTTTATTTCAGAGATCAGACTTGGAGGTTAGTTTATTTCGAAGATTGAACTTGCAGATAAGTTTATTTCAGAGTTCAGATTTGAAGATAAATTTATTTCAAAGATCAGATATGAAGATAAGGTTATTCTAAAAAAAGTCTGTCAATATGGGATGATTGAATGAAATCGTTCGATATAGGATATTCGAAGAAAATTGTTCGATATTAGAATGTTTGAAAGAAATCATTCAATATTTATGCGGAAAATTATTTTTTCATGAGGTAAGACACCATTCAGAGATAAAGTATATGCACTTTTCGATGATTCTTTTGATGAAATAAAATAAACGTGCACATTAATCATTTTCGATTATTTAATATTTTTAGAAATGATAATTAAAATGACGTATTGATCGAAACTTTCATCTTAAATTCTATTGTGCATAGTGATTATTTTACATCAACCTCTGCATATTTTGATAAAATTATTAAGATTATTTCAAAAAATAATCAAAGTCTTACAGTATAAGATTCTATTACGAAATCTAATGTAAACGATATCATGAATCATTTCGATAGTTCCCATTGAAGAATTTCAATCATGGTCAGTTGCGTGACCAACGGTCGTGCACGATCGTTTTATATCGAGGTTAGTGATCCACGGTCGTGGAACCCGGTTCGATACGGTGCACAAAAAATTGCGGTAATCATAATAATCGCGGCCAAGGTGCATTAGGAAATGGTTATAATTACATTCTTATGAAATTATAATAGCAACGTTATTCACGAAACCTCGCAATTATACCGATATTTCCGAAAGCAATGCTAAATTGCACATCTTCAGATATTTCGAAACACTCGTTGAAACACTAAAAACATGAAATCAGTTTACTTACATCGATCGATCATTATACTGTTCGAATATGTATATTATATCATATTCATTATTTTATCAGTAATATAATTAACCGTGTAACACCGTTTATGATTAATAACGATTATACCAATTCACATAAACGTTTGCAATACAAACGCATCTATGATTAATGTTACACTTTGAATAATTAAACTAAATCATTGTACTTGTGCTGTTTGCACTGTGTTCACAATACTGTGTATGTATTACAGCATAGTATATTTGTCATAATGCAATATTCAAATGTTACGTAATATTAAATAAATGTACACATGAAACAATATGGAGATAACACATGGAAGTATATACAAATAACTAAATGTACAAACGAAAGTATATAGCAATAAGTAAATGTACAAATGAAAGTATATAGCAATAAGTAAATGTACAAATAAAAGTATATAGACATAAACAAAAGTACAAATGAAAATACATAGACATAAGTAAAAGTACACATGAAATTACATAAAATTAAATAAATGTAGAAACAGCATCAAAAATAAAAGTCTCGGTTAATTTATTTTGAATGAAGAATGATTTAATCTAATAAGAAATTAATCTGTCGATAAACCCCAGTCATCAAATTAAAAAGTTTCCAACAAAATGAAAATACTTCATAGTTTTCACCGATACTTCTCGCTAATACTTCATCGTCTCAACGACTATATCGTGTCTTAAATTTTCTCCCAGTTAAATCGAACTAATTATTCGAAACCTGGATACCCTTTTTACCGCGTTCCTGCTCTTGATTGTTCTCATCGACTGTCGATGTCCTTAAGAACGTCTAGTGCCGTTCTTGAATTCGTCGATTCAATTACATTCCGTTTCATCCACGCGCAACCGAAGCTGGTTAAAGCGATCGAAAGAATCAATTGAATCTCGAAACTCTTTGAAACGGTTCGTACTTTGAAGGGCTAAGCCGTTCGGAACTTTGTTCCAAAGTCAGATCGGTATCGGTGAAATTCCGCGCACGCGAGAACCGTGTCTCTTCGCGATCCCGTTTAATTTATATCAAGCAACGAGCTCTCCGAAAAAAATAAGAAAAATCGTTGTTAACACGATTAAAACGGTCAAAATGATCACTTAACAAATTTTCAATTTTAAATTTTAAACTATGTGAGATGACCTTTTTAAAATTCGTGTTGATCTTCGTCAAAATAAAGAATTAACATGTACATTCATTTGTATTTTATGGTTCGTTCATTTATTCTTCAATTTCATTTTTAATTTCAAAATATGCATGCATTATGAACCTTACGAAATATGTTCACGATACATTCTTATAATTGTAATTTAAAAATATGGGTGCATTATGAGCAGGTAGGTTTCGTATTGACATGTTGACTGCCACAAGAAAGAAATTGAAAATTGTATTAGTTAGTATTTTCAGTTTGGACGAACCTTACCAAATATGTTCACGATACATTCTCATATTTGTAATTTAAAAATATACATGCATTATGAGCCGGTAGATTTAGTGTTGACATGTTGACTGCCACATGAAAGCAATTGAAAATTGTATTAGTTAGTATTTTCATTTTGAACGAACCTTACCAAATATGTTCATGATACGTTGTCATATTTGTAATTTAAAAATATGCATGCATTATGAGCCGATAGATTTAGTGCTAACACGTTGACTGTCACATGAAGGCAATTGAAAATTGCATTAGTATCTTCATTTTGAACGGACCTTACCAAAATTTCTTCACGCTACATTCTTATAATTGTATTTAAAAATATGCGTACATTATGCACCGGTAGGTTTAGTGTTGACACATACTGCCACATAAAGGCAATTGAAAATTGCATTAGTACTTTCATTTTGAACGAACCTTACCAAACAATTCACAGTTCCAAGTGCATAACTAATGCGAGTATTTACAGTTAGAAAGGTGAACAAATTTTGAATAATATGGCTATTAAATCTGCGTAAAAGTGTAAGCATCAGCAACATATGGTTGACATGGCAGTCAAAGCGTTAAACGCGAACGCGTGACTTCGTCGTCGAAACGGTCAAAGAACAATGGCATTTCGCTATTGCATCGGCAAATAAAGAAACGGCAGAACGATTCTCGGCAAGGTCTTTCCGTTGCATTCCCAGTCCCCGTGCGTCCCCGCCACCATTTTAAATCGATTGCTACGTGACGAATAGTGTTCCACTTTCTTTCTGGTGTACCTTTACTCCCAGTGAATCTGACAATTGATTGCATACAACCGAATCGGGGTTACGCGCGTGCACGCCTTTGTCGAAGATGAAAAAACCGTCGAGTGGAGAAAAACAAGATGCAATTGCTGTGAATTTAACACGTTCGGCTTTATGGAGGTTATCGGCAATTAACTCGTGTGTACGGTTTTCAGCGTTGCTGTGTCAGGGACTTTGCTGAACAGCCTCGTTTGTCGGGAACGTCTTTTCACAGCAGGTTTTTCCTATTCAGATACAAAAGCACGGGCTGTGGCTGTTAAGCCGCGTTGGAGGGTCGTTCAACGTGTTAGGAGACAATTGGATCTTACAATTAGTTCAGAGCTATTTTGAATTTGTTGATTTAGGTAGAGGCATTTTTTGGATGATTTTGGATAGCTGTTGTTTTATGAAAAGATTCTGAAAGCTAACGCGTCACAAATTCTCAGTCGTGTTGAATTTTTTAAACAAGTTTTTTGACTCCTAATTTTTTTAATTATTAAGTTGCGAAGTTATGAAATTACTAAGTTACCGAGTTTGCAAATTTTATTATTCATAACGTTGTCAATTTTTGTGATTCAAAATTACCAACTATTGAAGTTATCAAATTATGAAATTGCTAAATATTTCCATCTTCAATATTTAACTTTCAATATGTAATTTAATTATTGAATTTTTTATTAATTCTCTTTTATGTAAATATTTTTCAACATAGTATTCTTTCACAATTAATATCATAATTAATATTTTCTCACAAACAAGAGTAGCTATGATATATAACTTTGTACCTCGAAACTTCGAAAAGAATAATTCACAGCACCTTGTCAAATCTATTCCACTCACGTTGGTAACATATCGTACTATGTTAATACATTCCAATAAAAAAAATTAGCATTCATATTTCTGTGTCCAATATGTTTTATTCAATTAGAGTACGCGGTCATCCGCAAAGCAAATATGTACATGCATTGTATTTACGTACAGTTGCTCACAAAAGTATTAGACTGCCATACTGTTATCGTTAATATAATAATTATTATATAAAATATTAATACTTTTATTAAATACTAGCATAATAAATTTTATCTGTTATTTTTACATATTTTATCTAACATTTTCTTCATTATCCACAATTTCAAAAAATTAATATACAAGTAGCTCTACTTAAATAAGTGATTAGATACTAATACATATCATAATACGTATATCAATAATTAGTTAACATTTTGTTATACAAAATGGATGTGAATATTTAAAGATATTTCAACTAAAGTAATATGTGAATGATACAAAAGTAATTAATGTAAAAAGTGATTCAATGAATGATTAACATGAATTAATCTAGTTACAACTCACTTGATAATTTCTGCACCGGGTTAGATTCACATTTATTTATTATTTACATTATCACTATCTTCATGTTGACGATTTAATAAAGTTATAACTATAACTAATGAGTACTATCTTGTTTTAATAGCAGTATTATACACGAAAATAATTGCAGTGTTATTTACAAATGCAAATACATTTATTAATAATTTGGAATGCAAACGTCTGAATACTTTTGCGAGCAACTGTACGTATACGTCCAACTGAAAATATTTAAACCAGACACGCCGATTAATCACCGAAACAGCAATCATCGATAATCTTTTTCTGCACGCTTCATGCCACGTTTATCATTGCACTTTTTGCATGGTTGCACGCTTTTCATCATGCACGGCCCGCGGCACACACGTAAATACCCCCAATGAAAATCGACCTACCCCGTTTTGTGCATCCGAACAATTTAGGAGACACGTATAATAATCGAATACATATTTGATATCCTATATCGCAAGAACATAGCGTGACTATATACTCAAAATAACTACGAGATACGTTAAATAATTTCATGTTAATAAAAAATGATGATATCTTTGTTACAAAAAAAAGATTATACTGCAATATTTTTTAATCCTTTGCAAATATATAATCGTAAATATATTATTTTCTTTTGCAAAAATATATTACGTAAAATAATTTCCTACGAAAATCTCGTTTTTCTGTCGCAAATAGAACGTTATAAAATCATAAATAAAATTATTACTTTATTTAAAAGAAGTTAAATAAACTTTTGCAATAAAACATTATCATTTGTGGACTAAAAATTCTTCCAAAATCGACGACATCGTGCAGAAGGAAATATTCCATGCGATTACATAATATTCAATCGTGTAACTTTTAAATAAATTGTTAGAAATTTTCTATCTTTCCGTGTGTGTTTATTTTGAAGATAAAAAAGGCGTATAATTTATGCGAACTGTCAGCAACCGAGAACGTAAACGTTGGAAACAGCGTAGAAATAAATCATCGTTTCGTTTCGCGGTAGTGACTGTTAGCGGTGTATGAATTCGCGTAAGTTAGTGTGTAATAAAACGAAAGAAAGTAACAAAAAGAGAAATCGTCGAGGATCTCGGTCGAGGGGGTGCGATAGTCAGGTGTCACGCCATTTCGAACCCCCGCAACGCAACGATTACAACGATTACGCGAGGGGGTTCCGAGCCTCGCTCGAAATCGCCTCGGTTGACATTGCATCACGAACCACTAACCACATTATTTATGCCACCTCGTAAAACTTGTGGCGTGCCTAAACACACTACTCGTTGCCGCCACCCGTACCCTTCCACCAAACAGTTACACAGATCGGAGAACAGACTGAACTTCTCTTCGTAAACTCCGCCACCTTCTGTTACACCTGTCTCGCCAGCTGTCTCTGTCTGAACATGGTCGATGAGTAAATGATATGGGGTTGTACCATCGCCGTACAATTTTTTAGTTTAGTTGTGTACACCAGATACCACTTTATACGATAGGTATAAAGCAATTTCGGTATTTTGCTGTAGAGTTTCGAGTTCCTGATTTCATAGGAGTTTCAATTTTTAGTTATACACTGCAGTCTCAAATTTTAGTTATACACTGGAGTTTCAATTTTTAGTTATGCACCGAAGCTTCAAATTTTAGTTATGCACTGGAGTTTCAAATTTTAGTTAGACACTGAAGTTTCAATTATTAGTTACACACTGCAGTTTCAAATTTTAGTTCATATATCAGAGAAATTTCACACTCTCAGTTATATAGCAGATTTATCTTTTAGCTGTGCAATAGAACTTCAAGTTTGTATTACAGAGTACAGCTTCAATTTTTAGTCATTCGACGGTGAATCGACCTTTAGTATGTAATTTAAAGTTTTAGTTACACGATAAAAATTCACCTTATTAAAATTTCAATGTTAAACAAAATTAATCTTCATCTCGCATGCCGGTGTTTTAAATCCATTGAAAAATAATGCGAAAACATATCGTAGAAAATGATCTCTATAAAGATCGCTGTAGTAATATCGCAGTGTAGTGAACATAAGTTTATTTCCATGGATTGTTATCTTGATAAATATTTTCATCATACATGGATATAATATTGAAGAATGTTTTTTTTCGTGACTGTTTACAGTTACCATACTCGATGGAGTTGGATTACGACGTGGTAGGTGTACCCGGTGGTGTTTCCGGAATGATGGCGTTGCTTCCACCCAGGGTGAATGTATCAGCCAGAGGTGAAGTTCCAGTCACCTTGCAAGTCTTCAGGATCAGGCTACCCTGTTCGGGACTTGTCAGCGCCGAAATTCCTTTAGCTTTGAGGTTAAACGTCACTGCCCCTCCAGCCACCAAATACAACGACACTATACTTGTTTTCAAGAGAAACAAGATTTGTTTGAAGGGTAAGTTTCAATTTCATTGTTTCCCACTTCGGTTATCACATATTTTTGCTATCTATCGTTGCAGTAATTTTATTCTGTTATATTATTTTTCTCATCTTTATTTTAATTTTTTAATTTCATGTATTATTTTTTAATGCGTACTATACATATACATATGTACATGTGTTATATTCTCATTTGTTACGTTATGTTACTGTATTTTTTTCTGCATAATTATTTATTTGTACATTTTGTATTTTGAATAAAAAGTGCATCCCTTTTACCGAGACTTTACTGGTATTATATTTCTTAATTATACTTTAAGATTTTATATTTTACATTATAATTCGGCACTATGTATTTCCACATCATTTTTACATTACTTTATATGATATTAGTTATACACATTTTATTTTCTAATTTGCATTAAATATTTCTATATGTATTAAATTATTATTTTCTAATTTGTATTAAATGTTTCTATATGTATTAAATTGTCATTTTCTAATTTGTCTCAAATGTGTCTTCGTAGCCATTGTTTCGCCTATGAAACAATAATTTGTTTTCGAACCCAATAAATTATGGCCAGTATAAAGTATTTCGCAATTCGACGTATGACAAATAATTGTTGATATTATCACGATGTTATCCGAATGTAATTAAAACAGTAAAATGGTAATCTGTAGAATACTATTAGAGGAGTGCCACAATTTCCTGCATTCTCGAAAACACGTCAATGCCGAGCGGTTAAAAATCCGCTGGTGCGTGTACACGTCACGCGTGGAACGTGTAAACCGTGTCAACGTATTCGCATACAACTATTTTAACACCGTGCCGGACTGTCGATAATTACTTGGTTTACGTAATCGCGAATTTAATTAGTACGTTCACCGTTGAATGCCTTCGTTACAGGCGACGCAATTTTCGACGTATTCGCGATCAAAACGAAGAGAAACCGGTCGAATTCGTTTCGAGACTCTTTCCAACAGCTCGAACGTACGATTTATGTCCCTTTGTGTAACGCGAAATTGACAACAACGTCGATGCATAATTTCTGAAAGGGAATTTCGCGTATGCGAGTTCTACCCTCTGTGATATTTAAGCCCTCGTGAGAATCGGGCGGTTAAAGCTCGATTTTGTCGACGGGGATGGTAATCTCGTTTGGTTACACGGTTCATAGGGTATTCGAATATGATGCGCAACGTAGAATTCTTATTTGAGTCGATATTTTTATAACTGCGACATCGAGAAATGGATACCTTGCCGACAAACAAATAATTTTTGAGTAGAGTGGAAATTAACTTTTTTTTCCTAGGTTAGCGTGAATGTTTCGATTTGTAATTTAGTATTTTCAGATTTGTAAATTAGAATTTTTAGAATTTTGTGAATTCGAATTTTTATATTTTTGTAAATGTGAATTTTTTGATTTCTGTAAATTTGAATTTTTAGATTTGTAAGTTTGAATTTTCATGTTTGTATATATGAATTTTCAGGTTTGTAAATCTGAATTTTCAGATTTTGAAATGTGAATTTTTGTAGTCGTTGACTTGATAACTTAACAACTCGTGAATTATCAAAATATCTCATTTCCAGGTTTTATTAATTCCCAGGTTTCCATATTTCTAAATTCCTAAGGTCGTACGTTCCACGTTTTATCTGTTCATCGCTGCTTGTGCAACATTTACGATACATTATTTCTACCAGCTTCGTTTAATTATATATAGTAATAGCAGTATCGAAGAAAATAGCTGCATTATTATGAAGCGTTAAAATTAACCATGAAGGACGAGAGAAAATAGGTTATTTGCACCTATACTATTACAATATTTAAAGAGGAAAGAACATTATCACACTTCGTTTATATCAACTAGCTATAGCTCGATTTATTTTACATTATATTACATTGTATCTCTTTACTTTATTATCTTCTCAATTTAGACTTATTTTCGCTATATAACTATGATAAAATAATTGACAACTTAAATAATTAAACTTTAATGTACATCTTATTTGTTGTAAGTAACAGTAATAAAAGAATGTAAAACATTATATTCTTTCTATACAAGATACACTTCATAAATAAACACATAAATAAATAACGATAAAACTATAGAACGTAATATTTCTTTTTGTAGAAACTAACTTTACCCTGTCAATAACATAAAATAAAATAAATGTTATTATTACAATGCTACTAGAGTATACTCCAATAAGGGGTAAACAGTGGTAAGACGAATAAAAAAAGAAGAAGACGAAAAGAACGAGCAAGAAAGAAGGAGAATTAACAGATATTGTTTCTCCTTCCACACAGAACATTCTCCACAAATAAATTAAAATAAAATAATACCGAATGTCACCGTTCTAACGTCACTGCGATACACTCTAACGAGAGGTAAACAGCAGTAAGATGAATAAAATAAAAAAAAGACGAAAAGAATGAGCAAGAAATAAGGAGAATTAACAGATATTGTTTCTCCTTCTACACAGAACATTCTCCACAAATAAATTAAAATAAAATAATAAAGAATGTTACCGTCCTAACGTCACTGCGATACACTCCAACGAGAGGTAAACAGCAGTAAGGTGAATAAAATAAGAAAAACTGGAGGAGAACGAGCAAGAAACAGGGAGAATTAACAGACGCTGATCCGAATCCGGTTACCGGTACAGGAGACACTACAATGAAAAGCAATCCGCCGAATAAAATTGAATCTCGTCAGGAGTTGGTGTATTTAATGAAAGAGAAGAGAAGAAGGATCTCGCCGAGCCGAGATCAAGAGGATCGACCGCGTAGAAAAGTGAAGTGGCGAACAAGAAAAAAAAAAGAGGGTCGGCTATGCGGTAAAGAGGGAGGAAAATAAGTAAGCGGCTATGAGACGAGAATCACCGACAGGGAGTTACCTTCTTCATCCTCTTCCTCCTTTACCACTACTCCGGCAGGATTTGCTTTTCTTCCGTGAACCAGCGATGTCTCCTCGTGTACCTCGTTGCCGAAGACCCGCTCCTCGAGAGATCTTGCAGAAATCCGAAATCGTCTGGAGACCACTCAAAAATAATCGAATCTCCTGCCATCTGGGACGCTCGCAACCTCGACTGGATTCTACACGCTGTTTCATTTATGTTGCGAAATTTATTCCGGTGCACGACGGTCATTTTTGCTGGCGAAAACGTGAATCAATTGCGGGGAATATTGCATACTTGAAATTTTCAACGAGCTAAATTGTGTGGTTGGAAGTTTGAGATGTTCTGGTAGATTTTATTTGGGGATTCTCGAGCTCCGATATTCTTGCATTTGTAATTGTTCACATTTTCGAATTTTTATACCCTCGAATTGTTGATATTAAACATTTTCTAAATTATTTAAAAATTTGCGAATTAGTAAATTTTTGAATTATCAATTTTCTGAACTTCAGAATTTTTTCTTCACTAAATTTTTTTATTTACCAGGTCTTCGAATTTGTGAGTCAATAAATTCTAAAATTTTTTAATAAATATAACACTAAATTTACTAATTTCCAAGTCTCCGAATTTCCAAATTCCGAAATTCTTAAGTTTAATTACAGTATATTCCCGTTCTATTGAACCAAACAAATTATTGTAGTGAATAAAAGTAATATAATAAATTGAAATAAATTGATATAATAAATAAACAAATACTAAGTAAGTATTCTTCAATAAATTTTAAAACTAGTCCTTTATTTTATGACATCAAACATAAACACCCCCGGGTATATTTTTTCCCATTCTTCTCCTATTACTAATAGCCTAATTTAATTTATTCGAAACAGTTTTAAGTGACAATAGAATAATATTTGATATAACGATGTCATCACATTTTGTCGACCGAAACAATGGTAATACAATCTTCCGCAAACATTTATTCAACATTTCATCGCGTTACAGCAGTATAAAATTCCATATCGAAACGCCACACATACGAAGCAATAACCGATGATGGAAACGCAGATTAATCTTTTTATAAACGGAGAATTATATTCCCTCGTCGATAAATCAACATTTTCTTGACAAATTCATTACGACAGATTTACATCAAACGTACAAAAAATTGATCCACCGTCGCGTTATCGAAAATGTGTTGCGTTTCAACAGATTTTTATTAACCGCAATTACTATTTTATTAAATAAATCAACGTGTGAAATAAAGTGTCGTACAAATTGCAAGATACATATATATGTTAAATAATTTTAAAATATAATTTAAATACTTTTCTATATTATTTACATACATATAATATCGTAATAATAGTTACAACAAAAATTGATGTAATAATATTTACAACAATTAATAATAGTTGCAACGTCCAAAATTAAGCGACAATATTTAAAGCAGTTATATCAAGAATTATGGTTACAGTAGTTACGAGTATGCAAGTACTTAACCTAATTCGTGTGTATTGACCGTGTAAACAGAATTTGTTTCAACGGAGACCAAAGTCCACTGCGACCCAGGACGGGTCATTCCATTAATTCCAGTGGAACTTAATTCCAGATCTCACTAAATCTTAGTTAAGGTTTGTTTGATGGGATCGAACAGGACCGCCTGACAAGATTGAATGTAATGGGATACGCTTCTCCTTTGTTTAAGGAGAATTTCTATTCCCAAAACTTCGAATGTCGGTCACCTTCCGAATTTAAAACAAAAAAATCGCACTAAAGTTTAAAATTAGCTCTATTGATATTAACTAAATCAAACTTTTGGAATTTTATTACTTTCCAGTTTATATCTAGTTGACACTTTATCTGTCACTTATCTAATTCTATCTGACATTTAATTTTCAATTTATATTTATTTAATATTATCTTATATAATTTTTCAGATTTGAATTATTTCACTACACAGGTAAGTAATTCTGAAAAAATATTATTGGTTATAAAACACCATCTTTCGAATTTAAATAAAGAGTGATGCAAAATTATTAATAATTTCGAAAATTATTAAAGAAGTACAATGTCTGACAGACGTTGTTCATTAAGAAAGAGAAATAGAATGAGATCATAAAATAATTATTTTTAAGTTGCACAAATAATCGGAGTGTACAATTGTACAACAATGCGGTAAAATATTAAGCATTCTAAAAATAAGAAGTAATGTTATTTTTGTTCATTTATTGCAAATCAGAATAAAAGCTCGCTTTATCGCATATCCTCGACTCGATGCCGGAGTCTGGAGTTTCTTGCCGGTACATCGACGAAACTGGAGTTCGATCGATCCTCCGCCATTTTGTAGCAACGCAAGCAAATTGATTCCTTTGTCCTACCACCCGTTAACCTTCCCTCAACTTTTTTTTATTAGATACCAAGTGGTGCGGTTTCTTTGAACGTGCTAAACCGTCGGTTTCCGTGACTAATTCTTCGATAGTTGAATCCAGTTGCGGTTCTCTTAGAAGAGCGACGGGTTAAAAGGAAACTTAACCTTTAAAGCACGAAACGAAGTACAGCTTTTGTGCGGTAAAATTACCAAAGAAAAATTTCAGCTTTTCCTGAGAGAGTCCTTTACATGAAACCGTAACTTTTTCCTTCGAATTACAGGAGATATTTTTAATGCAGTAAACTTTCGATATATTGCCATCGACGAAGTTATAGTAACTTTTAGTAGGAGTTTTAGTAAGAGAATATATTTAATACATTTAAATCAAATTCCTGAG
The DNA here is from genome assembly GCA_947623535.1 of Coelioxys conoideus. Classification (NCBI taxonomy): domain Eukaryota; kingdom Metazoa; phylum Arthropoda; class Insecta; order Hymenoptera; family Megachilidae; genus Coelioxys; species Coelioxys conoideus. The sequence goes on along the minus strand of OX392455.1, from coordinate 8,729,092 downwards.
TATATGTGTAAAGAAACACCGTTACAAATGTAATATACACTCAATGTATATATTTATTGAATTTTAATAAATTAATATATTTATTGAATACTTAAAATCAAATTGAACGAGAACTGAATTTATAACCAACTCAATTGTTTGTTAACAAAATATAAAAATAAAAATATAAAATTAATTTTATTAGTTCATTCATTTATTAATTTTAGTAATTTTATTGATTTTACTAATTCCATTTATTTTATCAATGTTATTAATTGTATTAATTTTCTTTATTCTTCTTATTTTATAAATTTTATTGATTTTATTAAGTTCATTTATTTTATTTTGTCAGTTCTATTGATTTTATTAATTCTGTTAATTTATCAGGAATGTAAGAGTTAGATTTATTTCTCAAAGGGTCGGTAACATAAATAAAGTTGCTGTTCTAATTCATTACGTGCGCAGCAATAAAAGAAGATCCAATTATTTTCCGTAGTAAATAAACCCCGGTGAAATTGAACGCACGGCTTGGGAGCAGCTTGCAAGTAGAATTTCACGACGAAAGGAATGAAAACTAAAGTTACTTAAAAAGTTCTCGTCGTCCATCTCAGCGAGCATTGTGCCGCGTAAAGAGGAGGTTTGAAAGTGTCACCTCCCCCTGAATAAACAAGAAAAAATTCTTCGACGAAGTTGGACACAACATTTTATAGCACCCACACTTGCTGTCAGTCTGCGCAATTTATTTGTTTAACAACATGTTCGCGAGTTTTCAGCTTTCTACGTACAACTTCGAAAAGTCCGTAAATACACCAGTAAATTCAACCCTTCGCGAGTAAACACACCTTTTTACATTCCGTATGCGAATTGAGTTCAGTGTTTCACTGTTTTCGACCCAGAAAAAATTTTAACAGGAAAGAAAAATGTTGCAGAACTTTATGTTATATTTAATAATGAATTGTTACGTTAAATGCGTGAAACTTTTTATTACACATTTTTATCTCGTATTAAAAATAAGAATTTGTAAGTGTTAAAATTGCAAAAGTCAAAATTAGTGTGAAGTAGAAATTGCTATATTAATATCATTTTATATGGAAGTATTAGGTGAATAATAATAAAAAAAGGATAGTTATTTGGAAATGTTAAAATTGATTGTGTAAAAGAAATCACTGTGTTGAAATTGTTGAACATTGAGCTTCGTAATAAAAAGTAAAATAAAAGAGAAGATAAAATAACCTGAAGACAACAAAATTGTTACCTAAGAATTGTTAAATACTGAATTTAGTAATAAATAAATGATAATGAAACTGGAGAACACGCGATTACACCAGTAAGTTGTGGATAAAGCGCAGTTTCTTTGTCCGTTATTTTACCGGTTCTCTTTTACAGCAGTTTTTCCTCCACTTTTTCCCGTGCACATCTCAACTCGGAGAAATTCTTCCGCTATCGTGTGTGCGATCGTGTAAAGCTCATTCATTTGCTCGGTGTTATTTATCCTAGCCACGCCACGAATCCCATTTTTCTTACCACCTTATCCAAAACAAAACGAAACCGTGCAGACGGACAAAAAGGATGTGTCTCGTTAGAGGGTGGACCACGAATTTACATTACTCCGCAAAATCTACCGAGTCACGAACAAAATTCATACTCTCCGTTTAGAGATATTCTAATTCTTACCGAAAATTCAGATTGTACGAACGAGAATATTGCTTATCGCGCATTGTTATATTTTACAGGAGTTATTTTTTGAGTTTCAAAGGAAACGAAATTTCCGATTAATATTTCGAGCAAAATAAGTGCTGTTCGTGCATTGCTTATGGAATGTGATTTTGAACTTTCTTTGCTGGTGATTCTATGCTGTGATCAAATTTTGAGAATTCTAATACACTAAGTTTCAGAAATTCTGAAATGCCCAAATTCGCAAATTCCCAAACTCTCAAATTCCTGAATTTTCAAATACCTAAATTTCCAAATTTCTAAATTCCCAAAATTTCCACACTCAAATTCCTAAATTCTGAAATACCTAATTTTCAAATTCTCAAATTTCTAAAATTCCCAAACTATCAAATTCCAAAATATTCAAATTCCAAAGTTCCCAAATTTCCAAATTCCCAAATTCCCAAATTCCCAAATTCCCAAATTCCCAAATTCCCAAATTCCCAAATTCCCAAATTTTCAAATACCTAAATTCCCAAACTCTCAAATTCCTGAATTATCAAATACCTAATTTTGAAATTCCCAAATTTCCAAATTTCCAAATTCTCAAATTCCGGAATTCCCAAAATGCGCAAATTCGTAAATTCGTAAATTTCCAAATTTCCAACTACTCGAATATTGAACCGTTTGCTCGGGACTCGACCCCATCGCTACCACTTTATATGATCATTCAACACCGTCAAAATCATGTATTCTCACAGAAAGTCAACATCACAGGCCGTCAAATGTTCAAAGATTCATAAGTCGTATAAGGTAAACTCATATTCCAAATACGTCGACGATATTTCAGCGCTCGCGCGTGACTTTGACAGCATAATAACGTAGAAATGTTGTCATCAACATAGGGTTCTGTGCAATTTAATGAACGGTCTTCTCCACGGCCGTAAAATAATTGTATTACAGCCACAAAGCGTGTTCGAGCCGCATTACGCTATCGACAACCCATTTTGTCGATTGAACCGTTTCCTAGTCACTGTGCGACAACCGCCATTTTCGTGTATAGTCATTTCCGTCGAAAGATACATATTGAATTACGGACAAACAAGTACAATGTATTTATTTTCTAAATTTCACTTGTCCTTATTTAAACTTTGATCGCCATGTCACCCACATATGAATTCATATGAATCAATCATCTATTTAGTAGGAATTTGTTCATGTATCTAACTGGAAACACTAATAGTAATTACTTGGACCCATGAATAACAAATGAAGCAAAATATCGTGAACATATTTAGTAGGATTTATTAATCATAAAAATACTAACTAGTCAAATTTTCAACTGCGTTAGCGTGGCAGTCAACGTGTTAATGATACTTCATAGTTTATCAATCACTTTGTTGAACAATATTGTTAATGAATTTTAATAAATGAAAGTACAATTATTTATAACTGTGCAGTGACAATTAACAAAATATTCATTGTACTAATTGTGTAAATATACTATATGTATAAATCGACAATGGTGTTTACAGACTGTATGCATAAATATTCAGTTGTATATACAGTAATTAAGTGGACAGGTATCATAAATAACAAAATGTTAATTTAATTTAACTAAGAATGCCTATAAATCAAAACTTTATTGCACAATTATATACATTAAATAAATAAATGTTTTTTCAAGTCTACAAAAACATTTGACGTTATAAATTTAAAATTTATTTAAAACATTGTAGTAAACCAACAAATTTTTTTACATTTCTGCAATGTCCACTTAATTTTGTCCATGACTGTAAATGCTGTATGTACAAATAGCCACATCTTTAAATTAAAGATAAATTGGAAAATGAACAAGAAACATTTTTCATAGTAGAATCACGACATTCAATTTCCTCGAATAGAAAAATAATTTTTATACGAATTTGAGAGGTGGATAGTAAATTGTCCTGTTCTTTTTTGTAATTTCAGGAGTAGAAGCACCACCAAGAAACGATTCGGTTCGCCTGGAACCGGGACCGCTTGTGAATGGCGCTGGAACGCTTTACGTCGCCGCGACATGTGCTTGCGCCTTAATATTGGTCGTCGGCAGTGTAGCCAGCGCCTTATACATTCGCAACAGCAAGGCTCGTATTCAAGAGTCACAGTAAGTTCAATTCTCGCAAATACACTCGCTTGCACGAAATTACATTCTCGCCGTTAAATTCTCCGACGAATAGCAACTTTTCTTCGCGAATATCCCAGCACGCGTAAATTTGCAATTTATACAATAAAAATATGTCATACGAGGCTTCGTTTTCGAGAAAATCGACGTTGAATTTTTGTGTCTCGTTGCAATAGATCTCGCAGCAGATCATTGTCTCCATGGATATTATCGCGGTTTATGTTTGTTTTCATCGTGGCAGAAAATTAGATAAACGTAACGAAATACGAAGTTGAAGTGATTATATGGTTTATTATCACAGGAATTTCTGAAAATGTTGCCCATTCTGTCGAACATATAATTCAGCTTCTCTAATTAAATTTCTGTGAATGCTTCCTAAGATATTCGATTGTTTTGATGTCTGAAAGGCTGCAATAATATTTTCTTTCGCAACTTGTGATTTCTTTAGAATACACGATTGATTTAATATAACTCTATAAACAAAAATCGAGCTGAATGGTCAATTGCGCACGTACCTGGTGAAAATTCAAGGTTGCTTTTCATGAAGACAAAGCTTCGTTTGAAAAATTTGTCTGCTATATCTTACACTTATATGTTCCTGTATAAACTTCGATACGATGCGTGGGAATAAACGATTTGGAAACACGATTTGATTAGGAAACGTGTTAAGTTCACAATACATTAGTATGTATAGTATGTATTACTATAATGCATTAATCGAAATGTCGTGCAAAGTTAACGAGATATCGATAAATAATCCGATCAGCGAGACGGCAAAATCAAAGTGACGAGATTTCATGAAAACGTGATACGCTCGCTAATCTCCCGTGGGAGAAAGCTTCGCGATTAAGCATCGATCGAACATTCCGCTTATTAAAACGATAATTTCATATCGTGCCTCGAGCACAATCGCGTTCATTCGCGTATAAACCGAAATCGTCGACAAACGGCTCGTGTTTCTGTGGAAATACAAGATGTTCTACAAACTCGATGCCTTTCCCTAGGGAAAACGACGGAGCAGAATTACGAAACGTCTTTCTTTAACTCTAGAATTTTGAAAGATACTCTAAGTATAAAGAATGTTTCAAAGTAACATTAAACATTAAAAAAACAAAAGTTATTCCATTTTTGTCAATCTTGACGCTTGCAAAATATTGAGCAAATACTTATCATTACACTCACAGCATAAGCTATAAATAAATTTAAATAATTTCAACTGCCCTCAAATAAATTTGAACATACACCGATCAATTCAAATTAACTCAAACGAATTTAAATAAATTAAATATTAGACAAATTCGGTTAAACTCGAATAAACTGAAATGAATTAAACAATAAATAAATTCGCTTAAACTCGAATAAACAGAAATAAATTAAACAATAAATAAATTCAGTTAAACTCGAATAAACTGAATGATATTAAACAATAAACAAATTCAATCGAGCTCGAATGAACTTAAATAAATTAAACGATAAATAAATACAAATAAACTGGAATAGATTTGAATAAATTTAAAAATAAATGGATTTAAGCGAGCTCGAATAAACTGAAATAAATAAAACAATAAATAAATTCGAACAAACTCGGATAAACTTAAATAAATGAAATTACAGAGAAGTTAAAATAAAATTGAATGATCTATAACTAAATTAATTTAAATCAGGAGAGATGAATCTACAATATGTAATTCGTACACACACGGACAATAAAATATATATGTAAAGTAGCGAATGAAAACGACTCGAACGAAAACAGCAATACACTAATCAACCGTTCCTCAACGAACCACAAATATGGTAGCAAATAAAAGCAGCATAAACGAAAACAGGAAAACACTGATCAACCATCTCGCGCATTCTGCAGGAGTTAAAATTGCAGCTGTACTCGAACCGTTTAGCTCTCGTGCGTGGAAGTACTATATCACGCGTCGGAGTCCGCTCTCGAAGTGGAGCGAGAATGAAAAGAAAAAGGGGGGAACAAGGGTAAAAAGAGAGGAGCGGTTGTCTCTTTGCCGGGATCCGCTTCTTACATCCTCTCTGGCGCGAAAGTCCTCTCGAAAAACGGGAACGCGGAGACCTCGCAATAAAATGTCGGCTGCCGTTTGCGAGCTAGCGACGGATCACCGGGGCTTATTGAAAGGATATTTCATGCGGACGAGTTCCTATCCAGCTTATCCCACGAATTTCCCGCGGGGGTGCAGAAATCTTTCTCCGGCTCCCCTAGGCGAATCCCGGGATCCCGCGGCCTCTCTATCCAACGGGAAACCCACGACACCGGAATACGCTCGTTCGCGACTTTTCGCTCTGTCTGCTCGTGGGAAATGAACGCGTGATCGGCGATACGTGAAAAAATCCGACGTTCCGCTGTGCCTAACTCGAAAGATGTCTCCCGAGGCAATGCCGGGATTACGGGAATTTTCTACGAGCGCGACACGGTTCTTTGGTCTCGCACGGGCCTAATTAGCGGATGCGAACGCTTCGAAATATCGCGTTTCGAGCAATAGTTCCTACTTTCGTTTGACGCGACTTCTCGTGGGACACGAAGGGTAGATACTGTTTCCTCGGTAACATACTTTTCGGTGTAACACGCGCGCGTACTTTACTTTTACTTTTACATAACTTTATAAAATAAACAGGAATTATAAAATCATAGAATTCCTTTGTACAATATTTGTAAGTGTTTATGTATCTTAACCCTTTGAGTTAAGATACGCTCGACATCGCGTTTCTCTTGGATCGTAGAAAGAATTCAGATAAATTGATTTGAAAATGTTTTCATTTCTTTGCCACTTGTAATAAATTAAAAATATGTTTGTTATACACCCTGCATAACTGCAATACATTTTATTGTAAACCCACTTCTTGATCTATTTTCTAAATTAATAAAGGAGCTGCAGGTAAAAGAATGCACGGTCCGCAAAGGGTTAACCCTTAACGATCCAATGCCGCCATATAAGCGGCATTACACTTTCACTTACTGGGTTCATTGCTGTGTATATGGTAGCAAAAATTATTTTATTAACTCCATCGCTCTTATTATGACTTCATTTTAAATTAATCCTATTACTCTGAACAGATTTTCATTCAAATATATGTAAATATTTTCTTTCTTATGCTTGCTATAAAAATTTCCTGTAGTTCCTCACAATTTCTCATCGCATAGAAAATAGTTCGTACCTAGTACACTTGACATTCTTCCGGACCGTTAAGGATTAATATTTTAAGACAGTATAAACAATTGAATAAATAGTATGAAAGAAATAATTGTTTCAAGATATTAAGATACTTAAGTGCTTAAATATAATTATTTAAAATATGAAGATACTTATGTGCTCAAGTATAATTGTTTTAGGATATTTAAATATTTAGAAATAGTGTATGATGAAATTTGTATTACTCCTTTTTTTTAAAGTGTCTTCAGACGGTATCTAATGCTACAAACGCAACAATTTCTCAGTAATTTGTAGGATTGTGAATTAGAACAGGAGAAAGTCAGAAAAAATTTGATTATTATGGACGTGTTTAACCGTTAATTACGAACTTTCGAGGAGATCGTGTTTCACGTCAGACATTGGCTAAACTTTTCCATCGAGCTTTTATAACCCATTTCATGACGCATAAATTAGCAAGCCATACTTAGTAACAAGATCTTATCCAAGAAGATTCGAAGTAAAACTTCAAGCAGGAGAGAAAAATTTTATTTCTTTTACTACTTCTACGCCTCTTTACTCGGACTTGTCGTATTTCCGTGGAATATATTAGTACTTCTGAAACTTCCGGTACGCGATTTTACGAGCGATTTATACCAAGTATGGCGTAATTTACATTCTGAAAATGATAACCCGTCTCGTTCCGTTCGTTCGCAACTTTCTCCTCTCTCTTTATCGTTATTACAGGTATTCGGTTTTAATTATTTTATGTGTCAAATCACGAATTAAATTACAGATTAGGAAATCACATTTTTTTAAGGGTTTGATAAATAATTCGTCGATATTTTTATTAGAAACTTTCCTACTTATTTACTTAGAAGCATTCGTGTTCGATGTTGGTTCGTTTCCTAATGGCGGGAAATTTGAAACGTTACAACGTTTGAGAAATTAAAAAAATACGTCAGACAAGGAATATATCGTAGCAAAAATTGCAAAATTTAAAGATTCATTTCTCATCAAGAAATTGGAATAACTAGTTATATAACTTGAAATTAAATTATTAAAATTGTTTAAAAAAAATGAATGACTTATCTGTGAAGTGACCACATATGAAAGCTTGATTAAATTTAATTTTAATTAAAAGTCATTGTTCCAACACTCAAGTTAAAGACCTTATAGTTTGGGAGTTTTACTTTTTGCGATAATCGAAATTTGAATTTTTATTATACGTTCAATCGGATGGTCCTTGTTTCTGACATTAACGAATTAAGTAATTAATTAAATTTAATTAAACGCATTTATGCATGATTGTACGATGAAACGAATTCCGACATGGTCGAATTATAGAAATGAGATCAAACGCTAAGAGCTTCTCTTCACCTTTTATTTTCATTCCCTTTGTACAACGTCTTTCCAATTTCTCTCAAAGTAGACCAATTGTCTCTTGACGAACGTTATTAAATCTTTTGATGTCCCTCATCGCGAATTTTTCTTAAGATGGAAATAGTTCAAGATCCTTCTTTGACGATGAGTTATTACCGAGATACTAATTTTAATACGTAAGTACTCGTCTGTGCTTCTTACACGTAAAATTGCTACTGGTGCTTAACAGCGACGATGATATTAAGGATTTAAGTTGTAAAATGATGTAAAAGGAAACATTAAAATTGTTGTGAACGGTAAATATTGTATGTCAATTTCAGTGTTTATTCGTTTATTACTGGGGATTATTACTGAGAAAATATTATATAATTTTTAAACTTTTTAGACGTTCAAGTTACTAAATTACCAAATTTTTAAGATTTTATAATTTTCAGCTATCCAAGTACCCATATTTCCTAGTTTTCAAATTTCTAAATTTTCAAATTTCATAGTTTTTAAATTGTCTAAATTTTCAAATTCGCAAATCTTCAAAACTCTACGTTGTCATATTCCTAAATCCTCAAATTCTTAAATTTCGATATTGCAAACGTTTCTATATTTCAAAACATCTTTTCGCAAGAAAAATTATTACCAAAAATATTCAAACGTGGATAGACCTATTTTTGCTCAGGATTCGTCAGACAAAGTCTACTCAAGATTAATCATCCAACGACCTAGTTGTTATGTTTTCTGAAAACCATCAGACGAAAATCGGGATGCTTAACCCTTTCACCTTGTAAAGTTGACGTTAAAACCTTGAAAATGGGACACACTTATTCGGTTTAATACAACAATTTGAACGTATTGTTTAAAAATTATTTAAATTATTTTTTAACTCAATCCATAGTGTTATGCACGTGATAAACATACCTAAGCGATCAATAGCGGCAAAAATAACTACAAAATAAGTATAAAATAACTACAAAAAAAGACAAGAAAAGATAACTACAAAAAAATTTTTAAGTTGCATATCCGCCCACAACAAAAGTATATCCGAGTGGAACGAGTGAACATGGACGTCGAAAGGAAAATGTTCACGTATGTCGAAATACCCACGACGATTGTGCGTCGAAGTACAAATACATAGAAAGTCGGCAAACATCCAGTTCCTTTCTTCGGCACGCATTCCAATATAGAGGAAAGTTTGCGAGCAGATCCTGCAACGGATATCCCGCGTGATCGATCCCGTGTCGAAGGTCCTCGTGGCGTGTGAAATTACCGCTTAGCCTGCGGGAAAAATTTTCAAAGAGGGTTCGTTCCCCTTTGAAACGCAATACCGTAGTCGCCGAGAGAAGAGGCTGAAAAGCGGCCGCGCGTGTGGAAACAAGGAGAAAACCGGGATAGACGGAAACGCCCGGAAAGAATTCGTCTCGAGGAACGGTAATTCCGATATTTCGCCGGATTTATTGGCCGTTTCGCGCATGCAAATCCGTCGACGAGCGATTCGACGGGAGAGAAAAAAAAAGAGCCGGGACGAGAAACAGGGACCGGCGTCGGCCATTTTCGAATATTCCACGCTTCGGTTTTTCTGTATCGATGCTCGAGGACTTCGGCCCACTGTACTTTACGGCTCGATGCCGGTTCCCATTCGTCCTGCTCGATTTATTTCATTCCGATACCGATTGTCACAGTCCAGCGCCCGAATTACCGATCCAAATAACCGGCGCATATGCTGTCGACGCACGCGCCGCGTCACATTGCAGCGGTACCGAAGAATCGTTCATTTTTAGATTTCTTTGCTTTTTGGAACAATGGAGTAACGTTTGAATGTAGTCGAAAATAGAGACATTTCTTTCTTGATATTATATACGGTTCTAAAACAAGCAATGGCTAATATATTATTATTGATTGTATCGAAAAATATTTTATATTTTCTGAAGAGATTATGAAAGTTCACTGCGGTAGTTGTTGAACATTTACTTAGTTGACCATTTACTATGTTAATTTACTATGTGGCTTACTATGTCTATTTACTACGACACTTACTATGTTAATTTACTATGTGACTTACTATGTTAATTTACTATGTAACTTACTATGTTCATTTACTATGTGGCTTACTATGTTCATTTACTACGTGACTTACTATGTTCATTTACTACGTCAATTACTATGTTAATTTATCAAGTTAATCACTAAGTTAATTTACTTAGCATTTACCTAAATTAATTCAGTATTTACTTCTTCATTCTTCTACCATATTCTCGATACTAATCTACTTAGCATTTACTAAATGAATTCAGTAATTACTTCTTCGTTCTTCATATTTTCAGTGTAGAAGTAAGTGTGAATATATTACCGATGCTTCTAGAGTTGAACGAAGTTCGTATGCAACGAGGATTGATTGTATGGAAGATATAGTATGACAGGTGTTTGCAATAAATAAATTTCTAATCCAAGTGAATACGAAAGGAGCATTCGGCCGCGAAAGGCACGGTCCTCCACGAATTCTAGAATCGTCCTTTGTGCATGAAGATCGACTCGGTAAGAGAGAAGAGGGTGCAAAAGGGGTGGGTGCTGTGTTTACTCGAGCGAACGGATGTAAAATCTGCAGTCTCGCCCCCGTAGGGGACGTATAAGGGGCAAAAGAGGATCCTGAACCTCGTTTTCCCGCGCGTTATCAGCCTGGAGAGCCTCAAAAGAGCTAATATATCCCCCGGGAGACAATTGGCCCACGCTCGGGACTTCCCCATAGCGGAAGACGTTATAGGAACGACGTGAAACCGCTCCTATCCTCTTCGCCCTTTTTATCAAAATTCCATCTAATAAAAAATATTCCTTTTAGGGCAACGCTCGTGCGCGCACTCGGTATAATGAAACTTAAGATTATTGCGCCGTCGTTGTACGTTGAAATACGGTCGATAAATGTTTCGCGATGAAATTTGTATACGAGATGAAATTCTTCGGTTAATTTATGTCGGATTTGTTGGGGTAATGCGCGTGACGAGTACGATTCAAGGGGTTGCGGTTGAAGAGTAGAAAATTCGGGGGTTGAAAATGAAGTATGGACATTTGGTGTGTTGAGGATTTCAGAATTTGAGTATTTGGTGCTTTGAGGACTTGAGTAATTTAGGAAGTTGAAGATTTGGAAACTTGCGTATTTGAGAATTTTTAAATTTGACAATTTGACAATATTTAATTTTTTCAATTTGATGATTAAAACATTGATAATGTAAAAAATTCTTAAATATCAAATATTTGAAATGTAAACTTCGTATTTTAAAAATACCCTAGAAATATTCTATGCAGACTGCAGACACGAATATCCCAGGGAGATCTGAAGAAGATCCTAAGGAAGTCCTAAAGAAATCCCAGAGAAATGCCAGGGAAATAAACGATACTTTGTACACGCTAAATAAATCCTACATACTTAGAAAAGTTATAATAAAATTTCAGGACTTCGTCGAAATTTCCTGGGATATCTCAGTACAATCCCAGAAGACCCTAGATAAACTTAAAATTATCTTAAACTGCTACAATTATCCCAGTCCTAATTTATTCCCAGAATAATCTCAAAGAAACCTTAACCTCTACACTGATTCTCTGCAACCCCTAAATTAAGGAAACCATTGTGCCCGACCAAACAAAAACAAATTTCCGTGAATTGCATCGAATCGAAGTGTCCATAGAAGCATTCTAATACAATATCGCAGACAATTTCATGAATCAACGAGCTTCGCAACGACACAGTAGAACAAGTAAACGATAAGACCATAGAGAATCTATTACAGCAGCAGCGAGGATGGTAATGGTAGAACGGTAGTTCCCCATAACTCAGTCAATTATTCGTGGTGCAGGTGGGTTTTGTCTGTGCAGAGAGCGTGTCGTGCATTACAGAAATAATTAACCCCGGTGTATAATGATTAGATACATAGGTACAGGGTCGTCTGTCCTTGCAGGAAAACACTGCCCTGCTGCAGCTATTCGGCTGCAGACACCGGTGGCCTGGCCAGAAGTTCTGTTCTGGTTAGGGTCGACCCACGACCCGGAAGCGCAAATTCCGGAAGTTACGCGACCATTGCCGACCTGGAGCCACTCTATGCGAGACCCTGCGGTTCGAGAGCGAGTTACTACGCTTCCAGCCATATGACGCATCTGAGTCAGGTACGGTGCAAAATGATTTTACGGCAACTTCCCTAAGATATTGCATTAAGTGCTTACGGTGCTCTCCAACTATGGCGCATGAAACTCTCGTGGAGACGCAGCCACCACGAGGCGACGCTTGTAAAAGTTTAACCAATTATGCTACCACTTTGTACGCGACGCGATATCCGTTCGAAGAATGATTCAACGAATATTTTAGAACGTTTACAAAGAAGTGACTCGGGGCTTCATAATTCGGTCCTCAGTCTGAGGCAGACAAAAATGATTGATAGCGACATTTGTGTTAATGGTTTGAAAACGACTAGAGTTTACTAAAAGAAATTGTTCAACAGATTGAATATTAAATACTTTAAAAATCAAGTGAAATAATTTACCACAGAAACTCTATCGAATTCTGTGCCGGAATATGTCAAATTTTCACGTACTTTTATGGAAAAAATTTGTTGGTGAATATACATAGAAGGTGATTCGTAATTCGTGTCTTTGCAGCGATGTCTATAATTTTTGTCGATTATTTCGTTTACTATTCTTTCTACGTTCGTTCGTTGATCACTACTTATTGTTTATTATTTGTTGTTGTGTTCTTTTGTTAATACTAGATTTACCTACATCCGAGGACCATTTGTTTTTGTTATTGAAATAAGTTTGAAACTGAAAGTAAATAAGTACAGGAATTCTACAGGATCTATAATAATACGTCGATCTGAATAAAAAATTAATTTACATTGATATTTAATGTAGGCATTCATTTTTAATGTAGATTAACTTAATGTAGAAATTAATTTTTAGTGTAGATTAATTTAATGCAGAAATTAATATTTAATGTAGATTAATTCCAGATTCATGTCGACATATTAAATCGAATCGACAAAGAAGATCTGTAGTTCATTACTTTCATTAACATGCATTAATTTTTTATTCGGATCGACGTATTAGATCGCGAATAGCGTGTACGTCTGGTAAGTTGGCAGTGGGAAACGAGATAATTCAGGTTGGTCCACGCGTCAACTTTCCAGACGTACACACCACTCGTGCCATCTACATTAATTTTTTGCGTCAGTTTCCATTGTTGCTTGAGAATTTTCCGAGTCGTTTGAAAAGCCAGTTACAGTGGATCAGTGTGGGTTTTTCAAGAGTGTTTCACGGACTAGCAAGCCGGTTGTTCGGCAGAAAATGTCAGGTCATTGTGTTCCTTCGAATGGCGTCATGAGCTTAAGGCTAGCGAAACAGTCCGCGAAACAAAGTGGAAGGTAGACGAGAAACTCTCATTGCATGTCAGGAAATCCGATTTTCTCTCAACCGTTCATTCCTCTCCGCCTCCTCTCCTCTTCTTCCTGTCTGTTCATCGCAAACTCAGCCTCGCTCGTCTCTCTCTCTCTCTCTCTCTCTCTCTTGTATCCTTCTTTCAGCAACGGAAACGGAGGCTGCGAGCTTTCGTCTCGTTCGGTCTCGCGTGCAAAACGAGAGGCGTCCTCGAAACTTTATCGAATTTGCGACGGTACAGGCCGCTTTCCACCGACAACTTTCTCTTCCATCGACCCCTTTCCAACCCTTCGACTCTTTATCCAGCTATTCCAAACCCGCCAAACCGACAACCCGCGTCTAATCGACCGAGCACATAAGAAACCGGTACACCCGTAAAACCTGCTATTTTTCTTCGTTTTACCGAGAACGAACGGCTTTCTCTTTCGTTATCGGGAAAACGCTTATTGTTGGATGCGGCTGGCGGTAAAAGGTGTTAGTAATCGACACTGAAACGGGATCCCTGAAGAGACAAATTTCATTGTTGTATCGTATGTTAGACTACATGTTCAGCACTTGACATTTTAATACCTTGCCGCATGATTTATTTGCGGGACAATAACAAACTATTGCCACAATGTTAACCCTTAACGAACGAGCGCATTTTGCTAGAACAATGTCCTGTACATCGATGAAATTATAACGGATTAGTTGTTTTATTATATTAGTAGTACAGAAAGGTAGTAACACGGGCAGGAATATTTATGTAGCAGTATAGTGAAACTAAAAATGAAATTGAAAAATAAATGAACAAACGATGGTACATTAATAAATACTCTTATAGATTCTTCATCTTGATGACAATCAGCATAAATGTAAAAAATACCAGCATAACAAATTCAGCCATTTGAAGTAGGAAATTTGCAGAGGGGGCATTTGACCCTTTTGGTAGTTTTAGTGTTAACACACCGGCAATACAGTGAAATAGTAAAATAATAAAACTGTACTAATTCTGCAATGCAACCAACTCTTCAAGTAAAAACCCGTATTCGTGCATCACACTTTATCGCGTACAATTTTAAACCCCGGCGTCACAGAAGGAAACGTTGAAAATTCAATTTAACAAGAATGTTGTGCAGGAAATAGTTGGTCGTATCGAAACAACACAGCACAATAGTTGATCGCGTCGAAATAACAGAGTACAATGATTTCCCATTGCGAGCTAGGCAAGAGAAGCCGAAAGTTTCAACGGCCGCGTGCATATTCGAGAAACACGAAATGATCTGAATAATAACCTCTCTGACATTCCGTGGTGCTCGTGTTCCCGTTCAACGGGACAAGATAAAGCAGGAGACAGGAGGGAGGAGACCGAGATCGAGCAAATGTCGAATAAATATGCAATGGAGTTTCGAAAAAGCAGCCGGGGCACTTTGCAGCTCGAGACGAGCGTTTTACATTAATTTCCCGGGGAAAAAGAAAGGTGGCAATACCAGCTGCGTAACATCGTCGAAAGAGATCGTCGAACGAGGAGGGAGAATGTTATACACGCGGTTGCCTTCCCCATCGCGATAGAGCAGGTGGAGGAGAAGCCGAAGAGAGACTGCAAGTGGGTCCTGTGATTGTTTCGGCTTTGATCTTGAATCAATTTACCGGGTATACGCGTATGCTTGAACCCTCGCCACGGTGTCCTCGTCTGAAACACCGTGCCACCCTCGTCAACCAACACGAAGATGCCCGAAGAGACGGGCGTGTTTGCAGAAACTCGTGTCGGGCGTACGTACGTTACAGGTGTACACATGTAACCGCGAGCCTTGGGGAAAACTTACGCTTCGTCTTGGAATACGTATCGCCTTCTCTTTGCGACATTTTGCCCGTGTACTCCGCCACGAATTTATCCGCGAGGGACGCGAGGTAAACGACACACGACCCCTCTCTAACTTTGCACGATCCTCCGACGCTGTTTTAGTAAGTAGTGCATGCTTGCATTCATTTTTAGAGGGCGCGACCGTCGCTGAATTTTTATTTTACTTCATTTTTACTACGGTATTTTAGCACTCAAGTGTTTTACTTTTTCACTGTTTCAATATTTTGGTGCTTTATTATTTCGCTGCTTTTTTAGTTTACCAATTTAACGGATTAAAATTTTGTTATTTCACTATTTTATTATTTTCCTGTTTTACTATTTTGCTATTTTAATATTTTTCGATTTTGCTACTTTGATATTTTGCTATTTTCCTACTTTCCGGCTTTGCTACTTCCCTACTTTACAATTTTGCTACTTTGCTCTTTTGCTATTTTTCTATTTTTCTATTTTGCTATTTTGCTATTTTGCTACTTTGCTATTTTACTATGTTTGCTATTTTGCTACTTTGCTTCTTTGCTATTTTCCTACTTTTCTGTTTTGTTACTTTGCTACTTATCTACTTTACTATTTTACTACTTTGTAATTTTGCTATTTTGATACTTTGCTATTTTACTTTTTCTTACTAATCGGCTACAGTAACATACTACTACTCTGCCATCTTACGATACCAACATTTCACTGTCGTACCATTCCTCTATGTTATTTACAGCGATATTACAAAACTACTATTCGAATATACATATTACTATACAACTATTCAACTACAAAATTATGTTACTATTACTACTGCCATATCACTGTCTTCGCATGCTAAAGTTGATAATAATCAGAATCCTCAATGTGCATGTCCTAATTATCCACCTGTCCCTACCTACATCTACTAAATTTCGAGATCCTTGTACTATCTTGAACCGAATTTTCCTGATTATAAATTTCAAGCAAACGCGAGAACGTCAAATTGTGAGGTTACAAGAAGTAAGAAATGAAGATGGAAATCAGTAAAGTGTAACAATTATCGAGAGTGGTCGTTCGTTTCACGATATATTCGATACATGGAAGAACCGACCGGTCGATGGATCGGTAAATAAAAGTTCCTGAAGTTGTGCAGCAACATCACGTCGGACGTATAATTAACAAGCGCAGCTATTAGTCTGAAAAAACAGATTCGTAACTGGCGTGGCAAACAAATGGAAAGGGGAATTGAAGCGGCGCGGCGATGAACGTTTTCATTAGAACGAAAGTAGACTGACGAATCGCTTTTATACGATCACAATTGTGCTATTGATTTAAGTGCGTCACGAGCGAACTTTCTGCCGGATACGCGGCAAGCAGCAATTCGATTTATTTATCGAGAGGACTTGGTGAAACGTCGCCCGTTTGTTTTGCGCTGAAAGCGCTTTAAAAGCTTCATTTTGCAGCTTGACGATCGCCCTTACCCCCGCGGAACTTTTAATACGGGTTCGGTAAATTAATAGCAATCTTTTTTTGTTTCGATTTTATCCTACATCGTTCGATTTCTTCCGCTTCGGTTACTCTTTCGTGTTATTTTGCTGCTTCAGTATTTCGCTGTTTCGCTACCTTGCTAATTTACTACTTCAATATTTCGCTGCGTTGATGGTTTACTACTCCAATATTTCATTAGGTTGTTAGTTTACTACTTCGCTAACTCACTATTTTATAACTTTACTATTTCACTACTTTACTAGCGTATTTTATTACTTCACTATTTCACTACTTCACTAGCTGATTGTTTTATTACTTTGCTAAATCTCTACTTCACTAGAGGACTATTTTATTACTTCACTATCTCACTACTTCATTAGCTGACTATTTTATTACTTCACTATTTCACTACTTCATTAGCTGACTATTTTATTACTTCGCTATTTCACTACTTCACTAGCGTACTATTTTATTACTTCGCTATTTCAATATTTCAATGTTTCACTATTGTACTGATCTATCGTTTCACTACTCAACCTTCTAAAACTAACTACATCTTAGACATCTTCAATTATTTTATTTTTCACAGATAAGTTGTCATTTCTTTAACATTCAATCATGAGCAATTATGCATTCAAGAAAAACAGATTCTACAGAATTACAATTTTCACAAAGCGGTTGCACTGTATATCAATATAAAATTCGGAAATTCGACATCAAAATCCGTTGACCGAGAATTTGTAAATTTTGTGATAATTAAATTTGTCCCCCATGTCCCTATTCGCCTATCTAATTGCACATATGTTCGCGCGTAATTTCGATGTCACGTACCGTTATATCGGATCGAGCTGTTTAACGTAAATAAAACACGCCGTATAAAATAACGTAGCAGCGATGCATAAATCGTTGCATGATTTAACGCGTGTCCCGGCTGCGCATTTCATCTTGTTACCGTTCCGCGAGTATTCCAATTAGAAGTGTCGATTTTAACCGTGACGGAAGCTGCGTTAAAGCATCCGCTTTAGCTTTTCATAATAACAAAATTATTGTACTCCGACTGCCGACAATCTCGTTCGTCGCGGTCCCGGGATTACCGGTTAAACAAAGCGTCGCCACTCCGCTCTATTTATATTTATAAGCTTATTCCGCGGCTGGAATTCTGCTTTATGCGCTCGGCAAATGTGCTCGGCCGATTTCAAATTGTCTCATTGCATTTTCATTAACGAAACGGGTGAAAGTGGCATTTCGTGCGGCGCAGGGGAAAAAGAAGACGGGGAAGAAGAAAGAGGTTGAAAGCGGGAAAACGAAATCGACGAGCGAAACGGAACGTGGTAATGAAAAACCGGGAGACGCGGGGGAAAAAAATAAAAGATAATCAGCTTGGGAGTAATCATTGTAACGACGGAGAGAAAACTGTCACTTTGTACCGCGATAAGCAGACTTCGGATACAGGCTTTAAATATGAGAATAAAATGTTATTTTGTTAAAATATTTGAAATGTGTAACGTAAGAGAGGCACTTTATGTAACGCATTACTGCTTTTACAAATAAGTGGAATGAATAAAATTAAATGTCTGTGTGTCAATGATTTTAAAATGAATAAGTACGTTGCCTTTTTATATAAATGAACGGTAATTAACAATTAATAGTTAAGTAATATTAGTGTTATTAGATCATCAGATACCTGGGTCTACGTATCATTTGGTTCACAATATTTAAATGTTTCGAAATTTTTTAATTTCTGAATTCGGTGAGTTCCCATGTCTCTAGATTCTTAAATACCTATATTACAAAATTTCTAGATTTCTTTACCTCTAGATTTACAGATTTCTATGTACTCGACTTTCTAAACTAGCAAATCCCTAGGTATCCATATCCGCAAATCTCCAAATATCAAGGACAACATATAGTTACATCTTCAAGTTTCTACATTCCTAAACTTCTAGGTCCACATCTCCCTAGATTCACTGAGTTTTCAAATTTCTAGGCCATCTAGTACTTAGATTCCCATATCTTAGGTTACCAATATCCCCAACTACCACGATCCATAGATCCCAAAGTTCCCAGATCCCAAGCTTCACAAATCCCCAGACCCTGAAATACGAAGAGCCACAAATTCCCAGATTCTCAAGTATCTACACCTCCAACTACCTACAGACCGAAATTCCTAGGTTCTCGTATTCGAAATTTACAGTCTTCTATATCCCCAGGTTTCTAAACCCCCAAATCCCTAGGTTCTCATATCCTTGTACCCCCCAATCTCAAAATTCCAAATATATTCATCCCTCAGTTCCTTCGTCCCTAAACTCCTACATCTTCATATTTAGGAACCAACAAATCCCTAAATTTCCAAATTCAGAATTGCTGAAATACTAAAATTCCCAAAACCTTATTATCTGTAAATTTCAAACATCCCCATATCCGTCGATTCGTGAATATCAATGTCCCAAAAGTTCTTAAGATTTTGCTAAATTTTTGAGTTTCTAAAGGATAGTTCCGATGAGATCACCCAGAAGATACTTAATTGGGTGGTTCTTCGCCTCTCGGGAAGTGAAATTTGCTCTTGACTGTACATCGTCCGGTAATTTGCGTCGCGTTAACGTTTCTCGGGCTGCTTTTTCGGCTGTTTTTCGTCTCTCTCGTTTTTTTCCACGCCTTCGTCGACGGACGCGCATGCACGTGTCGCGAACACGCAAATGGAATAGGAGGGTCCGAAGGCAAAACTCCGGAAAATTGAAATTAATGAATAACCGGCCGTCTTCTGTCCCCTGCTCCCCCCGCGGCACGCAACCCCCATGAACCTGTGAAAAACCATGGACGAACAAAGAGAAACGTGGCTACAATGGGAGCGATGATACGTGGGAACGCGATGAAAAATGATAGAAAAAAGGATTTCTTAGGGCAAGCCTTGTAATTTGAATTTAAAATTTGATAGTCAGTCGACTGACGGGACAATAGGATCTTCTTCTTATCAAATACGAGTTAGTTGATGTATAGGGAAATGTTAGAGGTCTCGTCCTAGATATCAGGTTGTCCCGTAAATTCCTTCCTTGTTTAATAGAAACGTATACACAATATTTATTGTTTAAGATTTGTTGCATTAAATACAAGGTGTTCTACTGTATCGCCCTCTTTCATTCCTCAGTAAATATCATTTACTACTTGATTGCTTGCAAAATATTCTTCGAAGTGCAATTTTATATTATGTCAAGAAGGGAAGAAATTTGTGGGACAATCTAAAAAAATTTAGAGAAAAACCGTGATTCACAAAGTAGGGAAGTTGGAGAAAAACAATAGTCTTTGAAGATGCTTGTATTTGTCGCTGCTGACATAGACGCGTTGTATTTATGCGAATTAATGTAGTCATGCACTGTTCGTTGATTCACAGTCGGCGGATCCTTGCGAAAAAGCCAGAGCACTTGCTGTATCGAGGTCCGCGTTATATTGCCGCAACCTCGTGCAAGAAGGCACCTTTGGACGCGTTTACAAGGGCACATTAGAATTGGCAGGTCGCGAACAAGAAGTGATCATAAAGACAGTCACAGGTACGTTCCAAGCATGCAATTAAATTCTAACAACGTGTGTTAATTATTTTAACCTTATCATCTTATACGTATTTTATTATCCAACGTATACAAATTGAACACGTTATATGCACATATTATACACGTTACATATACACATTATACATGTTATGCATACACATGCATATACATATTTAAAAATGATTAATTATGCTGGAAATACGAGTTCACAAATAACAAATACTTTTACTGTTGTTATTGATTTTCTGTACAGAATTATTTTATCCTTTCTCTATAATTAAAAACTGCGTTTTTTGAAATTTGTCAAATTTTTATCCATTATGTATAAATATTTTTAATTACATTGAAAGTGACATGTAAAATGAGTAGATTTGAAAAATGAATAAAGATAACAGCAAGTACAGTATTCTAGAGTAACAGCACAGGGTAAGGTAGAAATTTTCATTCTCGTAGTCTTGCAGCAAAAATTTAAAAAAATAATAAAGTTTCACATTCAAATACAAATTCATCCATTTGATAGACGATAAAATAATTTTGTCATCTACCAAATAAATTATGGTTCAAATAATTATGTCATTGCAACTCTTCTTAAAAACTCTGTCCTTCGAATTCCGATCTTCTAACATTTAAACATTGAATTAAGACTCAAATTAAATTTGAACCCTTTGCGCTCAAGCGTCTAGCGTGCAATCCGATTTAATACAACAATTTTATATAAATAACTTTCATCTGCATCTACATTGATACATTTATAGTATCATACCCGC
This sequence comes from Coelioxys conoideus, assembly GCA_947623535.1. Lineage (NCBI taxonomy): Eukaryota > Metazoa > Arthropoda > Insecta > Hymenoptera > Megachilidae > Coelioxys > Coelioxys conoideus. The sequence goes on along the minus strand of OX392455.1, from coordinate 8,707,760 downwards.
GATGTTCGAACACAGTGAAACATACAATATCGGCGATTGATAAAGAACAAATAAGAATTTCAACAAACTTTTCAAGCAGAAAGTTTTACAATCGGTACTTGCCAAGAATAAAAATGCTTTCGAGTGCAAAGGGTTAAGTTCGGTTTGGTTTTGGTTTTTGTTACGTCGCAAGGAACAAAAATGTCCGACTAACGCTGAAAGTTTGAAATTGTAGAAGTGGCATCGGCTTATCAGGCGTCTTTACTGGTGGTGGAGGGTTCCCAGTTGGCGGGATTAGTGCATGCAAATATAGCTTCTCTCGCGGCTGCTTGCCTGGATAGTTCTTGTCCATTATTGGCATACACCAGTACTCCGGGCGTGTTGAATTTAAAGCTGTACCTTACCGACGGGACTCATCATCCTGTCACTAGGGATTTGGTGCACGTTGGAGCCCAAGTAGCCAGGGCAGGGGCATTCTTGCACGGTAGAGGGCTGTTACACAGGTGATTATCCACTTTAACATTTAACACACCCATAAATTATACTTTAACTCCTTCGTTATCGAACATGCACGCTATCCAAAGTTCGCAACGACACACGGAGGTCTGCGCGAGCTTTGTATTTATCTAATTCAAGATATTTGTTTATAAAATGTCATCTCCTATTCGTGAAACGAATTATGCGATATTGCGTATTGGATTTGCAACATCGCGAAAAAATGTGGGGTAAATTTGTAATCGTGGAGGGGATGAAATTATTTTGCATAATTTTATTGATAATTCCGCGTGGAGTTCGTTCATGTTTAACAAAATTTTGAAGTTAAAATACAAGAATTAATGTTCAAGAATTAAAATGTAACAATTTAAGTGCAAGAATTGAAATGTAACAATCAAAGTACAAGAATTGAAATGTAATAATAAAAGTACAAGACTTAAAATAGAAACAGTTCGTAAAACATCATTTTGTATAACATATTTGCAATACAATGAAATGAAAAGTTAATTGAAAAACAATCGATATTGATGGCTTTGAAGAGCATGCACCATAGTGCCGCCATTTAATTGTACATATTTTATTCAATAGAATCACCTTTCATTCATCCACCTGCGTTAAATCGATATTATGGTGGTGCAGCTGTTGCTTTTCACGCCATCTCGTCCATTTCAAATTTCTCGCTTTATTTCTACATTTTTACGTTGTTAATTTAATATGTTTGTCTATATTCCTTTTACGGCGAACATCGATTTTTAAGTCGAAATAGAAATATCGATAACTGACATCATTATCCCTACGTTAAAAAAAATTGATGAAGAATAAAATTACACGTTACATAGTTAGATTGGTGAAGATTGTTGTTTGATAGACCTTATAATTGTAAAAATCGACTGTGTGTGTATAAAAAGATGAAAGTGAGGGAACATATAAGTTATAGATGACTATACCGTTTTAGGGACATCGCGGCAAGAAACTGCCTGATCGAGCCAAGCAGCCTTCACGTTCAATTAGCTGATACAGCTTTGGCGCGAGATCTTTTCCCTCAGGATTATCACTGCCTCGGTGATAACGAGAACAGACCCATTCGGTGGATGGCTTTGGAAACGCTCCAGCACAATCAGTACAGCACTGCGACGGACGTGGTATGGTTATAATATCCATTTAATGCCGATATTATTTTCGTACGTTGCAGAAAATTGGTAACCGAATTCCGAAACTTTGAAATTAGCGCATCATCTGTCCAGAAATAATTAGACGGTCTAGGCATCTAGATTTTGTTAAATTACATTTTCTTCTTGATTTTTTCTGAGTTTGGAATTTTGTTTGGATTTCATTTGCATTTTATTTAAATTTGATGCGGACTTGATTTGGGTTCGACTTGAATTTTATTTGGTTTGGATTTGATGTGGATTTTACTTTGACTTTATTTAGATTTTATTTGGATCTCATTTAGATTTCATCTGGATTTGATCTCAATTTTACCTGGGTTTCATTCAACTTTTACTTGGATTTGATTTTAGCTAAATTTAATCCAAGTTTGATCTAAATTTTATTTGGACTTCATCTATTTTTATTTACTTTTTATATATATCTATCTACTTTTATCCATTTTCACAAATTATTTCCAACTAACTTCAGTCTATTTTCCATGTATATTTCATGAATTTTTCATTGATCTTTGTCTGATGACGTATGTTCATCTAGTTTTATCTGTATTTTATCCATTTTTATCAGAAGTAGAACAAAATTTTCTCCAACAAAGCATAGTATTTTTTCACCTATATAAATAATAAATATATTCTATCTGTTTTCCTTTTAAGTGGTCGTTTGGGGTGTTCTTATGGGAGTTGGCAACGATGGGTCAGCAGCCATACGTCGAAGTGGATCCATTCGAAATGATGGCGTGTCTTCGAGATGGTTACCGACTGGTCCAACCGAGACCATGTCCAGACGAGCTTTTCGCGGTGATGGCCGTCTGTTGGTTAGGTCTATCCAGAGACCGACCAACCATGCCTCAACTTCTCGCCTATCTACAAGATTTCCATGACGCCCTGGGTGGCTTCATCTAAATTCACCGAACTCGAACACTTATTTTACGATCGCATCCCGAAGCAACCGCATAAAATCGCGCGAAGGAAGTTCCCTGTCGAGGATTTCAGCCGAAGAAGATTCAACTTCGGATCCGAGGACGAGACGAAGACACGTCGGGGGAGACTTTGGTTGAAAATATAATAAGTCGACAAGAGATTGAAATACGTTCCGAGGGTTGCAGTCTCCGATCGATGAGAGAATCAAAGAAAACGGAAATCAAATTGTATGGAAACGAAAATCACTGCCCATTCGCGACTGTGATCGATCCTACATCCAGGGATTTATTTGAACTCGAAACGGTGCTGGGCAAAATTTTATTCCGATTAATTGATAATATTTGTTTAATACCGCAGATCGAATCGATTTATTTCGCAATATTTTCCTGTATTTTTTGCAATTAAATTTTCTCCAAACAACATTGTCACGATAAAAATGGACACAGGTAAGACTAGGATGGCCGATTACTTTTTCAATTCGGTATAGAAACAACGATTTACTCGAATATTTGTATATGGTATCAAGAGTGAAAAAATCTAGAATCGTGCATTTAAAATAAAACAACGAAATCCCTAATGACCGCGCGAGACACAATTTACCTGTTTTTACAATTTAAATTCGTGTATGTTGTAATTGTAATTGGCAATTAACAAAGTATTTTATGCCGTGATTCTGATCGAATCAGCCTGTGCATCCGAACAGTTTCCCGAAAAATACGCACATTGACACAAGATATATGTTGAATTGTTGCAGATAAATATTTATACGAAATCACTCGGTGCCCAACTCCGTTTCGAAGTTCACATTCAATAGCAACAGAGAATCAAAACAGAGCACGGTTGATCGAACGATAGCGCAATTTCGTGGATTGAAATGATTCGATTCTGGACAAATAAACGAACAGCGACTCGATCGGTCGTGGAACAAAAGAAAAAAGATATGAAAAAGGTTGACGCGGATACATCCGTCCATAGTAATTAAAAGTATAACTCGAAACGCATAAAAACAATTTTTATATCGCGACAGACACGACGCCTGTGACTTTGCAACCGACTCTTTCATGCACCTTCAATGTCATTTCACAGGCGCTCATTTTTATATCTCTACTTTTCCACGTTACTTTTCCTTTTCTTTCTACTTATTTCGACGATCTACGACGAATGACACTGGTTCTCGATGTATATATTTTAAAACATTCAATAACATGTTGTTTGAAGTTAAGAATCACGGTGGAGTACGTTTTTATGTACGTATTTTTGTTGACGTTGTCATTCGTTCGTTTTGGTTGAAACAGTTCCTTATTCAATTCGAATAATTACATTGATTATACTTTCTTATAGAAATTGTGAGAATTTATAGTAATTTCGTGTGGTAATATATTTGTTTATTAAGTGAAAGGTGTATGTGATGTATCATACCTTTTTCCCTGCTGCAGTACTTGCACTTGTACTATATTCGAACAGAAGACGAGATTAGTAAATAAATGTTTTAATTATTTAGGAAGTATGAAAATTTATGACGTGACAAATAGAAAAGATGCGAAAAGAATTTAAAAATAGAAAAGATAAGAGAAGAAATTTTAAATAAAAGAGATACGATAAAAGTTTTTAAATAAAAAAGACATAAATTTAAAAATAAAGATATGGGAATAGTTTTAACAAAAAGAAAATGAATAATGGTATAAATTTCGTCTAAAATTTAATGCAATATAAAAATATGAAAAACTGTCTCACTAGCAATAAATTTTCTAATAATGAATTAAAATGTTTAGTAAACAAATGTATTATTGCATGAAGTTAATGTGTTATCGAAACGGCCTTCTTTATACGTTGGAGTATACGAAAACTCCTGAGTGTCTGTATTTTTTATGAGCTTGCAAAATTTCCTTCGTGATGACTGCAATACACATAGAGGATGTTATATTTCAATAACTTTTATCCGTATAACTAGTTCCTGAACCAGTTTTCTGATATTTTGCACAGAAATAATAGCACTCGATCATCAAAACTCTTAACCAACAAAATTAACGAAAATGTTAACGAGACTTTGAATACTCATAGAATTCGCTATCCTGTTTACGAATATATTCTCTATTGATATCAATAATCAATGTTTTTCGAGATAAACAGGTTCAAAATTTTAGTATTATCTTAAACACAATTAAATCGTACGCAAAATGTAAATAGTGTTATGATCTTTTTATTATCTTTTAGATAATACTGAGATTTAAAAGATATTATCCCGAAAAATATTGAGCATTGCAATTAATAATGTATATATTTGTAAACGACAAGATGAATTCTATCGATACACAATAATTGTGATTATATTGATTAATCGATGATTGTATATCCTCATAACAGTATGCAGTTTTCACGATGAATATGTTTCTTTCGTAAACGCCTTGTGTTAACCCTTCTTTGGATTATACACAGCGTGATTTAAATCTGTTTACGTCTGATTGTTCGAGACAGTATCGCGATGGCGAATTTCCGGATAATTCGAAACCGGAAGCAAAGCTCGGTACGCGTATATCTTATTGTGCTTGACCTTCGTTAGGCATATACTGTTGCGTAAATGGGCGGTCGAACTGTGCAGTCAAGAGCAAATCTGGTTTCCTAGGGAATTTTTGCACTTCAGACATTTGAAGGTATAGAAATTCGGGGACTCGACAATTTTTGAAGGTTGAGGATTATTAAATTTGTAAAATCAGAGATTTGGAAAGTTTGAGAACTTGAAAATTTGGAAACTTAGACATTTTAAAACTTGAAAATTCGATCATCTCGAAGAGCTAAAATTTTATGTTTTCAAAATTTTAACATTTAGAAATATGGAACTATAAAAATATGTAGAAATTCGAAACGATGATAATTTGGGAATGTAGAAATTGGAACATATGAGAATTTGAAAATCTAAAAAATTGGAAAGTGTGAGTATTTGGAAGTGTAGAAATGAAAAAAACGCGGGAGTTTGAAAATTTTCGTCTCCGAATAATCTATAATTAACCCATAGGTTAATTTGGTATACCAAATTGTTAAATCTCAAAATTCCCTAAAAATTAAGCAAGTAGTTCTGGGGGGAAACCAAATTTGCTGTTGACGGTACGTACCAGTAGTTAACTATACCGTACAAGTCACTTCGAATATCCACATCTCGCGTCATATTGCACGACCAATGCAATCTATGAAACTAGTCATGACAAGTCGTAATTCAACCCTCTGCGATCTAGTGTATTCTTCCTAAAACTTTTCCTACTTCTATTAAGTATTGCGTTAATAACCAAACGTATGGTTACTTCGTAACGCTCTATCTACGAGGTTGAGAAACTTTTTATTTCAAACACGTGCGTGTGGGTACAACGTAAGCTTCCTTTGAATAGAAATGAGGTTAGGTACTTAATTAGGTCAACTAATTTTAATTTTGTACTTTTCTATTGGTATTACGTGCAATTTAGGTTAGTTTTTCTTAATAGAAAATATAGGGAAAAAATGGAGAGCTATAAAGTCTAAAAAATAAGGAGTTAAGAAATGTAAACATCTGTCTTAGCTCCCTAGATTTTCCCTAGATTTGTCTGAAACTAAAAACGTACCTTATCGCAATCAAGGGAAGCTTATAATGCATCCAAATCGTTTGAGCAACTTCTCTGATCAGAAAATGCCCAAGAATTCCCTAGATTTAAATCGAAGGACAAAACGGTGTACAAAGAGATATTTTAGTTCCTAAAACGGCGTTTACACCGAACAATTTTTTATTGGCCAACGGACGTTACTATTTTGTACATGAATTTTTTATAAATCCTAACAGCAATTTTATTTAATGTATAAAAATTGTATGCAAAAGTAACGCTGACAAAGTAATCTATTTATTTAGAATAAACTACGACAAAAGAAGCTAATGAAATGCACTAACAAAAGTATACAGCCACGAATAAAGAGAAATAATAAAAATGTGTGGCAACGAGTTGTAAATCTCTCGTTCAATTGCATAACACGAAATCGATCGATTTGATCGGTCAATTGAGAAGTTGTCGAATGTAAACGCGGCTTTGGATAAAAGAAGGTCCTTGGATTCCTCGAAATCTCACGAAACGACGCGAGATGGCACGATACACACGTTTTTTAAAATGTACTCGATGTGTAAATGTCGCATGTTCCTGACTTTACGAACATTAACCTTTCTCGCACTCTATCTCTCCCCCATTTTCATCCCACGTTTTTCGACTAATACTCCCAACGCGCTATAAAAAGCTGAATCTATGGTCTCACTTTCATAACTATCGCTACGAGCATTTCACTACTACTAATTAATATTACCTATTTAAAAGTAACTATCTCTCGCCGCTATTTACTTGCGACGTCTCTAAAAACTCTTACTTATTTTTACGAAATCGTCGTCACTATGATGTATAGCCGGTATTCGTGGATTTATTGATATTGTTTTCATGTTTAATATGGAGGAACAGGGTAGGCTTAGCGCTGCACACTTTTTCGCTATTACTTGTATAGTATGAGCCGTATATTTCCTCGAGGGAAAATGGCAATATATAGAGAGAATCCTCTAATATTCTCCTACAGAGGTTCATTCGCAATAAAATACAAAAATTTCGAAACTCGAGTACGTGAAAGTTGGAACATTTTAAAACTCAAATACATGAAAATTTGAATATATGAAAATTGAAAAGTTTCAAAACCTCTATACATGAAAATTGAGAAATTTCCAAATTTCAATACACGAGAATTGAAAAACTCAAAACTTGAATACGTGAAAATTAAAAAAATTAGAAACTTGAAAATCTCTGAATCCACAAAACTTCAGAACCTGCAAACTTGAGAAACTTGAAAATTTGTAAATTTAAAAAGTTGATAAATTGAAAAGTGCGAATTTTGAAAATGTTCAACCTTGAAAATCTATAGATTAAAAAATGTATTACAGTCATTGTATTGTTGATGGCCCCCACAAGGAACATACTAATTCGAGTGGTGGACTATACATTCCCTATATCGCCATTTTTCCTAGAGAAATCTATCGTGTCGTACTTGGAACGATGGATGCCTCGTGTTTCCACGGCAATGTTGATCCTAATTTTTTCCCTGCTTTCCTACTAGGATTCTCGCAGAGAAAATCAATGAAGGAGAGGTTGGAACGTAATCCTTTTCGATTCCACCTCCCGTTGATGAACGCAACCAAAGACCTTATCGACAGACAATTTCAAGTCACTGTAAATATCTCTAGCGAATAATAGTGGTGCGCCGAGTGAGTTGATTTGTGCAGATTCTATTATTTCCTACGACGATTTATGGCATTATTTTTCAACGGAAAGTAAAATATACGTGTTAAAAAAAATTACTATAAACTTGCCTCCTACTTATTCATCCACATATTTCCCATTGCTTTTAAATAGTCCATAAATTGTACTCTTAACTCTTTTCAGCTATTAACATTCAGTTTTACGAACGAAGAACACTTCATTATTATAGAGGAGCCACATTAAAATATATTATGTATGAAATTATTTTGGCAATAATTCAGAATAATTCGAAAGTCAAATATTTACAAAACCGATATGGCAAAAATTGAGTTTCTTCGAAAGGCAAAGATAATTAAAATTTTTTTTTTACATTGAGTATCAAGGCGCTTGAATTTAATATCAGAAGAGTTGAATGTAGTATCGGAAGACTTAAATTTAGTAACAGAAGACATAAATTTAGTATTAGAAGACATAAATTTGGTATCAGAAGACTTAAATTCGGTAATAGAAAACATAAATTTGGTAAAGGTTAACATAAATTTCGTGTCGGAAGACATACATTTATTATCGAAAGATTTGAATTTCGTATCGAAGGACCCCGTGACAAATAAAGATTAAAGAGGTAAAAGTAATTTCAGCCTACGAAGTCGAACACTTTTGCATGTTGGGGGCCGGCGTCGTCGCAACGAGGCGGCTGAAAGTTTCGTGATAAATTGTGTTGGAGGTCAAAGTTGCCCCGGGAGCGCGGTGTTGCCCGGACCTATCCACAAAGTATCATACGGGCAGCCGGTTGATTTCTAAAATTACAAGAGCCGGCCGGAAACGGCGCTCGAAAGAGAAACGAAGAGGGACAGAAAAAGGAGCGCGAAGAGTGACTGGCTGTAACGCGTCGTTGGTGGGAGGGAAACGATGGTGAAAAAGGGGGGCCAGAGTCGGGCAAAAAGGTGGGGTACGCACTATTTCCTAATCGAAGCGGGAGAGAAGCGAAAGAGGTGAGCAGCCAACCAACGAAAATGAAAGTGACGGAGAAAGTTGGGGCATTGTTGCAAAGCGTAAAGACCGGCGTGTGACGAGCGTTGTACCGGGTGTTCGTGAAACAAAGCTTCTACGACGCTGACCCGTCAATTTAACACTTTCACTGCCACATGGGAGCAATTGGAAATTGCGTTAGGTAGCATCTTCATTTTTAACAAATTTTACAAAATATTTTGACGTTACTTTATTATATTTATTTCCCAGAGTTTCAAGTAACTGATGCGAGTATCTTCGGTTAGAGAGTTTAACAAATTTTTGACGATACAGCTGCTAAATGTTTGTAGAAATTTGAGTGTCACCTATATACAGGGTGTCCCACAAATATGGTACGAGCCGGAAAGTGGTGGTAGGTTGGGCTATTCTGAATAACTTTTTCATTTGCAAAATATTGGATGAGGCTTCATTTTTAAATTATTAAGGAAAAACACTGACCAATAAGAGCGCGGGAACCGCGCGCGCTCAGGGGCGTAGTGTAGGGACGAGTAACAGTAACCGTCAGATGTCCGTGTAGTAGAAGACTATTAGGAAAAAAAACGCGCACCACTTTCCGGCTCGTACCATATTTGCGGGACACCCTGTATAGGGGACATGGCGATCAGAGTATAAGCATCTTCAGTTTTAACAAATTTTACAAAATATTTTCACGGTACTTTGTTATATTTATTTTACATAGTTTCGGATAACTGATGCGAGCATTTTCAGTTAGGAAAGTGAACATATTTTGAATAATGTAGTTGTTGAATCTGTGTAGAAATTTGAGTATTACCTATATTTGAGTGATATGGCAGTCCAAGGGTTAATCTATTGCACACAAAAGCATTTTTAATGTAGGGAAAAGAATGAACTGTAAAACTTTCTAGGTGAAGAGTTTGCTGATTTTTTATTTTCGTTTTTATTTATTAAGCATTTGAAGTTTCCTACGAGAGTTATTTTACTGTACAATCGTACATATACAATACTGCTACGATATTTTGAGAGTTGCGTTGTCTAGGAACGTGATACTTCCATTTACACATAGATCCTAATTTTTTCTTAATACATTAAATCCTAAGCTTACATTTTTTTAACAAGTCATGAATATACGAACAGGACGATATGTTTGGCTTGCCGATTGTTACGTCTATACTTAGGGGTTGTGAGATGAATTTTTCAGTATTAATCGCCATTATTGTCTGTTTCACTGTGTACAAACATCACACGTATAATACCATGAACTTATTTAGACATTAGTTATTTAAAATTATTGCGTTAAATCAAATGAACGTGCGTCTCCTCTCGAATACAAAGGGTTAAATTGGTCGAACGTATAAAAAATAGAAACACTAAATTAATTCTAATAACAGATTCATCAACCAGCCAAAATAATTGGTTTCGAGTTTCAATGCATTTTGAATTAATTCGCACTTAAAACGATACGCTTACTATATTCGAATCAACAGGTGTTCAAATATTTGACTGTTTCTTATTTAATCGATCGCTGGTTAATTAACATTTAACGCGTAATCGATAAACGAGTAAATTCTGTTTCTTCAAGAATTAAATTATGGGTATGAATAAAGCGATTCTCTTTTATCTTGATCCGATTTGTTCGAACTTTGCTCGGTTTCCGCATAGGAGTACGCTTCAAGGACATCTAACGCCGAAGATTTCTAAATTATCGGCTACTTCTGTTTACCGTGGTTGCGAAACTAGCGTTTGCCAACCGAGAAGAAATTCTGCCGTTAAATAGAAATTTATCTCTATTTATAACCCGTTTTCGACCATGTACGTGCTCGATTCTTTCTTTGACACTGTAACTCAACGGTGATACCACTTTTTCGTTTTCTACTCCGTGTTTCGTAACGTCGATGTAACATTTTCCTCACGTTTTTTTTTTCTGTTCTAGGTAAGGTTTATCCGAAAATTCATGTAATCCGACGACTATTCAATAATACATTAACTGATTCCATACTATATCGAATTTTTGTTTACAAATAATACACGTTTGTAAACATTCTAAAATCTATACAAAAATTGCTCTTGCGTAACACTAGATTTACGGACGTTTAATGACTTGAAAATGAATTATAAAAATAAGTAAATAATGGATAATACATACATCGGTTTATAGAAAAATTCTTTGCCTCGATGAAGGTTAACATGCATTTTGACATAAACCATTTAATAATTTTCGCAATCAAAAACAAAAAATGTAAGATCCGTCATTTTGACGGGTTTCGTAAGTCTAGTGTTAAAAATCGAAGATTATACAAAATACAAAAACAGAGATTGTTTACATGAAAAAGTTTGATGTGCCACTGTTGATTCTTGCTGTTCAACAAAACAAATATATGAATACATAAATTTCTTCTCCAACAAAATGAATAATCGTATAAAAAATCATTCGCATATGTCTTTCACAAATTCGACTAATTTTTATCAACTAATTTTATTGGTTCTACCAATAAAATAAAAATTTCATTATTAATTAAAGTCTCAATGAAATTTTCAATGAATATTAAATTTCGATGAAACACGAAACACTGGATTGTAGGTGTATCTGTAGAAGTCAAGAACGTAAATTAAGAATGTTTCGTTCGGTAGATTTAAAAGATCGATGTGTTTGTGCGTTACACGGAAACGGTTTCACTGCAGCGAAAGAAGTTTATGAGTTATTATGCGACTTTGATGTCGAGGCTATCGTTACCAAAAACGTCCGACGAATATTTGGTAGGGTGAAAGCCCCAACAGTCCCCTTGCCCGCCATGCTAGTTACGCCATTCACTATAGATCATTGGTATTACGATATCTCGAAACTTTCTCTTCGAGTTAATAAATCGTAATAGATTATTAACTACCATTGTACCGGAGAGAAATTTCCATGAAACAATTGATTATTTCGTAACACCTGCGTCGAATAATTTCCAACAATCGTCATTGTCACAGAACTTGCACAACCTTTTCGAATTCTAAAAATAGAATCACTTTGCCGGGAAAGGAAACAGGACCTTCCTCAAATTCTCGTGCAAGCAAGGAATTATGTTATAATTAAACACCGTGTGTAATCGATCGAATCTTTATGAATGATCTATAAAATTGTAAAATTGGATACTTTTTATTTGAAGTATTAAGTATCTTACAAAAAGTACTAATAGTATGTACAATTTTAATATAAGAGATACTAATATAGATTATTTTATTCCTATGCAAAGATCACTTTTTTTGTATCAATACATCATCAATAAATATATAATCTGTATTCATGTGGTATTTACATAAAAGTATTAAATAATTATTTTTCATGTCAATACTTCATCAATACGGATATTGATGGAGAGCTTTCTATAACAAAAACATATGAAACAGAAGTTATCAAATGTTTGTAGAATGTTATGGGATTTACCTACGAAAGATAAATCGATCAAAATTGTGGTAGTCAGAATTTCTTGCAGCATTTCCAAACGCGCGAAAGTAGCGTTGCAGAAACACTCGGTCAAGGTACAACCATAACGGAAATACGGACAATAAAACGTTTCTTAGATAGCCTAACGAGAAACTCTATTATATTTTTTCTGCCAAGGAACGGTAACAAAGTAGAAAGGTTTCTTTCCCGGGTTACTTAATTTCCGTTTTTGCTCGCACCGTGAACCCCATTGCAGCAAGGTTTGCTTTTGCGATGAAGCTGCCTTTGAAATTCGAACTAAACATACGCGTAGAAAGAAAACCAACCGGCAATATAACGAGAGTCTATTCTCCATGGTGCTTTGTTCGAACTCTCTTTCAAGTATACTGACTATAATCATTCATCGAAGTTTCACCTTATGTTTTTATACAATTTATAACACAAAATATTACAATTTTCATAATAATTACAGGCTTTGTTGCTTTATTATTTAAATATTTGTACACTATACCCGAAAAATTGGTATATACAGTGGTTACCGTATTTGTAACCAATGTCTGGTGAATTTTGACAATTTCAAAAGTAAAATGTCACGACCGTCGTTGACGCAGGTGCCATTTTTGGAGTGAAAAAAATTGTACCGATGCGTTAAATGCATTAACATACGGTACCTCCCCGGTGATACTAGAATAGAACTTGTTTCATGCAAATGGCCTTCCAAAAGGAGAGATAAAAAGAAAATAAATGACAGTCTTCAAATTTAGAATTGGTCACGCGGTGTTAGTCACTCTTAACCAATCACGAAAAATAAACTTCTACCTTCTGATGAATATAACGATGAAATTAACGTCACGTGCAGTACGTGTTATTTGCACGGCAACAAATATTCAATTATTCGGCAGAGAAGGAAAAAAGATGGCTCGATCTTTTTGAATGCTATTCAAACTGCGCGAACGTGTTCAATTAACGTGTTTCTTTCAAAAAATTTGACTGTTTAACGCGCTGGCAAAGCTCATGGCGAAAATGGGCTTGCAAGACACATTGAGAACTCTATTAAGTATACGAATTTTAGGTTGACATTCACAATTTCGGTCTTTATGTTGCTTTTCAACTTTTTCTTTCAATTATGTCACGTGCGTGTTGCGTTACAATTATGGTGCTATTGTATATTGCCACCGTTACAATTATGTTGCTATTGTATATAGTCATAGTTACAATTACTATTGTACATGTACATTACAATTGTATTATTATATTATTGTACTATTATATATTCAATTATAGTTGCAATTGGAATTACAGTTACATTTACATTACTTTATATTACATTATCAGTACACTGCATTAAGAAATCAGTAAATTCCATTAGATCACAATTACATTGCGTTATTTATATTCTATTAGTTTACAATTACATAGCATTATATTGCTATTACATAAAAAAGATCTTTCAATTAGAAGGTTAGAAAGTTGACGATCGTTTATAGTGAACTTCATAAAAGCTTAGCTGTCGGTTTCGTGAAAAGTATCAGTTTTGACGTCCACAATTTAATTATGAATCGTTCAATAATGCAACAGACTATAAAAATAGTTCAAATTTATTCCGAAAAATCTCGTTCTGGACGTGGAACATTTCGTTTATAAGAACTCGGATTTTTCGACGGCATCGACATAACGAATTCTGCATAAAGACTCGGCTTTGTATTTGCACAAGAGACACCGGACTCGGGAATAAAAGTCAAACAATCATTTATTGCCTTGAAAATTTACCAATTGGTTTCTGTAAATGCATCATAATGATCTTGGCTTTCACACAAAAATTATCTTTAGCGATGAAGCTCACGGTTCCGTCAACGAACACACTGTCACTCGACGTTCAGAATAAAGAATGATGGTTATTCCAAAATAGAAATGTTCCGTGACGCTTGAAATAATAATAATGACGGTTTCTTCAAAGTCAGAATGTTACATGTCGTCTATGTTAAAAAATCCACGCTCGTATTAAAATAAAAATGTTACACCACATTGATAACAAACAAACGATGCCTATATTACGATAAAAATGTTGTATGTAGATTCAAATAAAGATGCACTATGCTTACATCGGAATAAAAATATCACAGGACGTTCGAAATAAATGAATAATTCATGCGTTAAGAGAAAAATGTCGCAAGTCGTTCGAAATAAACAAAAATAATGCACAAGTTAAGCCCACCATGTAACACGGTATATAAAACAAAAAAAAGAGATGTATCGAGCTAAAAACGTTGCGTGTCGTATTGAAACAAAAATCGGTATTTATTTCAAAATAAAAACGTCCAAGTGCAAGGAAAAAGTGAGCTCGATCCTTAGGCGGGAATAGCGATTACAGTGGATATTTCGAAAAATCGGTTTGAACATAAAAGGTGACACAGCTGGACAAACAGCATGGCGGACAGATCCAAGATCTAATCATAGGGAGACACCGATCGAACGGTCGTGATCGAGCGAACGGTCGGGTTAGTGAAACACTTGGAAAGGCGGCTCAAGGCTCGGCTAGCCTTGGACGCGTTAGATTGCCTAATATTCAGGCTTGGAGCAATGCTGCGTGTCGCCAACATGGAGCAAAAATGGACCAACAACGAGCTACACGGCATACGCCATGATCCACGAACTCCGAGTTGCACCTCGAAAATAATTACCACCGATATTACCGCCATTATCAGAGCGTTGAAATTTCGCGAAGACAAGGAGAGAAAAAAAAAGATATCGTAACTGAGCCGCTTTTTGTTCCGTTTACTTTTTCATTGCATTTTTAACGCGAACCGTTTCAGTATTTTCCTACGCTTTTCTAATCGTTTTTATCGGGAATATTTCTAACGCTCCATTAGCATTTTTACCGTCGTGCTGCGTACGTTATTTTTCTTTTTACAGTCTTTTCGATTATCCTTATTTCCGGACGTTCCTGATTTCTAACCTTTTCTTGATCGTTTTTATCGTGGATTTTTTTTAACTATTTTAATCGCGGCGTTGTGTTCGTTACCGTTCCGAGGTCTGCTAATTACTCTCATTGTGAAGTATTATGATTTCTAAACTTTTTATTAATTGCTCAAGTGCTTCGATTCGTGTAATCGCTTTTACCATAGATGTTCTTAATATCGCTTAATAAATTTGGCTGTAAAATTTTGTAACGTTTTATAACTTTTTTCACAATCGATCGTGTAGTAGACATTTGTAAGATGATTTAATAGTTTTCGTTGTGAATTGTTCTGCTGATTTTTAACATTTTTATAATTTAATTTATGGAGAACATTTTTTAATAAATTTTATTGCGAAATTTTATAATATTCTGTGCCGTTTTCCTAAGCAGTTTCACTCCAGAGTATTTTTAACATTATTTAATAATTCCCATAGCGATATTTTGTAACGTGCTATATCGTTTTTCCAATCTTTTTCGTTGCAGGTACTTTTAACAGTATCTGATATTTTTCGTTGCAAAATTTTCTTATCGCTTCCTAACACTTTTGTAATCATTTTCATTGCAAATAGTTTTGCTGAAGGAGGTTAAAATATTGGAACAAATAATATACCATATTTTATATCCTTCATGTTTTCTAATCGTTCTGTTTGTAAATTTTCGTAACGTTTTCTAACAATTACCATAGTGAATTTTTCTGCGAAGTAAGGTCAAGGTAGCTGCTTTATAAAGCAACGTAGTTTTTTAGACGCTTACTTTATCGGTAAACGCAATGTTGAAAGTGTTTTAACACATTGTTAATCGATCACGAGTATTCTCGTATTTGCACATGCATCAACTTATTAGAGATTATTAAACTTGCAAGGTTTCCACGTTTCTTACTTTCAGAATCGTTACAAGATGTATTTTGCAAATAAATATTCATGAACTGCTATTAGCAAATACGCATCATTATAATTATATTTACAAATAACTTTTCATGTATTTCTAACTTTAAATAACTATCAAAGCACATGTAATTCGAAGCTTTAACATCTTGGCACATGACACATATATCTGAACCATGATAGTTAAGATTTGACCAACACATAATCGTCATTCGTACAAGAAAAGTATTACATGATTATTAGGCTATCATATGATCAATCTATCTGCAAAGTTCCTAATTTGAGATACAACATGGTTTAACATGCATAATAGCATTAAAGGTCACACATAGCTGGCAAATGTTAAGTATACATATATTTCGTAGCATATGTTAAATGTATTTTGCAGTATATGTCAGGTGTAATTTGCAGCACATGTCAAGTGTATTTTGTAGTATATGTCAGGTGTATTTTGCAGCGTACGTGAAGTGTATTATATAGCATATGTTAAGTGCATGTTGCAGCGTTGTTAATAGTTCCAACATGCAAGATGTTGGCCGGAATCGAATTTGACAAGGGACGAATCAAAGCTGAATGAAATTTACTTACGATTCGACAAAATGTACTAGATAGAAATAGAAACTGATCTTTCCACGGTGACGCAAGTCACTTAACCTTCCATGGAGAAATAAATTTCCCCCCGGGACGTTCGATTCTGATTAAGATTACTGCTCGCATATCACGAAGGTCGTGAACGACGTCCACACCGATAGCGTCCCGATGCCTACTCGGACGTCCCTAGACGCACCTGTTCGCATCGCGAACCATGTACTTACATCGAAGCGTGTCAAACGAGTACGCAATGACGTGCAGGTGCTTCGTTTTAACGACTGTAATCTTGTACAGCAATAAGATTTAATTATAGTGTAAGCGAGACTCGAATCTAATCCCGTAACTCCGAACAATTTATTCATAGTACTTTCACGCACGATACGTATATTCTTTAATTAATTTATATCGCCTGTAAATGAGTATGTTTGTATCTCTAGATGGGGAACAGTAGCAGCTAGTTATTTAAATCTTCCAATGTATGTTCCCGCTTAGGTTGAAGTTAAACATGTAGTTGATGAATAAATAAACAAGCGATAAAATTAGAGATAGAGAAAGATATACGCGTTGATTAGTTATCTTAAAAAAATCAACAGAAATTTCCATAAATAGTTTTTCATAAACCAAATGTGGCTCCTCTAAACATTTAATGTAATTCTCAATCATAAGCAGTATTGTAACAGCGAAGTATACATAAGAAAAAGAAAATTAATATTTTTTCAAATAAATCAGTGTACGCACAAAATAATGAGCTAATAATATATTTAAAAATTTGTACGTATATACAAAATATCTATGTGGCGAAAGATATGGCTGAGAAATTTCTGATGAATAAAATATAGCATTTGCCGCGGTAAAATTTGGCCACCGCTGTTATAAACGAACAAATGAGTGTAAAGACGCGTTCCCTACACGCGTGTCTTACAATGTAAAAGTCTGTGAACCGGTGAAAGTGAACACTGCTTTCCCCCGTAAAAGAGTCTCGCGTCTCCTCGATGGTCTCCTTTAAACGCATGCATTACACGGTTATGTCATAACCGGGCCAGTACACGAACGAGAAAACGCAACCCGCGTGTTTACACACGTGTTGCGCCCTAATATCGTTTATCGTCGATTAATTCCCCGTAAAAATAGACGCGTTGCACAACCATTATCGTTTTCGTTCGACATGGTATCCTACTGGAAAAGGATATCATTGTTCGACTCCAAAAAAACAGACAATTATTTCTACTCTTCAGTGAATGTACGTTTCAAATAGCTTAAAGTATTTAGAAGCGTTCAAAACAACTAAGGTAATATTCAAGTTAAATGAATTTTCTACCTTTTGATTTTACGGAGTTTACTTTTACTCGGGACAGAGGAGAAAGTAAAGTGATAAGGTGGTAAGGTGAATATGAAAGTTTGGTAATGTGGGAATTTGTAGATCTAGGCATATTTAGATTTGAGAATCTAAGGATTTAGGGACTTTATTTGGGAATCTAGGAATTTGGGGATATAGGGAATTGGAGATATAGGATCCGAAAATTTGGACTCCAGAGATTTCGGATCTGTGGATTTGCAGTTTAAGGATTTGAAAGTTAAAAGAATTAGGAAAATTAGGAAATCTTATGAAATTTTGGAATTTGGGATTTCGGCAATTTGAAAGTTTGGAAATGTGGAAATTTCAATATGTGAGAATCTGCGAATTCTGGTATTTGAAAATTTTGACATTTGTATGTTTGAAGATTTTGGTATTTGAGAATTTCGAGAATTGAAAATTTGAGATATAGATATTTTGGAATCGGGTAATATATGTCTATGGGTATTTGAGAATCTAGGGATTTCGGCATCTGACGGTTCAGGCTCTAGGGATACGAGATTTAGAGATTTGAAATCTTCGAATTTGGCAAATATAGAAATTGTTTAAATGAGAAAAACAAGGAAAGTTATGAAAACGAAAAAAATTAGCGAAATCAAGAAAAATAGGAAAATTAGAAAAATTAGGAAAGTCACGAAACTGAGAAAAACTTAGGGAATTGGATAAACGTAAGAAGTTTTATTAATCTGGAAAACGTAATTTGGAAAATTCGAAATGTGACGATTTAGAAATATGGAAAATTTGGAACACTTGAAAACTAAAATATTTAGGAATCGAAGAATGTGTAAATATTGAAATACAAGAACCTAGAAATTTTTTCAAGAAATCGAATGTTACAATTTCGCAATGGCGGACAAAAGCGCGGGAACTTTTAAACGTGTTAACGTAAAAGGCAAATGGCGCGTACAAAACAAAATTCGTTCAATACAATCTTCGCTTCTCCCAAAACGTTTTTTTTTCTCCATTCTTTTTTTCGTTTTCCCCCACTAATGAACAGCAGGTAAAAGCACGAGGTTAAGCGTACGCTCCTTCATAAGATACCGCGTATCCTCGCCGCAATACGTAAAGGCGGGCACTTTCGAATTGCATAACCGTGGCCCGCGCCTTCATTCGGTTATGTCAGAAGAAAGCTGTCGAGAGCCTACCTGGGAAATGTAGGTAGGTAGACATATACCACATACGTACACACACGGCCCATTACTGTCTGCCTGCTTCTCTTTAAATGTTATAAATAAACGCGTTAACTTTTTACATACCCTCTCCCTAACAGAGTTCGATTCGTGCAGCCGAAGGGATCACCATTCATTCGGGTTTTACGAAACCTTAAAAACGAACAAATCGATTTATACTTTTTTCGTCGACGATCGATAATCCGTTAGAGTATGGAGACGAGACATGCTCGATTATGTAACCGAACTGTGGAGAAATTGGTAATTTCTTGTGTACAGTCTTTGGAAAGTATCCTTTAAACTGTTAAGGATCGATGTGATGCAGTCGAATTCTTTTGTTGGTGGTTTATGCTTTTTGACTTGTCATTGGCTTGATGCATGTATTTGTTCGATCGATATTTTTGTTAGGTTTTCGTTTTATTTTAAAATTGTTTTACTATCATTTTTACTCTATGATCGATGTTGCTTAGATCATTTTATGGTTAGCCTAACTCGAAGAAATGTTGAGATTCGTAATTCAACAAATGTTCAAACTTTAAAATTTTTGAAACTTTCAAATATTTCAAGTTCTAAGATTTACAATTATTTAATTCTAACTATCTGGAAATTCCTAATTCTTTATATTTCTAGATTGTCAAGTTTCCAAATCGCCAGATTTTCAAAATTTTCAAACCCTAATTTTTTTTAATTCCAAGGCCACGACGTCTCCAAATCTCCAGATTCTCAAAATTCAAAACTCTTCGAATCCCTGAATTCCTAAACATATTCCAAAATTTCAAAAATTTCCAAATTTCCAAATTTTTAGATTTTCAAATTCATAAATTCTCAAGTTCTCAAGTTCTCAAGTTCTCAAATTCTCAAATTCTCAAATTCTCAAATTCTCAAATTCTCAAATTCTCAAATTCTCAAATACGCAAATTTCCAAATCTTCCTATTCCTAAATCACCAAATTCTCATTCTATCAAACTTCCAAACACACAATTACCCATCACAAAACATCCTAACCCTCGAAATTTCAAATTCCGAAAATATCGAAACACGACAATCTAAAAATTTAGAAACTTACCAATGGAATAACGAAGGAGGTCCGTGTTTTTAATTCAAGAAATTCTGTCCTACAAGTACTCGTACAACTGTTTGTACTCGTGAAAATCGTGAATGCTTTCTCGTTGCTTCCATTTGCCGGCAAATCTTCAAAATGGACGTTTGAAGCCCCGTTCCAAATATGGCGGAACAATGAATTTCGTGACCCGTTAAAATATGCATTCCCGCTGCGTCGTTGACACCGTTGACCTTGTTTTCCAGCGAAATCGTTCGCAAGAAGAAGTCTTCTCGTTTCCTGTCGCACCTATTTAACAATTTCACGCCGCGTAACGGATCACGTCGGTGAAAATAGAGGTAAGTAAAAGGGCCCCAAAGGGGGCGGGAAACGGAGTGGAGTCCGTGACAGAAAAGGTTGGAAATAAAATGCAAATCGGTTGTAAATCAGGTCGGACGCGTGGCACCGATGACAGTTCCTTTGCTTTGCAATAAAAGAAGCTACACCCCTTCCCGGGGGGTTAATTGTGTTTAGGTCAAACAGGTACCCGGCTCGAATCGAGCCTCAGGTGCTTACCTTGAGAAACTATCCCTTCTTCTTTGGCCGCGTATTTGCATGACAAACTCTCGGTAGAATATATTTTTAACAAACATCGTTTGTTTATCGACGTCTCTGCAGCAAACAAAATAGCTCTTCGATAACTTCGATGCAATTTTAATGCAACATCGAGAACGATCCGAATGTTTCGAACATTTTCAACATCGAAAACGTTGTAAATATTTTTAAAAACGTTCTCGAACGCTCGTTCGTGACGTAACAATTTTGCCGGGAATTTTAATCAGAATTCGCACGAATCTCGCGGCCGTGATCGACGAAAATAGAGAACCAAATAAATTTGTCTACGATACTCAATGATTCGTGTTTGATCAATTCTGGTGCACCTAATACCGTGTAAACGATCTATCGGATTCGACCTCGCACAATGTGCGGGAAGTTATTTACATCGATTCCATTTCCATGACGTTAACTGAATGCCAGGTTTTCTTGGCTAGATTATCGTGGAACTGGGCAAATGAAATTATTAATCGCACACGGTAATCCATTCGACACGACGTTTTTCCCTCTCACGCTTTTACCTATGTACATACACGAGCAAGTACTTACTTTAATAGGATATTACCGATACGCGTTGCGTGCCTTTGCCGTGTGTTGATTTAACGTTACGGAAAAGCAGTTTCTGTTTCCGTATGTTAATTGCTCCGATGATAAATTTCAGCGTGATTTTATTTATAGCATTTGTGTGCCGAGCTCGTTACTGTTTGCGGATTAGTCTGTACGCGGCTCCGTTAATGATTCAATGAAGCTTGTCCACCTTATGAGACGCTAATTGGACGTAAATTATATATTTTATTTCGTCGGCTAATGTTCGAATTTATGTTAGTGGATTTTTTATACGATGGGGGTAATTAGGTGGGCGCTGATTACGGAATTGGGGTAAACCGACCGAGAAGTATGCTGTTTTTTATATTTAATTCCGGTGAGGGTTTTCTAAGGAAACTGGCGATCTAGGGAAATGTGGGTGATTCGATTTATGTGTGCGTGGGCATCTGGGGATTTGGAATTTGGGAAGTTTAGAAAATTTGAGATATGTGGAAATTCAGAAATTGAGAAATGTTGGAAATTGAAGATCTCCGGATTTTTAAGTCTTAGGAATCAGAGAATTTAGAAATTCAGGAACTGAAAAATCTGAGAGTTTGAAAATTTCAGAAATATCCAATCTTAAAGATTTATAAAATTGGATATTTAGGAATCTGGAAATTTTTAAAGTCGCACAAACATGGAAAATTGGTAAATTAGAAAATTAGAAAATTAGAAAATTGAAAAATTGAAGAATTGAAAAATTGAAAAATTGAAAAATTGGAAATTTGAGAATTTGAACATCCAAAAATCTGAAAATTTGGAAACTTGAGGAATATAGAAATTTGCAATTTTCAGAATTCAGACATGTAAATTTTATAAATTTGTAAATCTGGGAATCTATGGATTCGGAGATGTGAGAATTTTAGGAACGTTTAAAAATAATTATCCCCTTCTGAATCGTTGATGACGATAAATCAACCTCGTAATTTCCTATCGTGCTACTGTCCCCCAAAAGAGCCATAAAATTAAACGGTAAACATTCGTTGACCGATTGAAATCGATTAACGAAATGATGTTACAAATCGTAATAATAAATAGCAATTAACCGTTAACACGGCAGGTAAAAATGAACGTTAACAAACCAAAAACGTTTGTCGTTCGGGGTAATTACAGAGTCACTTTCAACATGCACTTGCACGCGTGTTAAGTACGATAGCGATGTATAATTAATAAAGTATTACATTATCTTCAAAATGTCATTGTACATAAGTATACACGGTCGTTCGCAAGATGTCATTGTTTCTTTATCAGCTTTACATTTTATCTTTCGAGTGTTATTAATTATACTTCTACTACTTCTCGTTATCTTCTTTTTCGATTATAATTTATAGTCTTATTACTACTTGCATAGCATTTATTTCTTGTTTATGAAACGTATTCACTATTTAATTTTTGTAATTTCCACATTTTTTGTATTTTCGTATATTTTTTATATTCTGTAAAGTATTCATATTTTTATATCTTTTATGTATTTTATATTTTGCAAATTCTTCTTGTATCTCGTGTACTTAATTTTTATTATATATTATATGCTTCATTGAGGTTTTACATTTTATACATTTATTTCTGGTCGCGATCAACGTAACAAATGTTGTATCTTACAGTTTATTTTCGTTGTAAAAAGATTAGGATTATGCAGAGAATAGGAATAAAATTGCAGAAATTTTAAGCGAATAGTTCAAGTTTCACTACATTATCATAATACATTGTTGTTATATTCCGAATGTTATCATTGCTATTGAATTTCAAAAGTATGACGTGCATATGCATTGGGCAAAGTTTAATTGAAGTCTGTTTAGTGTAAGCAAACTACACAATCGTAAATAAGTTAAAGAGTTCAATGTTTCTGAACGTCATTAAAAATTGATCATCTCACATTACACAACATTTCGAATGAGCACTCAAAACATACAAAGAAAGTCAATAATAATAATAATTTCAAAAGGCGAGAATAATTTTAAACAGGCGATGATTTTCAAATTATTAGTTGCATTTAACAAATCTAATTCCTCGTTGCGTGAATATTTCGATTCCATGAAAAATACAATTTTCAATGTTCAAACAGTAATAGTAAAAAATAATAAAATAGTAAACAAAAATAGTAAAAAACGAATGTTTCCTGTATTATAAATCTGTACAACAGAAAACTGCATTTTATTGCAAAGACGCGATAAAATAATTAATTAAATACCCGAAAATAACAATTCGCTTAATTACCTGAATATCTCACTTAAATTTCACTAATTTTCAACTATTCAAAGCTAAGTAACTTGGTGAATAGTAACTGGCGCTAAGTTAATTTATGTCCAGCAATATACAATTACACGGTGTATTATTATCGTGCAGCATATTCGCAACCTATTGAAATGAAAGATTAACACTTTATTTACCTGAAGCCTATTAATAGTGCCGTTTATTGACTGCAAAACGTAGCCACTATTTATAACCATTGACAACCATTGATTTATTCCCAACTTGCTTTAAAAATAATATAAATGAATAATTGAAAATGATCGAACCTTACAGGTGTCGCAATTATTCGAAAATTGAAATTAAACTGCGCACTTGGAGACCAATATAAAGACTCAAAATTTGAATATATCGTATATAAATGTACAACTTTAAATATATAAACTAACAATGCATAACATTTAATATGTAAGTTAACGCTAGAACTACCTTCGTCAAAAGCGGACTTACTTTTAAATTAAAAGTTCAGTGGAGAAATAAACAAGCGAATACTGGAGTATCAACTAATTATATACAATCATTCATAATTTCAATAAAATATGATAACGTGTCGACAAAAGTACAGCAACAAAATTTTGTAACATAAAATGTCAAACCCGAAATCAATCACTTTGACTGGTTGGTAGTTCTACTGTTAACAATGTATAAGCACAAATATATAAACTAACACTGTACAATATTAATATACTAACACTAGATTCTGTCCCTAAACTCTAAAATTTTGATGACAACCAAAAAGAGGCGGAAAATTCAACCGCGAGACGGTTTCGTTTCGGTTTTCGTACACGGAAAAAGCGCGGGAATTTCAAACGCGATATCGACGGCGGCGTTGCGATCGCTCCAATGGAGAAACAAAAGTGCGTGAGAGATTATTGCGCACAGGAAGTGGGTCATAGTGCTGGAAGCATCGTCGATGTCGAAAAGAATCGAGGACGAAATGGGTCAGCGCCGGAAACGATGTCGAAACGGATCGCTCGTCTAGCCGCGCTTTCTTCATGACCTTCCTCCTAGTCTATAAATAAGCGTGCGTGTAGAAGTGTAGCCATGTGTACGGGTTAGAAAGACACGGTGCGTGCGAGCTTACGAGCGCGTATCGTTTGTGCAACAATTGTCCCGAGCGGAATATAGGTCGGCGCCAAACAGAAGTCTAGGTACTTTCGACTCGACTGCGCCGCACTCACGAATCTTTGCCCACCGAGCCAAAATTTGAACGGTCTTTCGACATTTCTTCCGACGCTACCTTCGCGGAATGTATCTGTGACCGGGTTCACGGAATCTTATTCATGACGCTTCTTAAATTCCCTATGCTAAATTACAGGTATCAGCTGGACGCTTTTGTCCACGTGCATGGTAAGTTTTGTCGAATGATTGTATCAACTGATTCACGTCTCCAGTTCATTGTTTTATTAAGTTAAGTTTTAATTTATTGCTTCATCAATTTATGTTTCAATTGATCAAATTTATGTTTCACTTTATACAAAGTTTATATCAAATTTATATTTTAAATTTATACAAAATTTATATGAAATTCATGTTTCAATTTATACAGAATGTATGTAAAATTTATGTTTCAATTTATACAAAATTTATATCAAATTTATGTTTCAATTTATACAAACTTTATATAAAATTTATATTTTAATTTATACAAAATTTATATCAAATTTATGTTTCAATTTATACAAAATTTATATAAAGTTTGTTTCAATTTAAAAAAAGTTTATATAAAATTTATACTTCAATTTATACAGAATGTCTATAAAATTTATACAAAAATGATAATATATTTAATATTTTGTCTAGCTACCAATGCATATTTTTCATTTCACGAGATAAAGAAAATTTGGAGAAACTCTATAGTACCTAAGTGATGCTAAAAATGGTACTTTCTAAAACTGTTCTTTGACCGTCCGCTTTCCGGTCACCCTGTAGACGCGCAATTTTGTTACTAAATCTGTTTTCGTAAATGGGTAAAGTAATATGGTTTACGTCCTTATTTGCAAAGAATAACGTTACACAACATGGTCGATATTATTAGTGACCCGTCCGGATGATTGCTCGGCAGCTGCCTCTGCCAAACGGTCAAACGGTCTAGGCGCTTTCTTCCCGACCTTCCTCGTCTATAAATATACTTACATATGCGACTGCGTTTATGCAATTGTCTGTTGTAAAATAGGTCAAGCGATCGTGGATAAGGCTACTTTATTTTATCGCCCAATGCCATTTAACTATCCTCCTATTTTTCTTCCTGTTTACAGAATGAATCGCGTCGGCCAAATGTCAACAGATTATTTTCCCCTCGATTACCTTACTGCCGGCGTATGCATATCGAACGGCTTCTAATTGTGCATCATTCTAGATTACTTTGTCAGTAAAAGAGAACTCTTATCTCTTGGGAGGACTGTATGGAACGGTTAATATTTAAATGACAAGGTTGCGCGGCAAATTTGTAGGTTAGAGAAGCGCGGGAAATTCGAACGCGCGCACGAAAGCACGTGTAACGGAAGAGCTTTCCGAAGCAAACAAATACTCGACGAGAAGTGGAGCCACTTGAAACAAAAAGAAAAGATCGTAAGCGCGTGTGTGTGTACATACAGGGTGCTCGAAAAGAACGATTCGATATTTATATAAACACATGTTACATCGAACTGGTATATAAAACAGTTAACAAATAAAAAATACAGGAGATACAAAAATTAGTAAACAAGAATTGAAGGGTTAACTGTTTCAGGGATAAAACTTTTTTTTAAATTATCTTCATGATTTATTTTTTAACATCCGCAGTAGGTTTTCGCATGTTTCGACTTTGATACACAATGCAGCTGCGAATTTTCGAGAAAATTCCGCATCTCTGTCGAATTATCTGACAACCGTGTCGGTTACATAATTCTTACGAGTCATTTGTCAGTGAATGCAATCGGTAAATGTAACTCATGGTTTCCAATTGGGAGTCGAAGCACATTTTACGAGTAGCCACTGTGAAAATGTATACTTTGTGTATATGTATCAATGGTGAGACGAAAATAGGTCAAAGGCCAGCGACGTCGCCAAGAAAAATTCGGGTCACCGGAGGCTTTCTTCACGGCCTACCACCTTCCTTGACTCTTTGCTTCTAGTTCGTTTTCGTCTACTCGCCTATATATACAGGGTGGTCATCAACGATCGAAAATGTAAATATCTTTTCCGATATAATGACATAACAGTATACACTACTACAAACTTACTTGCTTATGTATACTGGGTGGTCGTTAGGAATTGAAAAAGTAAATATCTCTTCCTAATTTAACTTATTAATATATTTATATATTAACTTACTGTTCTACGTATACATGGTGATCATAAAAAATTATATCATCATCAGATCATAAAATATAATTTTATGAGTATATATTTTGATACACTTTATACCGTATGACAGGATAAAAAATTGATTCTGTTTATAGATTTTAAAAAATATGTATTAAAAAATATGTATCTCCATGTATTAAAAAAATAGTTCTTAACAGATATTTTATCTGCATCTCGTTTAAAGATAATTATAGTATTCTTTAAGAATATTTCATGCAACTTTAAAATTGAATTTCATTGAAAAATGATTGTTGTTCCAATGGAGATGTTACGAGTAGCTCGATTGAAATTGGATTTCGTTAAAGATACAGTCGTTCCAATGGAAGTGTTATTGTACGCGGCTCATATTGAGTGTTGTTAAAGTAATAAATTTATAACGAAGTTAGACTTCTACGTTACAGTCAGTTACATAAGTTATCATAACTTCCAACATTCTCAACGCCAAGACTTCTATTTAATACATTGTCTTCTTTTACCCATCTCATGATGGATCACATACTTTCATTGTTTCTAAATCATTAAAATTGAAGCTCGGCTGATGATGCTGAATTACGTCTGGGATATTTATAGTTCATACACGGTTACGTGTACAATTTCTCCCAAGAATCTATTTCATATTCTACCGAATCAGCGGTTCTTCGGATTTAGTTGGTCGTCGTTTTATATCTTAACCTAGCGCAACGCTATTTCGCAGTTCGCTTTTTTTGCGTTCTTTTTATCCCTCCGTAATGTAAGTTTAAGGAAAATTCAACGAAGGAACGTACATATAAATATAAATATTTATGCAAGATTTGTTACATATGTTACGGAGAAAAAACTTTACTATCTTTAGCAGGAGAAATAAAAGTCTCAGATAAGAAAGTAGCAAGACATCTTGTGCGCCATCATGGCAGAAGATGTTAAACGTCTTAAAAACTGCAAAAAGTAAACAATTTATATATCACTTTTGCTCAAAATCCAAAATTTGTGTACTCTTATTTGATACATGTTATTCGATGACTATTCTTTCGTTTCTTTGTATACTGACGAACACTTAAGACATATTTAGCCAAAATGGCGATATAGGAAACATGACAGAGTGCATAACATTTATTACTATGGGAAAGTTCTTAAACGGTATTAGAACGTGTATGCAGAACGAAATGTATAAATATTTTCACGAGACAAGTGTAACGTGGCATAGATGGTAACCTTTATTGTATTTTTGTGGCGTTGATGATTGGATACAAACAGACCAGATAAGGATTCGATGTATCGCGAGATAAATTCGATCACCGGCATCGTACATGGTCACAGTCGCACATGACATTTCACGATTTGAAAGTACATATAACTTGGAAAGAAATCGTTCATGAAACCTATAACGTTACAACAAATTCGTAGATCTTAATTTGCAGATGGTCTATTTAACCTTTTTCGTGACATTTTCGAGGTAACATTTTCTTTCTCGAGATTCTGTAGATACGTAGTTAGTCTACTGATAATAAAAATTAAGTTAATTTGGTGACCAGCGATGGGCAGATTTGTTGATCAAATAAAAAGTTAATAGAAAATTTGCAGGATGTGATACTGAAACTTTCTTTACATTATGTTCTTATAATTTGCTAAATTTTTAATTCCCTCGCATTTCTGAATTGTACATATTTTCTAATTTTTTTAGTTCCAAACATTCATTTATTTACAAATTTCAGTTTTTAAATTTCCAGATTCCCAAAACCCCGAATTCAAAAATTTTCAAATTTCTACATCCCAAAATTCTTATATCCCCATATCTTCAAGCACTCAAGTCTCAAATTTTCTTAAATTCGGAAACTTTACACTTTTCAAATTTTCAAGACCCCAAATTCTTAAATTTACAAATTCTTATAATTCCAGATTTCCAAATCTTGTAATTCTCTAGTCCCCAAATCCCCAAATTCCCAAATTCAAAAATTTACAAATCCCTATAATTCCAGATCTCCAAATTTTGTAATTCTCAATTCCCCAAATCCCTAAATCACCAAATTCGAAAACTTACAAAACCCTATATTTCCGAATTTTTTAATCCTGAATTCCCCAAATCCCGAAACTCACAAATTTATAAATTCGTACACCCACAGATCACCGAATTTTGTAATTGTAGAGTACCAAAATCCCCAAATTCGCAGATCCCCAATTCCCAAATACCTGCATCTTCGGGCACGCATACTTCCCGTTTTCCAGTAACCCAAACACCCAAACCTCGGTTACCTGGTCCCGTCACGAAGCATTACCATCGACTCTTGACCCGCCCCAATCCCGGTTACGCCGTTCGAAATACCTAATCGCCTAATTACCATTTGCCCTGCACAATTTACCGAAGCATCCAAACACCAATTATAAACATAAACACAGCAGGTTCATTCGGAGAGAGATGATTGCGTCAGCTCGAATGTGTCCAACATATGGGCAACACAGTTAGGTTAGTTCTTACGAAACAGGGGTGGAGAATGGGGAGGTGTAGAAAATAAGCATAAATTCGTGTGACAGCATAAATTCGCGAACAGAAAAATTATCGTTTTATGAAACTCCAGCCTATCGATGCGCGTATTCTCTTTCTTTTTCTCGATGGAAAAGCGACACGATATCGGATCGACACGATTTTCGATCCGTTCGGTAAAACAAGGTTAATTCAGTCAGGGAGGTTCGTGGCGCTACTTGCAATACCGCCCAACGGTGTCGCGAATGACGCATTTAGAAACGATGCTCTCGTTTCGAGACTAAGTAGAGTTAAGGTCGACTTCGTAAGATTGTAATTCGTTACGAAAAAAACATGCTCTTCGAGTACACGCATGCACTCGTTTCGGCGAGTATGAGTTTCAACCTTGTACTTACATTTTGCAGCGAATTTTATTTGCTTTTATCGTGGGATGGGCACTTGCGTCGTCTACGTCGTGTGTTAATCTATGTAACCCTTTGGATTGGTATCGTTTGGGATTTATGTAATTTATGCATATAGTAAAACTGAATGGAATATTTGGACTTTAATGGTAGATGGTTTAGTAATTATGAGGTGTCGATGAGATGAGAGGCCAGATTGTAGGTCGAGTCCTGTGGTCCATTATTTGTGGAAATTTGTAGTTCCATTGCAGATGTTCGGAAATTTGTATACTTCCAAATTTCCAACTTTCTACATTTCCAACTTTCTAAATTTCCAAATTTCTAAATTTCCAAACTTCTAAATTTCTAATTTTCTAATTTTCTAATTTTCAAAATTTCTAAATTTCTAAATTCCAAAATTCCAAAATTCCAAAATTCCAAAATTCCTAAATTCCTAAATTCCTAAAATTCAAATTTCTAATTTCCCAAATTTTACATCTCATAATTCCCAAATCCACAAGCCCTCAAATCCCCAAAATCCTCAAATCCCGAAATCCTCAAATTCTTAAATTCCCAATTTCCCCACCCATCAAAATTCCAAAACTCCACAATTCCCGACATTCGAAATGCCGAAAACTCGACAGAAAATTGACCTCGCAACATGGACGACTAACATTCTGAAATAAAATTGAACTTCCACGTTCGCATCTCAATGGCGAACCACATACTCCGAGAGTCTGGTAGACTCCCGCCCGGAGAGTAAAATTCCGAAAGTTTCTTCTCTCCTTTTTTTTTCCGTGCCATAAGTCGAAGAGGAAGTTATCATCCGCGGAAGCACACATTTACCAAACAAAGATTCCCCCTTCTCGGGCATCCGGCGTTGGTCTCGCTAATGGTAGCTGTTCTGCGGCCCAAGGAATGTTTGGTTACTTTACTTTCATTTTCATTTGGTCGGCGTCCGAGGCACGCTGGCGGTCGGGCAAAATTACGTAAGCAGGGAACGCGGGCTGCCGCAGTGTTGCTCGACCCGAGCCATGTCAAAATAATAGCGGTCATTCTTATTATGTATCTGCCACCGGCCGTTCCTGTCCTCTATCGAGTGCACCGCCATACTTGCCAAGAAAAACTCACCGAAATCACCCACCAAATATTCGACAACCTCCGCATCGCCACCGTGGGTCATTCGGTTACGGCGATATAAGGAGCGGCTCTTGTTTATATTCGATCACTGCAGCATTCTATCCATTAGTACACTATGTCTTTATGTACAATCGAATTGACATGCTTTTTGTTTCTTATTATCATAATACTTATTAACCATAATTTCTTTTAAATAATTTTGCAAAATGCACCTCAACTCTCCTACTAACCTCTTTTTTAATTGTTACTTTATACATTCTTTAATTTAGAAATGTAGAAATTAAAAAATGTCTATTTATATGTATACAAATTTGTACATTTCTAAATTAAAAAATTTCTAAACATCTGCAATTGAAATTTCTAAATTCTCATGCTTTTAAATACCTAAGACCCTGAATTCCTAAATTCCTAAATTCCTAATTTCTAAATTTTCGAATTCCAAAATTTCTAAACGCCTAAATACTCTAAATCACTAAATCACTACATTTCTGAATTACTACATTCCTAGATACCTAGAACCCTAGATCTCTCAATCGCTCGATACCTAAATATCCCAACCCCTCAATCCCTAAATCTGTAAATTGCCAAATCCTAGAATGTCAAATACCCTAAATGTCTAAATTTCTAAATTCTTTATTTCTAGAATTCTTAAATCCCAAAATCCCTAACTTTCTAACTCCTTAAATCCCTAAATTCGTAATTTCTGAAATATCTAAACTCCTTAATTCCCACTTTCCTAAATCCCTAAATCTCATAATCCCCATATGTATCTTCAATTCCCGGGCTCCTTAAATTCGCAACTCTACAAATTTCCAAATGAACAACTCTCAGATTTTCGTCCAAAAATTTGATAATTTTTAGACAATCCCTAAATGTGGTGCATTAAAAGTTTAAAAAATATAGAAATATCCATATTTACATCTCAAATCGAGAGTAAATGGAAAAACCACCCCATTATCTCAATTTTATCCGAAGAAACTCTACATTTCACCCGGGTGTACAACAAGAAAGATAGTAAAGAAAATGAAGTCGAAGCAGAAGTGTTGGTAGGTCGTTTTAAAATTACAGTCTCTTCTACTATTTTTTTTTTAACCACGAAGACGGGAAGCGTCTCGCTCGTTGAAAGACGGATACCTTCACCATCCCCTCCTCGATGGTCCTTTTCTTTTGCCCTCGGCATTTCTGTCGTTGCTCTGGTTTCTCATTGCCCTTTACTTTCATTGTCTGCGCGTTTATGTTCGTTTCTCTCCGCGACTAAATTCGTGAAAAGTGCCGGTGTTCGAAATTTATCTGGGCCGCTTAGACCGTTTCGCGCCCGTTCGCCAACATAATTCATGCATTTAAAACGACATCGATGCAACGGAATGTTTTCTATCGAATTCGACGGTGCAACGAGCGAAATCGCGCGGCCATATTTTTCATCGTCGAAAACACGAAAGAAAACAAAATATACGTTTCGTGTTGATCAAGATTTTTAGAAAGTTTCGCGCAATTCGATTGCGTTTCGAAACTTTATTATAGCGTTTATATATTCAAAGCGCCCAGCTGTTGCATACGGGCTACATTTTAACTAGTTTATCGAATTGCAAACGGGGGAACTAGAGTTTCTGAATTTTACGCTGGAAAATTTTATTGCCATTTTGCATCATGCACTTTTCGTTAACATTTCATGGCAATTACTCGTTCGAATCGGTTTAAATTATACCATTTAAAATGTTATTTAAACTATACGTTACTTCTTTCGCAATGCAATTAACATTGCAATTGTACATCATACATTCGAAAATCGTCATTTATTGATTTCTTCAATTTCTATGATATTTATTAGGGAAATAATGTTGAAGGATTACCGCACTCTTAGTGCTTTTAATAATTTTGCAAACGATCGGATGGAATTATGGTAACGACACTTTGTGGAAATTACGTTGCGATGTAAAGTTACGGTTAGGTATTCGTGTCTATACCATTTCGGACAGCTCGAGTAGCTATTTCACGAGATGTGAATCTATTTACACGGCATCGCCACGACTAGAGAAATGGGAGCAAGGTCCGGAAAGTTAGGAAGAGGTTGCTAAAGATGCAATAGGTGGCATAAAGCCAACTGCTTGGTCAACTGACTAACTTTGTAAGAAAATAGATCGGTCCAAGGAATATCGTCGCATAACTCTTGCCCCGAGTCATTTGCGACTTCTAACGAAAGTTGCATTCGTTACGCAACGCGGTGCGTTCCTCGAAAAGCCATTGACAAATTTATTTTCGAACGAAATCCTTTACTCTCGGCAAAACACGCCGTTTGTTCGAAAGAACATAGGGATTTAGCAAGTTACGTATATAGGAACGTAGGAATTTACAGTTACTGGAATTTAGGGACGCAGGAATACTCGGTCATGGAGATCTCGGGATTCAGAAACTTTCAGTTATAAAACTTTGAAGACAGGAATATCTGCACTTGAGAATTTGGGGATATAGAAATTTATCATTGCAAGAATTTAAGGACATAGGCAAATTCGAGCGTGAGAATCTAGAGATTTAGGTGTTTACGATTATAGGAATCTGGTCGACAGAAGAATATTCGGATGTGGTAACGTCATACCTAAATATAAGTAATACCAAATGGTAATGCCTAAATGTAGGTGTTTAGAAATTTGCGAATGTGGGAATCTGTGTATTCGTGGATACGAAAGACCGCAGCTCGAAGTCGCACGAAACCCTTCGAAAAGTGGATTTTCACTGACACAGTTTTCCCCGAAGAACAATCGACGTCGCAATAAAGCGTTTCCCCCGTTTTTTCCGGCGTTAGGCGGATGCCCTTAGACGCCTTAAATGCGTCTACGCGTCGAAGGCCAATTTCTAATCCCCTCTACGGCTCAAGGATAAGAGAAACGCCGCTCCTTGTCACGGCGCTGCACAAAAAGGTATCTGAAAAACTCGCACGAAGAAAAGAACGAGTGAAAATCGTCTTGGATAACGCGGCGGTTTCCTTCGGCGACGCCAGCGATGAAAAGAGAGGAGAACTCGTTCTGAGGTAACTTCGCAAAAACTCCGGCAACTTCCTTAAACCTCTTTGACGGTGGTAACAATAAAAACAAAAAAAAAAGAAGAAGAAGAAGAGAGAAAAGAAAAGAAAAGAGAAGAAGCAAAGAGAAAGAAAAATAGACAGATGGCCGGAGAGGAGGCAAGAGCGAGGAGGGTCGGGCACGGGTGTATAAAAACTCTCATAATCTCGGCATTGTAACCGGTAACGGGCCGAATAATTTCCAACCGGTCGCTCGTAAACGCCCTCGTAAACGCCTCGTAATGCCCGCGACCGTGGCACTTCTTTTTGGTCAGTCCTTCCACTAGGATCACCTAGGAAAAAAAGGGTTCGTTTGCAATTTTCTTTCTTTCTATGCGGCATGCTGTTGCCTCGCGATCTTTTACTACTCGCATTTCAGCTGCTACAGTTCGGTTTATTTGGCTAAAATTTCTGTCCCGGACGATTTATGGTCACAATAATTTAATAATCTCCGTTTTAATTGTTCCTTTAGAAATTTTTTAATTTCTGCATTTAAAGATTTACATTTTTAGATTTAAGAATTTCTAAACTTCTGCAATTGACATGTCCAAATTCTCAATCTTTTAAATACATAAGATCCTGAATTCCTAAATTCCTAATTTTTGTATTTCAGAATTCTAAATTTTCTAAACGCCTAAATACTCTAAATCACTAAACCGCTGAATCGCTGAATTCTAAAATTTCTAAATGTCTACATAATCTAAATCACTAAATCACTACATCCCTAAGTCTTAATACCTCAATCCCTAAATTGATACGCCCTTAAATCTCTAAATCGTTAAATTCTAGAGTGTCAAAGATATCTAAATTTCTACATTCAAATATTCCAGAATTCTTAAATCCCAAAATCCCCAACTATCTAACTCCGTAAATCCCTAAATTCGTAATTTCCTAAATTTTTATACTCCTTACAGTTCGGTTTATTTGGTTTCTGTCCCAGACGATTTATGGTCACGAAAGCAATCTTTTTAGTTCGTTTCTCTTCGTGTTATTTTTGCTTCTTATTGCTACATTTATTGCTTGTTACATTATACTTCTTAGTTTCATAATAAATGTTCAAATTCATCGAACTTTCCCTTAACCCTTTGCACTCGAAGGTATTTTTACCGATGGCAGATAGCAATTGTAAAATACTTTGGTTAAAAAGTTTTATGAATTATGTTCATGTTATCTCTACTATTAATTACCAATATTAGCTGTTTCGTTATGTTTGCACATCGTATGTACAGCATTATAGGTTCAGTTAAAAAACACATATTCCAAATAGCTGTGTCGAATAAAATTTTATTCTACAAAGTTTCTACCATCGAATCGAACCTCCGTATACAATAAAACATTGTTCGTTTTCGCGAGTTGCAAATTGCCGGTATTTTCTCGTTCTTTCTTCTGCTTCTCGTTCATCCAGTATTTTCCGTCTATTCTCACTTTGCGGGTGTATAAACGATTACGAACGTCATTTATGGCCATGTCTAAGTTGGCCGAGGCTACATTTTACGGCGTTTCTGTCTCAGATGGTTCTTCGGTATCTACGCTTCGTTTCTCCTATCTTCAAGGTTGCAACTTTGTCGCGCGCTGATTCTTCCAATGAGCTTTAGCCCTGCCATCAAGGAACCGTTTTTATGTTCCGGCAGTATATTCAGACGGAAAAGTCGTGAACAACGATAGAGGAAACCAATTCCACGTTTTATGATCGTATGCAACGCGTCAACCGTTCGTTTTTATCTTCAATGAGCCAGATTCACTAGCCTTTTTCTTGAGAGCATCCAACCATTTCATTTTACTTAACCTTCTTCAACTTTATTCAACATCGTTCGTATAATTTAAAGTTTATCGAGCGATGATTTTATTTGCCGCGATCGTGTTTCATTCTGTTTAGTCCGGCGATGTTTGATTCGACTTGTTTTTATTTTAACTATTTTCCGTTTGTTTTCGATATTGGCCGCTTTGGTGGAAAATAAGGAACGCGGTGTTGCAGACAATTTTCTTTCCAGGTGACTTTATGCAGCTCGAACAATGTATGTGTACATTTTGCGTCCATTACGTCACAATCGATCGAACATCATTTGATGGCGAATGTTTCATAACAAGCATATACAGGGTGTTTAAAGAATTCTTTCAGAAATTGTGGATTATTTCAAGGTTGTTAATTTTACAATTATCTAACGATTTTTATGGGGCATTGGGGATTTAGGAATTTGAGAATTTAGAGGTTAGGAAATTTGGAAATTTGATGATTGGCAAATTTGGAGTTTGAGGAGTTAACAATTTTGAGATTTAGGGAATTGGGGATTGCGGTAATTGGAAATTTCAGAAATTTGGAGACGCGAGGATTTGCGAATTTCGGGATTTAAGAAATTCGAAATTTCAAAATTTTGGAATTTGTGGGTTTTAGAATAGTAAAACTTTAAGACTTGGGCATTTACGGATTTTAGAACTTCCATCTTTGAAAGTTTTACGAATTTCAAAACTTGAAAGTTTAAAAATTTACCTAATCCGAAAATTAATCCTAACCTAAATACAATTCAAGTTAGATGACTCTTAACCCGCTGAAGTGATTGTCATTCATTTGATAATCAAAATTATATATCCGAATACTATACATTAGTGAGCATTTCTTCTACCAGTTATATGGTCGTTTGTACTTGTCTTTTCGAGTGTATTTTCTAAGTTACACTCACTTATAGTTCACAAGAAATGATTTTCGTCGTTTGTCGTCCTACTTAAACGTCTTGACCTCTTTTTAGAAGAACAAACTACCAACGAACGTGCCAACGAATTTGTTCAGTAAACGATATGGTCTCGGTAGCTCCTATCGCTTCATCAATCCTCTTCAGATAAGGTAACAATTCTGTAGTGATATGTTCTTCCACTTTCCAATAATTCATAACTTCGGACATCTACAAATATCGTGATTAAGAATTCAAAGGAATTTGATTAAATTCTCACATCACAGGTATATCAAAGATAAACTAAAACTAACATAATACACGATTTCCGAGAATTCGTCAAAATATTTCTAAGGAAGTTTATTCATAATTATTAAATGTGCTTGTTTGTAATTATCGATATTCTAAAACTTATTAACACATGTAATTATTAACGTGTGTTATCATTAATATTGATAAAATTAGTATTATCAGTCTTTCACATACTCTACTAAATTCATCATGTCAAGAATAATAATTGATAACAAGTAATAACTATGCAACCAATTAGATTTGCTAACTGAAAACGTCACACAAATATTTGCGAAAATTTTCGCATTCAATTTTCTATTTCCAAATTTAGCTTTGCATGAACAAAATTTTATTTCATATTTTCGATCTACTTTTTCATGCAGAATCAACCATGATGTCGCGCACTGTACTACTATGGCACCTTATATATTATACTAAACTTCCCGAATTTGCAGATTTGGGAATTGGAGATTGCGAATACTTGAATATTTGGTAAGTTCAGAAGAGTTTCATTCAATGTTCTCAATTTGTATCACAGAATCAGCCCTTATCCTGTACAATCACGACACCCAGTATATTATAATAAATACGAAGGTGGTACGAGATCGAAAATCCTTTGATTTCGTTGAAGTAGCCCCGTTATCGATGAAATTTCAAGTGTCGCGTTCGCAATTGCCGTCATCGTCGATCCACAAAGAACAGGCGGATCAGCTTCAATTTCTGGCCGACCCAATTTCGCAATTCGTCGTATGTAAGTACGTACGAGCTCTCTGGTGTATGCACACGGCTACGATCCAACCACTAGGAACTATCGAATCGCCTATTCTTTCGTTGATCGACCGAGTCCATCGATTATCGGCGAGTCGATGCGTGAACAACGGGGAAAAAAAATGTTTGTTTGCCTTCCCGAGCCGATAACCTACGATTTACGTGCGCATTACGACATCCGAATCGGAAATAATCGTTTCGACCATTCCTGACGTTTCTGCCACGTACAGTCACCGGCAAATCTGCTTCCCCTAGGGAAAACGTGGCAACCGAGCTAAGAGAAAGTTAACCGTTCCTTGATTTTCACGAGTTTTTCGGGATTTACAGATTTAACCTTTTATTGAAGGTTAAATTCGAGGTTAAGTGCGACGTTGAAATTCGAGGATGTAGAAATTTGAAAATCTAGGGATTTCGGGCAATTTTAGATTATCATTTAAGGTTCAGGATATTGGAATTTGGAAGTGTAGGTATTTTGCGAACTATAGAATTCGGAGATGCATGGAATCCCCTAATACAAGAAATCTATAGATGTGGGAATCTAAGGGTGTGGAAAACGGATATGGGAATCTAGGTATTTAGGAGTATACGTTTACAGGAATCTAGGAACGTAGGAATATACGGAGGTGGGAATCTAGGTATTTAAAAATTGACGGATATGGGAATCTACGAATTAGGCACTTGCATACATGGGAGTCTAATGTATCAGGAATTTACACATAGGAATCTAGGAATTTGGGGATCTAGGAATATAGGGATTAAGGGGTGTAGGAATTTACAGACCGAAGTCAGATATTCGGGAACTTGTGAATACGATTCGAAAATTTAGGCATTGTGAAATTTGCAAACTCGACTTTTGAAATATAAAATTTGTTGTTGTGCAAATGTAGGAATTTGAGTATTTGGAAATTTGATAATTCGAAAATGCGGAAATGAAAAGTATAATATTATATATTTAGTAATAATATAGTGTATGATAAAATGTATAATATAAGTATATGATATAAGTGCATAATATCTATAATACCTATTATCTCTGTAATATATGTAATATATAAAGTATGTATAAATAAAAAGGAACAACAAATATGTCCACACGTGTCCCATCGCAAAACGCTAATTAAGATACCTAAACTAGTAAGATTAAAACTAATGTAAAAAAAGAAGACACCCAAATTTTAATTTCAAAACGTAACACCTAAATT
Source organism: Coelioxys conoideus (assembly GCA_947623535.1). Lineage (NCBI taxonomy): Eukaryota > Metazoa > Arthropoda > Insecta > Hymenoptera > Megachilidae > Coelioxys > Coelioxys conoideus. Next base: position 8,668,779 of record OX392455.1, on the reverse strand, counting down.
CCAAATTTGACAATTACTGACTTTCATGAAAATATCAATTCGTACAAAAAAAGTGTCGGAATAAATTAAAGTAAGAAATCTAGAATCCGTCATTTGAACGAGTGCCGTAAATCCGCCGTTAACATTGTAACTACAATGTACAAAATCGGCAACGTCGATTGCGTGTATAATAAATGTGAGATGCAAATTAGATAAAGGAGAACTGAATGGTGTTTTACATAGGATGAATCGAGAGAAGGGACGCGATGAAGGAGGAAATGGCAGCCTCGCTTCAGGATGCTTTCATTCACGCGCGGCGGTAGTCTTTTCAAAGCTTCGCTTCCGTGCGTGGGAAGGGTTTTTATCGTGTGTGCAGCTGGCTCAGGGTAAAAACTGAAGGCCCAATGAGAAAAAGGGACGAAGAAAGTGAAATCGCGGAAGCGAAATATCGGCTCGATTCAAAAGTCTTCGCTTATTACGTAAATAATCGTTCGATCACTGCTATTAGCATTATAACATTAACACTTAACAGATCCATTAAATAGATACTAATTTTGCCAACACTAATTTATTTAGCGTACTGCGTTCGTTGTACGAGTAAAGTATAGTGATATGCGGTTATATGGTTATTCGCTTTCAGGTATTGTATACCTGGAATAACCCATGTTATCCGAGTTAAATTATTTTCGTAACTCACTCTCCAATAAAATTTTAGTTGAGAGTAAACGTAATTCAATTTGGTGGATTCAAATTTAAATTTATATTTGGACTTACATTTCGTTTAATTTATTAAATATCGCTTTCTGGAATTGAAACTTAATTTATTTAGAGTTTGATGTTTTTCTCAAGTTAAGTTGAAAAGAAAGAAAAATTTCTCTTTGCAAATTACCATAAAAAGTTTGATTAACAAATATTAATATTGAGAAGAAGTATGTGCATATATTTTGTATTTAAAAATATAAAAGTATAATATTCCAACAATGAATTATTTTAGTTAAACTTACCTTGCATAATACAAGCATAAACTACTTCATACTTCTGTTAAATTACAAACTAATCATGTTATTTAATCAACATTCATTTGCAATTATGACGGGGACGTTGACTGGTATCGCAACAATGTAGAACACAAATATTCTTAAATGGCCGATTCTTATATTCATGAATCAAAGAATGAAGTAACTTTTTTTAAACAACTATGTTTTTATATACTTAAACAATTATTTCGTATTCTCAAAAAATCATATTTCTGTATCTTTCAATGACCATATTCTCATATTGTAAAATAATTGTATTTCTTTCATAGTTATAAATGATAACACTCTTATTTTTTAAAATAATTATGTTCTTAAATGATTTTTTTTTTTTTTTTTTTTTTATTTTTGTTTCTAAATGATTATATTCTTATATTTTTTAATAACAACATTTTCATATTCTTCAAACATATGAAGATTTCTACACGCGGTTATTAACATATTTTTAAATAGTGTAATACAATCATTCTGATAATAAAATTTACCCCAAAACAACCTAAATGATTGTATTCTCATATTCTTAAATAATCCTTGTATTTCTAAATAACCGTATTCTTAACTTTACCCCAACTGGACCAGAAACAGTAAAACCAAGAAATTACAAAGTGTATCAGCTTGCACCAATCTCCCCAACCTTGAGTGAAAACAAACGCTATGCTCCACATAATTATTTAAAATGTTTGTGTGGCTTCCCGCTACGTGGCTCTCCTCGACCGCGTTAGCCGCTCCGTTCAGCACCGAATCCATGCCATATATCCAGCTTGCGGCGAGCTCAAAGACGCGCAATTTGCCAAAACAATACGGCACAAATAGACGTTGAGAAAAAATAAATCGCAAAACGTTCGTAAATAGAAAGGGAGGTTCGTTTCGATCGTTGTAGAGATAGATTGCGCTCGAAACGACATAAACGCTGACGCGTGATTGCAGTTGCACGATGTAACACGGGTGTGCGAGTGTGTGTGATCACGCCTGTCAGTGTGTGAACACGCGCGCGAGTGTGTGAACACATGCGTGTAAACGTTAGAGACGCTTATAACCACGCAACGAGTGTAAGTAGGCCACGGTGCTTTCACACGATAAGACCTTATCAGAATGTACGCGTACGGTTTTGCCTCTATCGTTCTTTTCCTCTGCCTCTCTTCGCATTTCCTTTCCATAAGTGTCCCCTTTTCGCTCCTTTATTCGATCCTCCTTTTTCCACTCTACCCTCTCTACTTCCTTCCTCCGCCATTTTATTTTTTCTCCTGCCCGCCGGACTCCCGTCCGCCTACCTTTTGTTCTTTCGCCGTTTTTGTTTTCTTTTCATGCCAGCTGTACCTATCTGTTTTCCGTTCGACGATACTTTTTTCTCCTGAACGGTTGCTCCTTTTTCGTTCGGGGGCAATTCGACAGGTTTAATTGGGGGTTGATTCGCGTGTTCTAATTCGGCTTCACAAATTTTTGTACCTTCTTCCGATGCTTGGGAAATCCATTTCCTGGTGTTCCGATTTCGAAGTACACAACTTTGATTTTTTCGTGAATACAGCTTTGTGATTTTCGAGTACACAATTTTTTTAATTTCTGAGCTTCCAAAATGTCGAACTTTTCAAATTTGTAAATTTTCAAACTTGCACATTTTTAGGTATGCTGATCAGCAAACTTTGACATTTGAGGAATCAAGAATTTAGGGATTTCAGAGTTCCAACATTTGTAAATTTCTAATTTCCAACATTCCTAAATTCCGAGTTCCCAAATTTTTAATTCCTACATTTTCAAATTTACCCATTCTCCAAATTTTTTAGTATATAAATTCCCAAGTTCTTATTTTTACAAATTTTAACTCCCAAATTCCAACTCTCCAAATCAACAAATCCTTAAATTTAAAAATCCCAACTTTCTAAATCTACAAGTTCTTATATTCCCAAATTCCAAAACATCGAAAAATCCAAAATACCCAAATTTTCACATACAAACACGAATCGTTTCAGTGCAACAAATCCAAATTACAGTGCCACCTAAAGTCGCAACCATTTCCAGTGAACCGAAAATAGAACGATTATGTATTTTCGGAATAAGCTTCGAAACTCGATAAGATCAACGGGCGAAAGTTTGCCCGGACGTTCGAAGATAATAATTCACAGGAATGCTAATAACAATGAGTAAATCCTTTTTGAGAGCGCAACCCTTTGCGAACGGGTTAAGTTTACAACGGTACAACGGTTTCGGAAACGGACGATCCCTGGGTCATTATCCCTTATTTATAACCTGCTCGAGTAATTAACGTTTACGATCTTACTAGCGACGATGGAAAGTTTTAACCTCGAGGAAATTATTGTCCGGTTGTATCTCGTTCGTCTTTCTGCGCTTTATTGATGAGTTCGAGCACCGTTTACGACGAATTCCCGAAACGAGGCTGAAGAAATGAAAGAAAACGCAGGGAAAATGTTTGAACATCTCGTTTCAAGGTTGAACTTGATCCAAGGTTAAAATGGACCCATCGACCGCCGGTTTAACATGTCATTGAAGTTTTTTGCGAACTTTTACGGATACGACTGTTCAACCCCGCAACAATTGAGGCAACAATTGTCCCAAGGATATTTATTGGACTCTCAGGGTCATTTGTGTAATCGATTTTAGGTAGAGAAGCTTTCTAAACATTTCTGGAATGTGAAAGGGTGGAGAGTATTTTTATATCAAAATAGAAATATAATTTCTTCATCAAAATAAAAATATAATTTATGTATAAAAAAAGAACTTTACATGACACAGTGGCAGGAAATAAATGGTTGTACACAATTGCACAATTATAATGTGGATCTTAATTACCGATTATATTAAACAAGTTGAGACGTTCGAGTTCAAAATTAACTGCTAATTTTTCGTTACAAAGCCATGCATTTAAGAATTGCATGGTATCTGGATTAAATGAAACTTAATTATGAATGGAATGTTAGTCATTAATAGGTGATTACTTTAAAATTCTGAAATTGTCTGAAGTAGTATATTACTTCATTGCACATAATTGCAACAATGTACACGGTGCCAATTAATTATTTGAAACCCTGGTAAAATATTGTAGTTACTTCGACTAAAATTTGTGACCGATTAAATTTCAGTAATTACGAAATGTGTTGTTCATTCATGTTTAACGGGATGTAGAAATTTCGTATCACGGAATTTTATGTATGACATATCCAATAAAACACGTCATAGAATTAACTGAATAGTTGGATCCCTGGTTCAATGTTGTTACTGAAACTGAAATCTGATATTAGATAAATTTCAACGAATCAGCTCAATGTGGAAAAGAATGTGTAGTAGCAAATAAACACGTTAATCCGATAACTTTGATAACGACCGTCCTCAAGCTGTCTCAGGATAAATGTCTACTGTCTCTGTAAATTTCGAGCAGAAAAATTGTCTCCCAGTTGTAACACATATTGAACTTGATCCCACGGGCAGTGAGGAGGCGCCGCTAGGATTTTCTCCGACGCGTACGTCCCTGGATCGCATCGACGTGTTAACTCGTACAAACAACAATGTAAAGACCTTGAGACCGTAATGGTGCAAGGCATCGAATGAAAAACGTTCACATAACGTTATGACATTACATAATGATCTGTAATGCCGCTGCAATGCCGTGTCTGTCTCGGCAACTAGGTGAGAGATCAGAGTTGTCTATAAAAAGGCAAAACGACAAAAAAAAACAACGAGAGAGAAGAATAGAAAAAAAGAAAGAAACACGAATGTACGTAAGTATGTACTGTATCTCGCGAGGATTTAACGACGTGTGCCAGTCAAGGTAACCTCTCGATCTGTTTGTCGCTATTGCTCGTTTATCGTGTCTCGATTGACCCACGAAATCTTTAATTAATACACGGTGTCATTTAGATTGATCGACTCGAAAATCTTCCATAGAACCTTGCTAGCTCGCGAGGTGCCGTTCCTCCACGTGTTTGATGGTGTTACAACACTTTTTAAATGCTGGGTAAACATCTTTTTATCTGAACGTAATCAACGATCTTCCAGTTAACATGTGAAAACACCATAACCGATACATTCCACGCTTACTACGGGCAACATGGGATACTGATAGCGGTTATTTTTGTTCTATTGGATGATATGGTTTACTACAGAATTTCATAACGGTCACAGTAATTCCGCTGCTACGGAGATGGAGAATGTTAGGTGAAATGTTAGGTTATTTTGTCTGGCAGATGTCCGAGTAACTTTGCTCCTTATTTGAATAATTATGTTCGATTAATACTTAAACATATTTGTTGATTATATTTAAATAATGCTTGATAAAATCATAAATGTATTACAGTGTTTGATCAAATTTACAAGGGTGGTGCTTTAATATTATTTGGGTAATGATGTTTGGTAAATATGTACACAATGTTGTTTAGTAAATATTTAAACATGTAATGTACACAAGTACGAAAATTTAGACTGAATAATTCTAAGTATATTCATTCGAAAATTCCAAAATTTTCTAAGTTTCTAAATTTCTAAATTTCTAAATTTCTAAATTTCTAAATTTCTAAATTTTTAAATTTCTAAATTTTTAAATTTCTAAATTTCTAAATTTCTAAATTTCTAAATTTCTAAATTTCTAAATTTCTAAATTTTTAAATTTCTAATTTTCTAAATTTTTAAATTTCTAAATTTCCAAATTTCCAAATTTCTTAATTCCAACTTTCTATATTTCCAAATATTTAATTTTTAATTTTTAATTTTTTAATTCTTTAATTTTCTAATTTTCTAAATCACTAAATATTTAAATGTGTACCTTGAACTCTAAATCACAAAACAAAACCAACCCCAAATAAAAAATTTTCACAAAAACAGCCTCCTACACACCAAAACTACACGGTAAATCTTCTCTACACAGAAATTTCTTTCCTGAATAAAAAAAAGTCTATATCGCGCGCTACTATACAGTATATTCACGCTCCACATATGTTCTCCCGGGCCCCCAATTTATTCCAGCGAGTATTAATCCGACACGATACGAATCAAATTCAAGCATCAAATTAACACAAAGGCTTGTACACGCTACGAGGGTACCCGATGCTCGAGTAAATTTGAGTTTCAAATCCGTGTAAGATCGCATCTGAAAGCCGAGATTGCATCAACATCGCCGTTCCCGTTGACTTTTCCCCATTTTCTTTCATAATCGCTCGACTATTGTTCAACGGTTCGGTCTATTCAGAGTCGTTGACGGTTTTTCTTGTTTCCAAGCGAAACGGAAGACTCGATGCGTGCACGTGCACGCGTACTCACTTTCCGCTTTGGAAAGTCGCAGACTTCCAGCCATTATTCGAACACGTTCGTGGAAAAGGGACTGTTATCTGAACGCTGAAACTCGACGTTAAACTCGAGATTCGACACGAATTCCGTTCACCGAGCTGTTTTCGACACACAACTTCGTTGATATCGTGGCGAAAATCGAACGAGCGCGATATCAAGGAAATCGAAAAGAAAGAAAGTACAAGGGACAACGTGTACGAAAATTCCCTGAAAGAAAACGGGAAGAAGAGAACGGATCTCCCGATGAACCACGGATCGTTACGTAATAACTTCCTCTCGATTCGTTCCTCGATTTCGACGCTCGATGCAACAATGTACGCGCATAACGCAATTTGAAACATTCTTTTTAAGTAACGCTCGCTCGTTCCCGGTGTTTTCCGTATTCCTCGAGGACAACATTCGAGGATCTTGCGCCGGTTGGTAATGGAAGAAAATCCGAGCGCGTTATCATCGACAAGAACGAAGTAATAGAGTGTAGTAATAGCAGGGGCTGATGTCATACGGTAACCTTCTACTTTGCACGTACAGTTGTTCACAGAAATGCATGCCTGCCGTTACGCCGTTTCTACTGCGGAATACAATTCGTCGGAATATTTTTCAAAACGTTCTCATTCAATATTCACCTCGAAATATTAATTTTCTTATCTTCCCGGGTTTATTGTGCAATAAATCAATCGGTAATTGATTGTACAATATTCTTACTTAATATATTCTCTTGGAAGATGTTTAGAAATATTTGTTTACGCAAAATGGATACATATATATATATATATATACATGCATTCCTATGAAGATATGTGTATAAATATAGGTACATATTTATAAATATAGATGTGCAAAATATATATGTACATACGTGCATTTAAAGTTACAAAGATACACGCAGTCGTATCTACAAAGACACATACATAGGTACTCTCATACATACGTACACATATACATACAAAGATACAAAGATGCATCCGGTGATGCATATGTGCGTATGTATAACGATTCATACGTAAATACATAGATACGTACACACGTAATGTACAAAGATCGGTATGCACATACATACCAAATATGTGTACATACAATGATACGTTGATACGTGCTTACATACATACATGTACACATATGAACGTTCGAAGTTTGAAAATATGAAAACTCGTAAATTTTACAATTTTATTTGATATATCGTTAGTTTAAATGTTTCTAAAATCATATCACGATCGTACGAATAACTTGCAGGAAAAAATTTCAAGCGATATACGAGTAATTTCGAGAAAATCGCTCACGAAATTTCTTTTGCCGGTAAAAATACAAACGACTTAGAAATTGTGTAATCTATATCGAATCGATGATACGATCGTTATTCGTCGAAATATGAAACGAGCGTTTTGAAAAAAAATGAGAGGATCGATTCGAAGAAAAAATATTTCCATGTTGCTTCGAACGCAGCTTACATCATTTATGGCGCTTCGGCTTCCTGCTGCAGTCTCTCTCTGTTTCCCGTAATTGATTACGGAGTTTAGCATAATACCTCGTGGTCGGGTAATTTAATTATGCATTCGCGTATCGGCGGTATGAAAATTGCGCTCGGCTTAATATAATCCACGATCCAGGAACTCGACGTGATACGATATATCGGAACGGAACGAAAGAGAGAGATTCTTTTAATCGGCCGGCAATGTCACGATACGTGTCGTGGCGGTTGGCTAATGAAAAAATGCTTATGTTCCTCCTGTGGAAAGATACGGCTCGGTTCTAAAATCAGAACAAGGTTGTGCAAGCGTGTGCACCGAGTAACTAACATTGATAGGTAACTATTTTTACCCCGCCGTGGACGCGTCGTTTGATAAAATTTAAAGAGATTCGTGATGAATTTTCGGTACGGTATCGTGTCGAGACACGAGTCAACGATAAATCGATACTTTCGACAAACGTGCCGATCGATATTCAAGTCCCGAGAACTTTCGGAGACGATCTGTGGCAACAGTTTATTTGTTTATCTATTTAACTCTTTAAGTCGGTGCCGATTGGGAAATGGTGTTAACCGAGCGCGTCAAGGAAATGCCGCTGGTTTCAGAAAATTTTGGATCTTCGCGAATATTGGGAAGTTGAACAATTTTTCATATTCGAGCGATTGGAAAATTTGAGGACTCGCCAGTTCGAGAATACGAAAATTTACATACTTTTCAGTTTTGAGAATGTGGATGTTCTTGAATTTCGCGATTTAAAAATTGGCAAACACTGGAAATTTATGAACTTTGGATATTTCGGAATTGTAGGCGGTTTTGGAATTCTAGAAATTTCAAGAATTTTTTGATGCTCTGGGAATTCGGGCAATGTTGCTGGTTCTGGAAAGTCTGAAAATTTTGCAAATATAATTTTGTAAACTTCAAGAGTCCTAGAAGCTTTGTGAATTTTTAAAATTGTGAGAATTTTGTGACTTTTTGTAATTCTGAAAATTCTAGGAATTTTTGCAATTCTCGAAATTTTAGCGATTTAAAATTTTGTAGATATTTCGGGGATTTAACAATTTTTTAATTCGAAGCTCCGGAATTTGTGAATTCGGAAATGTCGCATTTCGAACATCGAAGAGTTGAAAAGTTTGTCAATTCGTAAATTTAAGCATTTCATAATATTTAGTAATATTTCAAACAGACGAAGTTGCACCCTAAATTCAAAACGAAAAAGAAACGAAATGAATTTATATTACAGCCTAACAAATGCGATTAGAAACACCTGATTCGGTCTGGCGACCGAATAAGAATAGCGGTTGCGAAATTTGTGGTCACGTGTGAAACAAGGAGGAAATCTAAATATGCAAAAAGAAAACAGGTTGAATAGGTCGAAATACAATGTAGCAACGATAAAGAAGTGCACGGCGGTATGCACGGAATCATTTTACAATTTACAATGAGTCCATGAATAAATAATTGAAACGACTCGTTCGTATAATGTTCAGCTATTTGGTTAATTTTTGCCATGAACGAAGAACGAAACAATGAGCGTGCAACTTGAAAAAGAAAAGCACTTAGCATGATAAAAACACAGTGGGTACACAAATAGCGTTGTCGCTATTATTGGAATGCTTCAAAATAGACGCACACTTCGTACATGTCATCAAATTATTTCGGTACCGACAATATTTGAGAAACGCGAAATTACCGAAGTCTTCGATTTCGTCTTTCGATGACAGGTGCTGTTACGGTTTATTTTCATTCGATTTTAATTGCAAATACGTCGACTAATTCTCCCTAGCGTCGGCACGATTTTAATTGAATAAGGAAAGTTATAAACTTAAATTAACTTTAATTCTTTTACTTAAATTGGAAGGTGAAAGAGATGATCGATGTAAATAGTCTCGATATATGACTCTCTTTAATGCACTAACTTTTATGCACATTAGTGACATTATTATACATGGACGCGTCAATTTTTAAATTTTCGAATTTTCAGATTTTTTAATCTGGAAATCGTCAAATATTCATATTTACCAATTTTCAATTTCACAAGTGTTGAATAGAATGAAAAATATTGGAGTTTATGTTGACTAGTATAAAAAGTGTCGGTGTTTATGTTGAATATTATTAAATATATCGATTGTACATGAAATATTGTAACAAATATTAGCGTTTATATTAAATATTACGAAAGATATCACAGTTGAACATTATTAAAAATATTGGTGTTCTTGTCAATCCATACGAAAAATATTGATAATTTTAATATTATGATTTGTGTCGCCACATAATGTCAAGAGAGAAGATAAATAAAATAAATATTTAAAACTTTCATATGTTCGTTTTTAATTCGCAAGAGGAGTAAATATTTAACAGTGCAGCAAATTAAATTCTCGCGCTGCATCTTGATGTTCAACAACCACCCTAGACAAAAATAACTAATTTTCTCTGAAAAAAAGGAGCGTAAAGATATTGCAAATTTTTTTTCTCCGGGGAAAGTGAAAGAGAAAGTGGCATTAGGAGTGGTCACCAGATGTGCAAATGTACAAAGACCGAACCGTCAAAGCTCTAGTCGGAAAAACGCATAAAACTAGAAAGTTTCTCACGAAAGCTAACGACTAAATCGTCACAATGTTATCGTAGTCACAGTGTAATCATCAAACGTATTTTATATCCGAAGAACACAATCGAAATACATTCATAAAGTATAGGGTGTAGCATAGGGGGTTTTATATAGAACCAAAATTATTTCTTTCTAAATGAATTTCATTCGTATAAATACTTGAATGGTACTTTGGACATTTATGCATCGAAAATTGTGGTCGATACGCAGCGATCTTCAGTATATTTTTGCAAACGGTGCTGTAAAGGTTCATTTTCAAATTTGGCAGATTTCGTGGTTATACATTTTTTAACTCGCTGGGTATTAAATAAGCATATTTGGAGATTTGGAGATTTGAAGATTTGAAGATTTGAAGATTTGAGGATTCGGAAATGTGAAAATGTGAAAATTTGGGAAATTTGAAGATTTCAGTATTTGAAAGTATAAAAATGTAGAAATTTGGAGAATTGGCAATTATGAAAGCTTAAACAATTGAATTTTTAGACTCTCGGAAACTTAAAAATCTATAAAATTGAACGCTCAATATTTATATCGTTCTCGTATACATGCCATATAACACACAACCTTTACATAATCTAGTATACTATAAATACATGAACTTCCTCAAACTAATCATTCACAATATCACTATAATCTTCACCGGTGTTCCAAAGTGTTGCATATTCATTAATAATCGGTGCAGCAGCTAAAAAAAACACTGTTTTTCTCGTTTATAAATTAAAATCTATCGTAAGGAAAGAATTAATTATTTCCAACTACTAAAAAATAAAGTAACTAGTAATTATAGTAAACGCAGTCGATGTTCAAAACGTCTTTACGTAGGCGAGTGATTACATAATTGAAAGCGATAGAATTTATCGATGACGTCCGGTGTTCGATCAAGTGCAAATACGACTTCCTCGGGGAAAATACAACGAGTAAGGACGAACAGGTCTTTTCCTCGTCGATTTTTAGGGATTTTTACCGATCTGAAAAGTAGTGGGGCCGTGGATATTAACGAGACGAAGAAATTCCTATGTTTCGAAATTTGGAAAATAGAGGTGTCCGAGAAATCGAGAATTTTTTAATTGATAAATTCGGAAATTTGATAAATTCCAGCAATTAAAAATTTTTAGATCAGAGAGTTTGGAAATTTGAAAAACTGAGATCTTTTACATATGAGAACTTGGAAATTTGAAAAATTACAAAATTTGGGAAATTGAGAATTTTTAAATTGGAGAATTTTTAAATATGAAAAATTGCAAAATTTGAGAAATTGAGAATTTTTAAAATGGTGAATTTGGAAATATGAGAAACTGAGACTTTCTAAATTGGGGGACTTGAATATTTAAGAAATTGAGAATTTTTTAATTGAAGGATTTGGAAATTTGAAAGTAACGAATATATCATAATTTAGCAAGTTAGCAAAGATTGAGGAATTTGAAATTTTGGAAAATTGAACGTTTGAGAATTTGGAAAAATTGAAGGATTTGGAAATTTGAAAATAACGAATGTATCATAATTTAGCAATTTAGCAAAGATTGAGTAATTTGAAATTTTGGAAAATTGAACGTTCGAGAACTTGGAAAAATTGAGGAATTTGGATGTCGTGGAGTTAGAGATACTCGTAGAAAATTCCGACGAAAATCCCGAAAAATTAAGAAAAAAATCAGAGAACTTGAAAAGTTGAATATTTTCAGCATCGCGCGTGCGTCCTTATCTAAAGGAAGCTTAAGTTGCGCCGGAGTGTGCGTCGCCTGCAGAGAATGCTGGAATCTCGTAGAATATCGCGGCCGAGACATCTTGGAAACGTGCAGATCTAGTTAACGCGTACACGGTGTGTAAGTTGTTACAGTCGAAGAGTCAACCTTGAAACTGGCAACCACCTCCAGCCTCGTCATCTCTCTATAACCTGCACACCACTCCGATGGTGGTGTGCACCAGTGGTCGAACGACCGGTCGGTAGCAACTAACGGTAGCAGCAAGAACAAGCAGTACCAACGCGTTCGCTGTCTCTTCGGGAGCGGCCACGACTTAGGGTACGTTTTCACGGAACGCTACAAAGTCATGACCTTCCTCTATTGCGACACTCTTACGTTTTTTTCGCACGTTTCGCGCTGACTCAGCGCGTTAAACGTCCTCGGTGTTATTACCGAGAACGAGGTAATGGGAAATATTGGGGATGTTTCGTTTGGGTGATATAGTGTGGTCATAAATTTGAGTGCAAATGGATACAATCTTTGATGTATCCGTGTTCTAAGTTATATGTACCTCGGATTGTTTCTACTAGAAAATATAGTTGATATACTTGTATCAAATTGTGACCAGAAAACGAGTATCAAGTTTGTATCATGTGGTCCTTATTTACCACCGTGCTATATATCTTAGGTTGGATGGAAAATTATCGAAGTTTCTTTTCAGTAATACGGATGAAAGAAGAAATTTAAATATTAAATTATGTGTAAAAGATGAATATCAAGATTGTATCATATGGTCCTATTTTACGACCGCGCTATATCTCCTAGGAAGAATACAGTAATATTACGTTTGTTTCTTTCGAGTGATACTGGAGAATGAATACTTTAAATATAAAATAGACTGGAGTGGGAAATATCAAGTTTGTATAGCACGGTTTCGATTTAAGACCATACTATATCGTCAGGATTAAGATATAGTATTAACACCTCCGAACTTAAAATAAAGATGTAACATGGTCGAAGTAGGGTCAAATTGTAAGTCACACCAAGTAACTGACCAAGTAAGGTCAAATTGTGAATGAAAGGAATGACATTGATTGATGTCACAGTGTTGAGACGGTTAAATTGATTCTGAATGTCACGACATTAATCAGTGCCGATGCTATTTGACAATCGAGTTTGTCACCATAACATGATAATATTACCGGTTGTCACGTTAGAATAATTTCATAGCTTAATTAGTTGAACAATCTTGAACGGTTTCGAAGTTCGCTTTTATAAGCGTGCATAAAGTGGACACGAAAATGTTAGATCACTACTTTGAAAATAGTAAGATAAAATTGTAAAATAGCATAACAGGATCGAATGAAGTTTAAGTAATTACAAGGTTACTACACCATTTTACGTGCCGCCATTTTTGACTCCGACATTTCCTAATGTCGTACTTGTACGTATACGACATTAGAAGTCATGACATTTGGCTCTTATAACAATGGCTGTTGTGACATTTTTAGCGGGAAACAATATCGTCTGCGTAACTTTCAGTTCACTCGAAGACAACACGAATGTCACCATATTCGATTGCTTATCACCGGATATTGATATTCGTTGTCGAGCAGAAACGTTCTCTAATGTCGTGACACTAAATTCTATATACGACTTCTAATTCAAATACGGATCAAACAGATGACTATGTGACGACATTAGACGATGAAAGATTCAATGTCACGAGACTGGAAGTGCTGCGTGAAATCTGGTATTCTAATTTGCACGATGACAATGTAATGATATTGTGTGGAAATAAACAAAAATAAACGATAATAAATGCCATGACATTATCATCATACAAAAGGATTCATTAATCATACAAAACATAAAGCATTGCATATCGCGATTTGATTGAGGAATATCGCACTTCAATGTCGCGACACTATGTCAGGCCAAAGTAATGCTTGATTTCAGTGATAACAAATGATGTGATATTCGATGTCACGACACTGAAGGATGCAATGCCGTGATATTACATGATAAAGAATTTAATTTCGTGGCATTGAATGAAGCGTACAGTGTTTGTCGATGTGGCAACGTAACTTCTACAAACTTATGACATTCCACAATGTGACACCATATATGGTATCACGACACCAAACCATAAAATATTTAATGTCGCGACCCATAAAATCTAATCTCCTAGTTCGGGCTATAACGATGCCACCAGAAATTTAGTAACGCATCGCATAGTGGTGTCAAATAAAATCGTACCCTAGTGTCGCGACACTAAATGTCATTTCCAATTCGAGTCCAAGAATTTGGCGACAAGAAACTTTAGGGTTTTGGGAATTCGAGAATTTGAGATATGAGTTTTTAGAAAATTTTTAATTTAAGAATTGTCAAATAAAATCGTACCCTAGTGTCGCGACACTAAATGTCATTTATAATTCGAGTCGAATTCGAATTCCGTATCGCGATTCGCATCACTAAATCGTGAAACGTTCGAGGTCACCGAATGGAGCAAACGAAATGCAACGATACGACTTCTGTTTCTCGCATCGCGGAAAGTGATGACATTAGAGTGACGGCATTAAATGTCACGAGTGACTTTCACGTGAAAACGTAGCCGTAGGAAGGTAGTGCAGGGAACGACTAGAGCAGAACACGAAGAGAAAGGGAGGGCTCGTGTCGGTGGAACGACCAAAGAAAGATCCCTCCCTTTCCTTTTCCTACGACTCCTCCTCCTCCTCCTCCTCCACCGCCCCCTCCTCCGCTGTTTCCTTCGACGTCCGCAGCCCTCAGTCTCCCCTCTGCTATCCCTTCGTCAAGGGGAGCAAACCGGATTCGCAATAAAACGAGTCACCTCGAAATACACGAGACCAACGAGGATCTAACCTATACGGTCAAACTGGATCCCCGTCTTTCTATTTCTCATTCTGCATTCTCTTTCTCTACCCTCTCCTTCTCCCTCTCTCTCACCCTGTCGCCCTTTCTCTCCCGTTCCATTACACCTTCGTGTATAGCCGGCTTCTCCCTCCACCCGTTTTTTTTTCTTTCTCGTATCTGCCCCTCTCTCTCTCACTCTGTTTCTCTTTCTCTCTCTCTCCGCGGGTTTCGTCTCCTCCTTCTTCCGCGCAACTCGAGTGAAAGGGACGTGGAAAAAAGGGATGGCTAGACTCCTGTCGCGTTGTGAGAAAGGTGCAAGTACGACCGTCGGCGACCACCTCGTTGGGACGAGGTTGAAGTAAGGAGAGTTAGAAAGGAAAGTCACCACGAGAGCGAGAGAGAGGGACCGGAGAGAGACAACACAGAGTGCAAGAGTTAAGAGGAGGGTGAGACTGTCTCACGAGAGACCACGAGGCACAGGGGTGCTGCTGATCCATAATTTCTCTGGACGACGTACGCTCCGATGCTACACGCGATTCGCTCGGATCAGGACACTTATGGGAACCGCGACATGCTCATTCTTGTCACTTTTGGTTTCATAAATTTTCAGTTTGGTTTCAGAGATTTTCAACTTCGGGATTTTACAAACACTTAATTGGTACTCGTGCTTCATCGGTTTTTGATATGTATTCAAATTCTTAACGGGAGTTGATGGATTTTCGAATTCCTAAATTTTGTGCATCTACGAGTTCATAGGTTTCGAAATTCCCATGTTATCGATTTTTCAAATTTTCCAAATTTGATACTCTTGATATCTAGTGGAATCCGATATTTTTAATTTTCTGGAATATGATGTTTACGAGTTTCTGAAATTTGTAAATTCCCAAATCCATTACTTCCTATATTTTATACATTCCAAATTCCTCGACTTCAGCATATTAGTCCTAGGAAACCTAAATTTTCTCTTAGAAAATTAGTGTTTGAATCTGGAAAAACTTGCAAATTAAAAGACTAGGAGGCTTAAAAATGACAAAATTGAAAATTTGGACAATTTGAGCATGCGAAAAAGTGAATACCGAAAAAACTGAATGATTGAAAAATTTGAACATTCAAGAATCTGAATATTGTAAAACTTGAAAACTAAAAACACTAACATATAATTGTTGACCACGTCGCAGACCTAGCATTTGGTCACTAACATAACCTAAAAAGAAAAACTTCGAATTAAATTATCTCCCCGTTCGAAAGAAATGATCTCCATAACACCACGAAACTCTTACATTATGGTTTCTCAATCCGCCCACGAAGTTTAAACGGAATCAGTGTATAAAACCTCTTGCCTCCCGCACAAAATTCGTCCATTTATCATGCGCGCTATCCTAACTGACGAATTAAATTACCTGATCACAGCCGCCTTAATTAAGCCATTTAAACCCAGTGGACTCGATCAGGCAACCGAAAGTCGTCCAATCCGAACAGCGCGTTAACACAGTAATTTACTTTTACTAGTTTAGCGGGCAAACTAGGTTGCCCCAATTATGTACCGACGCATGAGTCATAGAGGCAAAAAAAAGAAAAGAACGACACTCAAGACGATAAGACCGCGCAGATAACAGGAGAAATGTTCGAGATATCGTACGGCAAAGAAGTTGGATGACGCGGAACGGAGGACCGCATTGAAAAAAAAAAAGCAGTCGGACTAAAAAAGCGACAGGATACGAAGTCCTTTTTGCAAATAAGGCAAAAACTCGAAGGAAACGAATAAGAGCGAGCGCGAGGCGAGCAAATGAAACGCCTAGAATCTTGAAAGTATAAACACGGAGGAAACGCAAAAAGAAAAAGGCAAAAAAAAATGGCGAAGCGTTTAATTGCATGCGTGACGAGGTTGAAGAGGACCTTGCAGTTTTCCTCTCTTTCTCCTCCCCTCCCTCTCCGCCTCCTACCACAACCACGTTTCCCTCCCCCGCCCCATCGCCGTATCTTTCGCGCGTAATGATAAACAGCCGCATACTCCCTGTAACGATTACGCAAGGCGTTTGGCCTTCTCGTTGTGCTTTTAATTTAGACCACACCATAAATAAATAAATGGCTAGGAATTTCGGGAATTTTCGGGACTCGGAACGTTCGGTGTCTCGGGGATTCGGAAGTTCACGGTTTTAGGGAGATGGAAGTTCGGGGGATACGAGGATTGTCGAGGTTAACAATTTGGGAATTAAGAAATTTTGAATGTTCGGGTCTTGGAAGGTTAAGGATTTAAGGATTTGAAAATTTAAGTTTGTAAGGTAGTGATATGAGGATTCGAAAGTTTGGAACTTTCGAGATTCCGAAAATTGGGGTTCAAGGACTGTTTAGGATTTAGAGATTTTGAATATCAAAAATTTGGGGATGTAGAAGCTTGGAATTATTGGGATTTGCGGATTTAAAATGTCACAAATTTGGGGATCGGGAACTTTAAGGTTTTGGGAATTCGAGAATTTGGAGATATGGGTTTTTAGAGAATTGGAAATTTAAGAATTTGTAGAATTTTTAGGATTTATAGAATTTGTAGAATTTTTAGGATTTATAGAATTTATAGAATTTATAGGATTTATAGAATTTATAGAATTTATAGAATTTATAAATTCTAAATTTCTATATTCCTCAAATTCTACAAATTCTATAAATTCTACAAAATTCTACAAATCCTATAAAGTCTATAAATTCTATAAATTCTATAAATTCTATAAATTCTATAAATTCTATAAATTCTATAAATTCTATAAATTCTATAAATTCTATAAATTCTATAAATTCTATAAATTCTATAAATCCTAAAAATTCCTACTTCTGGTAGGAATGTTGGAAATGTAAGAATTTTGAAAAGAAACACGTTTGCTTTGACATTTTAAAAACACATCGTTAACGACGACTTTTTCTTATCGAATATGGGAATAATTGATCCAACAGTAGGGTAATGTTGGAACGATTTATTATGGCGGTGGTACGTACCGCTTCGACTGCTTATATTTGTCAAAGGTCACCGATTTCTCATCGATTAGCTATTAAATTATTAGTTGAGAAGATGACATTTTTCACCGTGTATTGGAACAATGGACTGTTTCATGTTGCCGACCATGATAAGTTCTAATTCAGGATTATACTTTATAAAATATATAATTATCATAGTTGACTTTTCCAGGGAAAATGGCGATATAAGAAAAGGACGCTATTTACATTCATGTAAACCAATGGATATTAGCAGTTTCGAAAATTTTTAGACACGTACACAGTTCCGAATTATACAAACTATTATTTTCAACTAAAAATGTCAAAAGTTTCCAAATATCCAAATAAATTAAATCTACATACAATATCTACATGTACAATTAATTTTATATAAATTAAGTAAAAATTCTAAATTGCGCATAAAAATATTAACAAGATACCAACTTTCAAAATGTCGAAATAAAACATTGCACTCTCCTTTCTTATAATAAATGAATTCAAAAAAAAAAAAAAATTCTAAAAACGAACATGTTTATATAGCAATCTCTATCTTTCTATAAGAACCGACGAAGCAACCTCCGGCGTTTAAAAATTACATAATACTTCCCGTGTTTACATTTTCATCCGCGAAGATGCTAATTGAATTCGTGCAAGCGAAATACATTAATGCGTTACGTTAATATTCGTGAGTGGACGAATTCGATTAGTACGTGAAACGAGTATTCGCGTCAAGAAAGCGCAAGCAAATGCTTTATCAGGCAAAATCGCGACGCTGTGCATATATCGCATCAGCTGTTACTCGACCTCCTTTCAGAGCGTCCCTCGAGCGAAATTCGTCCACCGTTCTAAGTATAGCGAGCGGCTGCCCTAATCTCCGGACGCGTGCACATCGTTGACCGAATCTACGAATGGCAATAGCTTGCTGTTACGCCTATTTCTACGAGCCAGGGGAAAAAAAAGGGACGAAGGACCAATACGCGTTTTCTCCACGCCCGTGACTCGAATTCAAATCCGCGGCCATGAAATTCTTACCGACAATGTTTACAAATATCTTTGTACCGAACATGAAACATTCGCGAATCAAAAGTTTTGTTAACATGTTGCTGTTTTTCGTTAAACGAACAATTCGCGAACGTAAGCTAACAAGTGATACATCCTGTTCGAACGATGCGAATTCTTCTTCTTCTTCATTTTTCAGAAGTTTCAAACGGTGAAGTATTTTATTGTATCTCTTTTCGCGGTGTTACAATGTTCTCTTACTGCTTTATTGTCCTTTGAGGTGGCTGAAATCTGTAAATTAAATCTGTACATTTTTTTTTGTTCTGATGTAACTACGCTGGTATTAATGGTATATTTAATTAGTTGTACATTTGTGTGTTTGAATCATCATTTCCATCTTAATTTATATTTTGATGTAATGATATTTTATGTTACTATTTATATTTATATTATATGTACATATATCATATTTTTGCATTACATGAGTATACAATAATACATTAAATACATAAAATGTAATGACGTGAATTTTCAAATCCTTAACAATGGCGTACAATAACCTGCCACCATTACTTATATAATTTTACTATAACCTAACAAATATTGTAGCAGCATAACAATTACTTATTGCATCTCAGTAATTATAATGTTAAGTGTAATATTGTATCAATAACTATTATATATAACAATACTGCATCTATAAGTATTGTACCAACAATTGTACGGGACAAATAAATTAAATAATAAATATATAAATTATATAACCTTAATTTCTGAGGGGGATCGTTCCACCTGTTACGTCCGCCATCTTTTCCATGAGGACGCAATAAGATCCCAATTACCTAGATTCAACAGTTATTGTTATCGTGGCGAGGGTTGGAATAAGGCCGTTTAGAGTAAATCTAGCAGCGATAAGAGTAGTTAAAGATGCTTATGGCAGCGAGGCTAAACTCGTAATCAAAGTAAACGCGGAGGAAGCCTGAAGCCGTAGGTGTTTACCAGCGAGTCATTCAAGCATTTCACTATCGATCACGGTTGAAAGCGTTTCCGATGCATAACTAGAGCAACGACATAATCCTCCGTATGAAAAAAGGAGCAATTTCCACGTGATAGACGGACAGCGACCGATTGGGTGAACGTTGCCCGGTTCGCCAACCAACATGTTTTCAACAGGAAGAAAGCACGTGGGTGCGATGGATGGCGAGAAGAATAGACGGGTTGGAAGGTCGGCGAAAGGAGCGGGAGCAATCTGTTTGTCTACAACAGACATTCCCGAAGTGAGGGTTCCCGTTGGTTAGTCGGGAGCTCCTTCTGGATGGGAAACGCGCGATATTTGGGTATGAAGAATTTTGAAACCGTATAAAGATGTTTTGTATCGAATTAATACGCCTTGTCGCGCGTGAACTCTAGATGGACGGAGAAAAATTATTATTTTGGAGGAAAGCGATTCTGGATTGTGGACATGGAGAAATTTTTCATTTTTAGATGGCGGGAGTTGGGGACTTTGAAACGATGGATTTTTGAATTGTAGGGTCTTTGGGAATTTGAAAGCACACAATTTTGGAATTTCAGGATTTTAGGATTTCAAAATTGAGGTTGTTGAAGTGTCAAATTTTGCAATATGAAATTTTTGAATATTGCATTTGGAATTTTTACATTTCAGAACTTTTCTAGGAATTTTCTAGCTTCTTGGGATTTTGGATCTTCTGGATTTTGAAATTTTAAGCTATGGGACTATTATATCTTGATTCTGTAGGACTTGCAAACCAGTTTACAATCTGGGAACATCGAGACACTGGTAATTTCTAACTTGGAACGTTGCTGATTTTTAAATTTTGAAATTTCAATGCTTTGTAATCTTAGTACTCCAGAATTTTGTGAACCATGAAAATTGTAAACCTTCCGGTTTTTCGAGTTTTAGAACTTTAAAACGATCGATGGACCTCATAACTATAGTAGTTTACGATCTTCAAACTTCCAGATTAAATTATCTTTGGATTTTGTAGTCTCGCAAGTTGCAAGTGAGAAGTTAGAAAGCTTTATGATTTTAAAACTTGCACACAGCCTTGGAATTTGTTTATTTTTAGAACTACATCGAATTTTCCATTTTCCTGTAAACTCAGGATTTTGAAACCTCGACATTAAAAAATTCTTATAACATCTCGGGACATTTGGAGCTTGAAAATCATAAAATTTCTAAACCGCACGACCAAGATCCTCGAGTTTAAAAGTTGAATCACGAGAATTTACGAACTTCGTTACTTCGACCTTTTCGAAACGGCGCACTGCAATCGCGTAGCTGGCGAAAAATGACCAATTCCATAAGTATATCCCCGTCCATAAAAGTGTAGTAAGCCGCGACGCGGAGGAAGCAATAAAGCAAGAAGACAAGGACAAGAAGAGGAGCGAGAGAAGCGAAGAGCCGCCGTTCTATCATCTAGTTTCGCGAGAACCTGAAAGAGAGACGCGCAAGCGCCCGAACCCGTTCACGGAGAAAGACAAAGAACGGTCTACCAGCAAACTATAAAGTTTTCAAGCTGCGTCGAAGAAAGAAGAAAGATAGAAATTACGGAGACACGCGGTGGACACACGGTAGGTAAAGGCTGATGGGAGGACTAACAGAAACAACGGAAGCGTGCACGCCGCGACGGGGTATTAAGGGGAGGGGGGGTTGTTTCATCGTCGTCGTAAAGAAAGAAAGGAAAGAAAGAAAGAGGAGAATCTCGCCAGAGGTTCAGCTAGAGCTCTCGCTCTATTCTTACGTATTACGTGCACGAGCTCGAACGGAGCCTTGTATTACACCATTACCGTGACAAAGAGGCTCTCTATTCATCGGCGTTCACGCGACGAGGACGAGAACACAGTGTATAGAGCGGTTACGAGTTACCCGCGTATTGGTACGTACACACCGTTCGTACGTGTGCATAATACAAACGGGACAGACGTAGATGTAGAAACGGGAGAAAAGAAGATAGAAGGGAGAGGCAGATAGAGGGGAAGGGAGAAAGAGATAGCGGTGGACAGCGAGGGAAAAAAAGACGGACGATGCTGTACTCTTATCGTACGACAGTGTTCCAACATGTGCATCGTAGCCGCACACCGACGGTGCTTTACACACGTGGCCGGCCGTACACAACGGCAACTCTCCTAAACGTACACGGAAGGAGCAACGGCTCACAAACGAGGCCTAGGCAAGAGAGCTATTTGTAATGTAATAGTGAGAGCACCAGTGGGGAAAGGGAGAGTGGAGGAAGGTGGTGGTAGGTGGAGGAGGTAGATGGTGGGAGGAAAGAGTAAGCGCAGGAAAGAGATAGGCCGAGGGAGAGCCAGCGAGAGAGTAAGAGAGAAGAGAAGAGGTGGCACTCGACGAGGAACCAATACTACGGTCCCTTTACAAACCAACTCACGAGGCTCGCGAGGCCTCCTCTCTAGCGTGAGTATTCCGCCGGGAGTTCTCGAGAGAGAGAGAACCGTGCTATTCGGACCCTCAACCCTTTCTGGCCTGGGCTCGAACCATAAGCCACGGGGCCCACCTGGCCTCTTCTACCACCACCGTCTTGCAAACGGCGCACTACCACCACCGTTTTACCATTTATCGTCACCGTGTCACCATCCTGAACCTCCCGAACGCTGGATGCTACGTACGTACACGCGTACACACGCACGCCTTTCGAACGGTATTCGTCTACCACCACCAACGAATCGCATCAACCACCACCATCATCCTTGCCGTCGTCGCCGTCGTCGTCGTCGTCGTCGTCGTCGTCGTCGTCATCGTGGTCGTCACCACCACCACTGTCTCTCGCCGACTGCCCGGTCTACCTCTCTCCGCGTTTACCTAGGACCAGACAGAGAAAGAGAGGGAGAGAGAGCGCGCGAAAGATCGTGAGAGCGACGGAGCGAAAGAACGGACGAGCGACGAGGAGAGAAAGGAAGAGAGAGAGGGAGGGAAAAGAAAGAGAGAGGCAAAGAGTAAGAGAGGGTCTCGGGTTTGCGCAAAAGTTACGACGGAGCGAGGAGCAGTGAGACACACCGCGGAGACCGGAAGAGACCCTCTCTCCCTGAAGAGAAGTCCTCCGGCTAAACGCGCGAGAGAGAGAGATCACGCCGCGCGCGAAAAACATCGTGGTGTCGGAACGGAGTGCGTCGTCTTTGCGGACACGTGTGCGCGTGTGTGCGACCCGTGGTGTGCAGTGATAGGACAAATTTCGTCGACCAGCTTCACTTTATCTTCGCGGTTTTAACCGGCGCGCGCGCGAGTCGCCGCGAGTGTCCGTCCGGAAAGGACACGTGGCTCCCACATTTCCTTCCGGGTTCCCACGGGACCGTGTCGTCCCCGTAGGACCGCTCGATCATGAACCGGGACGATACGCTTCTCGTACCGTAGTGATTTCTCCGTGCGGTCGCAGCAGCCACGTCTTCGTCGTTATCGGAGCGATCCGAGTGCGCGTTCTCGCCGAACGAAAACACCGGACACGTGCTCATCCGCACGTGCTTTCATCGACGCACGTGCTCCTCGGGCAAGTTTGGCTACGTTATTCGAACGAGCCGTCGTTCAAAACGCGAATGCTTCGAGCGTTAATCGCGATCCGAATTCTTCGATCAGCGAGTAGGTGAGATCGGTGCGCGGATCCGTGGACGTCGATAACTTGGAAGAGGACAGTTCGGTGTATAAAGGGAAGGAAATAAAAAGGGCGCGAAGAAGAAGAGACGTCAACGAGAGGAGGAGGAAGAAGACGAAGAAGAAGCTTCGAATCGAATAGCGCGACTCGCTGGTGTTCGGTTGCCACTTACGTAGCAAGCAAGAGCGAGCCGCGTTGTGTAAGAGCTGAAAGTAAAAGTTGAAACCACCGAGTTGTGCTCGCGGGAGCGCGTGCGGAGCGCGCTAAAATCCGATCCTGTCTCGTAGGCTGGGCATAGCCGAATATCTCCGTTTCTCTCTCTCTCTGTCTCTCCCTCTCTCTCCCTCTCTTTCTCTGTCTTTCCCTCGACGGCTCTCGGATTTGGTCCTACCGAAGTCGAGCCGTTTCTTTTTCGAGCCGATCGCGGCCGCCAATGACCACGGAAGGAACACGTTAATCGTCGGGGAAGCGCGTTTACCAACGAAACCAAACGGAACGAAACGAAACGAAACGGAAAACCAGAGAGAGATAGAGAGAGAGCGCGAGAAAAGAAGCGTGCAATTGTGTAACCAACAATTTCTAGTCCGTTGCCTCGTGAAATCTGTGTCTAATTTCGATCGGACGACTCCCGTTTGACGAAGAACCGGGTGAAAGAGGTCGCGCACGGTCAGTGAACACGATCCGTCCAAGATCGCCCCGTAACCGAGTCGAGAAGAGCTATGGAAACGTTCGTTACCGTGTGCTCCGTGTCGTGCGCTACGAAACGCGACCGCTCAAGGTCATCGTCGTTGGCATCCCACCGGTAACCCGCTTCCGGAACGAAGAGTACACCGCCGGCAGGATCCTCTGTCAACGCGGTGACGAATTCCAGGCCGATTTCGTGGCAAAACTCGAAGCGTCCCGCCTCGTCCCTTTGGATATAACGCTCGAAAGCCACGGCTAACGCCGCGTTCGGCCTCTACAGGCTGAGGCGAAGTTTCGTAAAACGGATTACAAAACCAGAAGAGAAAGGAGACAGAGAAAGGGAGAGGCAGAGAGGAAGAAGAGAAGCAGGCAAGCAAGTGGAAGGAGGAGAAAAACAGCGGGCTGATCCGCCGCAGGAAATTCTCCGGTTTAACGATACGCAGTTCGGTGATACGCTTTTACGCGTTGACGCGAACGTGGACGTCGTCGCGGCCGTAGGAGAAAGAGGAAAAAGAAACGGGAGCGGTAGTTCGCTGCCGAGGACACAGCCCGGTGACGGAGGACAAGTTTGAAAGACGATCCGGATGTGGCTGAATCCTGCTTGTTTCTCGCTCGCGGCCACCGCGTCACTTTTCTAATACCGACGGGGCATCGTCGTGAAGCGGATTTCCATCGATGCGACGCCGAGACCGGCGGTTCACCGCGACCCACACGCGTCCCCCGGTGACTTAAACGCCGAGAGAGATACCCCCGGCTAATATCGCGAACGCCGCTGCACGGAGACACGCGGCCGAGCGGAATTAAAAGTGCGTTTAAAAAGGTTAGCGGGATAAAAAAGGCGCGCGCGCGAAAGGATAAGAGAAAGGAATAGGAGCCACCTCCGAGTCCTTGAGAGTACCCAACGGGTAAAAGTGCCGCGCTCGGAGCCAGCCGGTTGACCCTGGCCAGCCAACGGAGCAGACCCCGTTGGAAAAAAGTACTCCACGTCGTTTTTCGTCGTTATCGTTGTCATCGTCGTCGTCTACGTCCACCAGGTGATCGCCGCTTTAACCCTCGCGATGTCATCGCGTTGATATCGGGCTACGTCTCGATACACCTTCGGTTGGACCACGTGTTGTTTCGTGTAGCACGTGCGGTTTGTCGAACACTGGTCTCGTCCTCGTCGTGATACAGGATTCTATATGCCCGGCCACCGAATCCGAAGATACGGCTCGGTTATTGTGACTGTGTGCAGACGTGGTTCTCCAGTGTGAGGTGAATACAGTGCCAACTCCGATGTTGCCTCGATTTCTTTTGGCAGCTATACCGTTTTGTTAATGTTCCACCGTATCGTCTGCGTTCCTCTACAACGTGCTACGATCTATTTCTCGTGCCGTTCGCGATCACATGCCCCGTATATCAATGTATGCCACGTGTTTACACCGTCGTACTCGCCGCCGCTATCACGGGATTTCGGGTCGTCGGCTCGCGGAGATGCTTCGTGATTCCTCGAGAGAGTTTTGAAGGGAACGACGTCGTCCAATTAGCTTTCATTTTTGGATACCGATTATTGGATAAAACGAGGACGATCAAAATCGAAAGGTAAGGATGAACCTCATCGATTTCCTTCTAATACCGGGTAATCAATATTTCAGGGCACACGATATTTACTGGCGATGCTATATACCGCGACGTTAGAGATACGATATCGTCGGGACAGTAATATCGACATAATATTATCGATACAATATTGTTAATACGATATTATCGATGCAGCGTTATGCGTACAATAGTATTGATATATTATCAGGACAATAGTAACGATGCAATATTACCGATACAACATTCTCGACGCAGTATTATCGGTACAACATAGTCGGTACAGTGTTATGAATGCGATATTATCGATAAACTATTGCCAATTCCGAAAGGTAAAGGACCGTGAAATATTGACAACCTGAAGTCCCCATAAAATATAAGAAAGTTGTGCACTGCCGACCACTTGCAATTTTTTAAGATAACTTGTACTAGTCTCGATAGAAATCTAATTAAAAAAACATGGTTATTAAAAGTTTAATACAAGT
Source organism: Coelioxys conoideus (assembly GCA_947623535.1). Lineage (NCBI taxonomy): Eukaryota > Metazoa > Arthropoda > Insecta > Hymenoptera > Megachilidae > Coelioxys > Coelioxys conoideus. The sequence goes on along the minus strand of OX392455.1, from coordinate 8,642,497 downwards.
GTATAATGACAATTTATTACATGTTCTGACGCATAATGCACGAAAGAAAGTTGTTAATGTCTTATATGTATAGTGTACAAGATACAGTATACAAGTATCGACTACAAGAAATAGTGTACATGACAGAACTATTTAAGTATCTAAAAAAGCAGAGAGACTGTTCTAAAAAGTAACTTTTTACACACTCACTACTGACGTAGTAGGTATACGTTGAACGGCTCGGAACTTCGGTAACCTTGAAGTAAAAGCCGCGAAATACGTTGCACAGAGTTTCATCGAGAAACACGTTATACGTATCAATAGAAGTTTTTATGTAAAATGCAATCAAGTAATAATAGCAGGAAAAACTAACCAGGAAAAAGTACCCCGCTTCCTTGTTTCACATTACTTGACATAGTCAATATAAAGTGTGTTTTAAAATACAATCCTCGGTAGCGCTATATTTGAGAAACCACAATACAGAAATAGAATATGTTTTCCACATTGTTACTTTTTGAAGCGAAGTCCGACGTTGGAAATAATTTACTAAATCTATTCGAAAGTGTTTAATTAACATCTAAAGTCCTCTGCACGGTATTCGGACAATTCCAGTATAATTAAAACCCAAAATACCGGAACCGAAGGGAATGTTGATAAGTTTCGAAAGCTTCGGCGGTTTTCTGCTTCGCTTCGTTCGCCACCGCTTCGAATACACGAAAACGGGAGTATTACCAGAACACTAAACCAATATTCCCTATAATTGCATGGAAGAGAGTGTAAATTGATGCGATATCATAATTGTAGGTACAAGTAGATAGATTTCAAGCTACCGGTACAAATAGATAGATGGATTTCAAGGTTGAAGTACAAGTAGATAGACAGATTTCAAGGCTCGAGTTCGAGTAGATAGACTTCAAGGTTACGAGTAGATGAATTTCAAATAGATAAGCGGACAGATTCCAAGAGCTACATCGACGACTGTAACACGTAACTTAACACGTAAATTTTATAACAGTGCCAAACAAACGAACAGTTTCGAAATTTTATTACTTCTATTTGCTTCGTTGTTCTTCGATTTTGAATTCCCGCTACTCTATTTTTTGGTGCAACACCGTTTGTGTTTACAAAGCATCGCGAGACTCAGGCGGAAAAAAAATCATCATGACAATAAACTCGTGTCATTCATGTAAAAATCAATAATTGTAACCGCGATGGCTGCCAGCGTTCGCTACACTCGAAGAAATATTGCCGAAGTGGCCGATATAACCTAGTTAGCATCGGCAGACCTAACCTAACCCAACAAATCCGGACCAGTACGTAACTCAACCACGTTAAAAAAGTCGCAAAAATTGATACCAACGAAAAGTTGTAAGTTCGTTAACTTACGATGACTCTCGAACGACGGGATCGGGTCTACAGTGACCCTGATATGCACGTAACGGATGAAACAACGATGATTTCGTGATAATTACGGATGTAAATTTTGTGAACGAGGAAGTTTCGCTAATGTGTTTCTAACGTTCAGAAAACGTTCGACTGAGGCCTCACGTAACGATGCAAACGCTTTTTCTGAACGTATAATTCAAGTTCAGGTGTTCCATGGTCGTACGGACGTTGGTTGCGCAACTGTTTTTCAGAAAAAAAAAGAAGGAGGAGGCGGTCGCGAGTCCTATGTGGTCATCAATGACTCGCGATGACGGATCGCAAAGAAAAAGCGATCTCGAGTCAAGGTCGAATCGTCAAAAGCCGTCTTTCAACCGTCGCCATTTTGTACTCGCGCGGCTATTATCTGCCGGATATATAGGGTGTTTAACCCATTAATTACCACACGTTGAAAGTATATTATTTTGTGGACGGCACTCTTTATTACAGACGAAAGTAAATTAATATAGACAGTAAGGTGATTATGTACGTGTTCATAGTGATCGTCCGGCATTCGCGGTCAGAGGAGAGTTGCCATAAATTATCAAATTGGCGCCAAAATCTTGCGTAACAACAACATTTCAGCATTTTACGAAACTTTAATCAATATTTAAAATTGCATTGGTAGAAAAAACGTAACCCATCTGAAACACGTTGTATATAACAAACATCAACTTAGCGTTTAAAATTGTTTTAAAAATAGGATTTAACACCGTTATTAAATATGTAGGAAAGATAACTTCTCGTTATACCAATATCAATCTAACCTAATATTTTAGTACTTGAAATTATAATAGAAAGAACTTAACCTTGTCCTAACCTCGCATAACCTAGCCAAGGCTGAACCAGTTAATTCGCACTTTTTAATTATGAATATTAGCAAGACTTGACAGGCTCACCGTCCAATCACAAATTCAACATCCAGTTTCAAAAAGTATAAATTAACATAAATGAAAAGATATTCGTTGATTAGTAAAATCTTTCGTCATGAAGGAAATATGTGAATCGAAATGCGATATACGACGAGGAGCATTATTCTTGTTACGTCAAATTGTGAATGAATATTGATTCTTTTGATAAACTTAGAAAACTTGTCTCCATCTTAGAAAAAATTCCAATTACGCCAATATCTGAATATTTATACTACTCTCCGCCTCATAGTCGTAATACATAAATAGTATGATATAAACAGAAATAATGATCAGGTTTTTAAGGTGAACCAGTTGAAATTCCAGGTTAATTTAACGTTCCTTTTTTATCGACAACTCGTGTGGACATTCTTTTCTCTGATTTGATGAAAAAAAGAAACTCTATCACCGGTAAGAAAGAACCGGTCCTTGATAAAATTCGGTTCTGGTGAGTGGGACGAAAAACAATTGATATTTACCTCTTAATGGCTCATTTTAATGTATAAAGATGTAATTATAAAAAAATCTTCTAAAACCAACGGATGAGAGATTTTTTTAGAATGTTTCGTAATATTATGATTCCATGATTCCTTTAAAGTTTACGATGTGAGATGTATTTAGAAATTTTGTTTAACACACTATTGTTATATTGCAACGTTCGCAAGTTGTTGCATAACTGAAGGCTGATATACAGTCAGGAATACTTTATTAAAATAAAATTACAAATTAATTAATGTTATGGACAAATTTATTAATACTGTAAAGTTAAAAAGGCTGTAAAATTAAAAATGAAGAAAACTATAGTATTAAAGATGGCCAATTTCAAATCACGAAATTTAAGTATGTCAAATAAAATCTTGAATATCATTTATTTGTAGCGTGAAAGTGAGGTAATCAAGCAACATCAAATATTCTCGGCGAAAGATAATATTCTACATGTTTCTATTGGGAAGGTAATAAAATAAAAAGGTTTTACGACTTTACATTACAGAATTCACTAGTAATTCCACGTAGACAAATTGAAAAAGTTCGAATATTAATTTTTACGAAGCGAAAGTGGAACAATCGTGCGATTTAAAATATCGTCGAGGAAAAGTGATAGTTTGTATGCTTAGAAAAAAGTAGATGTTATACAATTAGAATAAATAAGAAACTGAAAGACAAAAAGATAAAATATTTGAAAAACAATAATTATCCGTATATACAAGTAAAATGTACGATTGTAAATTTTTGTAACATGAAAGTGAAAACCGCGTGGCTCAGAATGCGACGAAAAGAAGGCACACATGTTTCAGTAAATAATACGATAAAAGAATAAATATGCGGAAGTGGTAGATACGGCGTTAGATTATAATCGAAGAGAAGTACTTGTTTCGTAAAGATAATTCGATCAACGGTCGCCGGAACGAAAATATTTTCATCGGTGTCGAGATAACATTGAGTTGTACCGTGTAACAGGCATATTTGCAAATAAATTATTGAAACAAACAGGTAAACGAACGGTTTATCGTGGTTAATATTCATGTTTAGGGAAGCCTTAACGTAAATTTCTGCCGTGCACGTGGTTCGCGAACGTGCGTTCCGTTTTCACCGGCAACACAAATATGTAATAACGAATTTCGATCGGATTTATCTTGCACGGTTACGTGGCCATTGATTGAACGCATCATTGATTCATTATAAAAGGCGATCGTGGCTCGCGCGTGCGATTAGTTAACGAGAAAACTGGTAATGAGTGGCGTACGTTTGATGGGTTGCGATATCTGTTCGAAAATAGTCTACCGGTGCCTATCGATTCACGATGATCGATACACTGCCGGCTAAATCGATCGTGAATCATGTCCAATTGATCTTACGTAAGCACGGTTTGCGTTTCTTCTCGTAATCGCGACTAACAGGTAGATCGTGCACTTCCTGATACACTGTTCATCGAACGGTGCTTAGAAATTCTTTCCAATTCTTTTCGTTTGCTGTTTAACCCTTTGCACTCGAGTGACAACTCGCATTTCATTTAATGCAACAATTTTGTATAAATAACTTCGAACTAAATTTGTAATATTATACACCCGATTTTCGAAGAAAGCGAAACAGATAGTATCGGCGATTAATGATAATCAAAATTCATCAAACTTTTCAACTGGAGATTTTATAGTTGATTTTTTCATTTATTGTTTAATCTGCATGCGAATTTTTACATTCGTTTTCTTTTTACTTTATATTAATTTATTTCGCTTTGGAAAGTTGCGGAGTGGTTGGTTTGAAAATTAGTTTTTTTTTTTGGATTAATAAAGAGTAATTTATTTTTCAATTTCATTATTAATTTTAAACAAAACGCGCATTACACATTGGTAGGCTTCGTATGAATTCTAATTTATCCGATTGATTGGATTTCTAATGATTGAAATTTTGATCACTCATCTAAAAATTCGTGTAAAGTAGAGTAAAAAGCGGATGAACACTTTTTGGAGCCCACTGTATCTTTCTAATAGAAATGTTTGCAACTGATAGGAAGAATTCGATTATCTCGAGCCAATTGTGACTAATATAATCACCGTGAGATAACTATAATCACGAGCACCGTACACCGAGTGTATGTTTAACTCGACTGCATTTTTTCTTCATACCATTTTTCCTTTTTTTGCCAACGTTACGGCAATAACAACATCCGGCAGAGCACCAACGCATAAACATATTACCTTCGTACGCTTTCGCGTATCTAATGTTGCTGTTATTAATCTGGAAAAGGGTAATCGTATAAACTCCCACATTTTGTGTAACTTTTGTTTTTCGGTGGGAGAGTTTCAATTAAAAAACGGAAACAGACTTTTAATAATTAATTGGGTAGTGCAACAATTATTCGATGTCAGATGGAAAAATCTTCAGAGAAATAAAAGAAAAGGGATGAAGAATGTTGGTGAAATTAATGAGTTACGATAATTATAATCATATTCAATTATATTCCATTCATAATGAATATAATGCAATAGGCAATTATCTTTTAATTAATTTTATTTAATTCTCTAAATAGAACATACAATTTTTGAAAAATTTCTCTCATGGGTATGCTATGCTTATAGAACTCCAAATTTGCATCTTTCTGAACTTCTAAATTCTGTGCATATGTATCTTGTAGAAATTCTATATCACTCATATGTCTTTATATCCTTCAAGGATAGGGGTGCGTATCATTTCCCTACATTTCTGTAATTCCCTATTTCTATATCTCTAGATGCATTTTTCGTATCGGAATAATGTTACACCCCTCTTACCCCGTCTTTCTTATATTTCTATTGCCCCAAATTGTCACATTCTCAGATCCTTCCTATCTCATATGACTATCTCCATATATCCCAGTAACCACATGTGTAAACATCCCTAGAGTCCTATAACCGAATATCCCAATATCCCTAGATCCCTATAACCGAATATCTAAATATCCCTAGATCAGCACGAATAAAAATCAACGAAGGAACATCGACACTAATTGGCTAACTTTTGTCAAAATTTCGATCGGCTCGTCGTTGGTCCTCGAAAAGGCGTCCAATTAACATTCGATAAAGTTAGAATAAAATGAGTAAAAGAAACTCTCGTTTTGAATGCGATTCTATGTCCCCAACGTTTTCACCTTCCATTATACGTCCACGGGCTCGCTCCCTTCTCTATGTATTCCTTCGTCGACGATAAGACGGGTTATTAAGAAGCGATTTCGCGACGCAGACGCCTCGGATTGGCCGAACGCTTTCGATGTGTTAGGGCACGTTAAATGAAGTTGCAATTAAGAGAGCTAAAAGCTACGCGGCTGACTATGCTTCTCAAGGCCTCGGGCCTCGCCAGAGCGTACTTCCGTTTTTGATTAGCTTCCTCTTTTCCCACATCGTCCTCGTGGTTTCTTCTCTCTTTCTCTCTCTCTCTCTTTCTCTATGTACACCTTCCCACCCTCTGTCCACCTCCTCTCTACGAGTACTCTTTCTCTTTCCACTCTTTATTTTTTTTTATTCCTCGTCTGTTTACTTCGTTTCCTCTTCGCGCCTCTCCCTGCACGCTCCCGGCTCCCTTTATCTACGCCGGCGTTATCTCGCACCGTGGGAATCCGCGCGTGCGATTCGCGCCGCGAGACAGAACAACAAGAAAAACCTCCTCGGCTACCGTCTTTTCTGCCTTTGCATCTTGATAGCGAACACTCGAACAGATTCTTTGGGGCTAACATTCGAACGGTAACACTTTATAAACACCCTCCACGCTGAATGATCGTCGGTTTAACGGATATGCAAAAGCGATAAGCTTCTTTCGGGATTTTATGGAGGACGTTGTTTAAGGAGAAATGGTTCTTTTGGGGAAAATTTAGTCGGATTTTCAAGTTTTGGTGGCTCTTATGGAATTTACGGGTGTAAACGAATTTGTTTTTCAACGGTTGGGAACTTGATTGGAGAATGTGGAATTAGATTAAGTTTCAGCTACAGTAGAGTCGCGTTATATTGGCGATGCAAGAATACTGTTAGGTGATTTCACTATGAGATGCTTCCATATTGAATGTTTGGGAATTTGTATATTTGGTAATTCGTGAAAGCTGGGGCTCTGGGAATTTAGGGATGTGTGAATTTAAATATTTGGGAATTTGAGAATTTGAGTAGTTGGAAATGTGTAAATACAAGAATTTGCAAATTTAGAAATGTGGAATTTGTGGCTTTGAAAATTTTCAAATTTGGAAATTTGTTAATTTAGAAAGTTAGAAGCTTGAAAATTTAGGAAACTTGGACTTAAAAATTAGTAAGTTTTATAATTAAAAAATTTATAAATATGCTGATTCGAAGATTTGAAAAGTTTAAAACTTGCAAGGGACTAAGATTCTGGAAGAGTCTTGAAAGTAGTGAAATTTTCAAATTTATATTTTACCCGCTACGATCTTCTATAAATGCACATTAATGAGAATAATAGAATACACGTGTATGATAATACAATAAAGGTAATAGTTCTAATTGAAAATTGCAATGGCATTCACACATTCTATGAAGAGATAAATGTTATAGCGATGTGTCATTTAATTATCGTTTTGTGGAATGCAAGGTTTTATTAAAGTGATCGAACATCTGTTTCGGTCATATGATCTATTACTTCTGGTATTCGTTGGAGGAAAAGTAGATCTGCGACTTCTACTTTTTCCTTTAATGAAACGTCACATGTATACATATGAATTATATTCGTGCATAAATGTCAATGTCAATATTTCAACAATACACGTTTCCACTGTGCAAAATGTTAAATTCAACGCAAAATATAATTTATTAATCTTCAAATTGAAGCTAACTTAATCTAATACCCAATTTTATCATTGAAATCTATTTGCACGTGTTTAAATATCGAATATAATTTAAATTATCTCTGAGGAATAATAATAATAATAATAATTATGTTGTGTTAGGTTATGTTAGAGTTAGGTTAAGGAAAATAGAAATTAAATTTTAGAAGAAACCTCGTTCAAAATAAACCCACGCTGCACACTAATAAATTTACCCTAATGGATGCCTTTAAAAATAAAATATTATAACACAATTTTATTAATATCTCAATGATGCATCGATAACACGCGAAACTTCAAATAACACGCAAATTCATTCTTAAAACGCCATAGTCGAACTTGAATGACTGGACAAAATGAATAGGCAAAATCGAATAGAATGTACACCTATTCGTAAAAGATTCGAATGTCACGGAGCATAAGTTCAAATTTGCTCGCGAGATACACGACGCCATCGCTACTCGGGCACTTTCACTCGAGCCGTGTGCTTCGCCGAATTGGCAGATACGATTACACACTGGTCGGTGAAATTTCTGTCGATTACGTGAAACACGGTTTGTTCGATCTTCTCCGCAACGACAAGAAGAAAGCACGTAGCGTTCACCTGGAAATTCGTCTGATAAAGAAAGCATAGCTGATCGATCGAATCGATATTACCAAACGGAAAGAACGTGTTTGATCGTATATGTCGCAACCTTGAATACTCGGGTTTTAAGAGGGAACCTACAATTTAGTCACGTACATTCGTTCGATTATGAAATATTTGTCAGGGTATCATCCGATAGAATACATACCGTTCACATTCTCGGGGCTTCGATAACTTTTGCGAAATACGTGTAACTGAATCCGTTTAACGACCGATAGTGGTCCCACTATTGTGGGAATTTGTCTAATTTGGTCGATTATTGTGTAAACTGTACATGTTTCAAGATTTGACGCTTGAACAAATCAAAGCTGGAACGTGTGAAACTGTTTGTGATTGTTTTTAAATTTTTATGTCTAAGATATTAAATTTGATTCCCTATGTTATTGTATGTTTTATTGAAATCTGTAAATGATAAATATTTGCTAATTTTTTAATTAAGAAGTCAACTTGCAATTTCACTTTTAAATGAAAGTTTCGGTGTGTTCGTATTTTTATATAGATGTATTAATTAATGAAGTCTCTTGTAAATCTACTATGCATTTCTTTGTTCGTTGTAAAACAACAGAATTCTGAATTTTTCTCATTTCGAAATTCATAATTAACTAGATTTCTAAGAATTAATATCTACAATAAATTAGACAGATTTCTGAACCACAAATCTCAATGTCCATTTTCTCAACCTTCAAACCACTAAGTTCGCAAATTTTGAAATTGTCACGTTCCTAGATTCCCAAATCTCAAGAAGTCCAAATACCCGTGTCTCCAATTTTCTAGTTCTTTAAATCTCTAAATTGCCAAATCACAAGATTTACAAATACCAACATTTCCAAATTCTGTCGAATTCCTACATTTCCACATACCTAGATTCCGTTGTTCCATGACCCACGTATCCCTAGATTTGGTAATTCCTAGATCCATATGACTACAAATTCCCGACCCCTCGTATCTCTAAAATCCCATATCATAAAATCCGAAGTTCCAAATGTTCCAAAGTACCGAATCCATTCGCCGGATCTCGAAATGTAGAAAATCCCTAGGAATCGGCACACGACGGGAACTTCTTCCATCGTTGGGATATTTTTCGTAGGAAAGGCAGATTTGCTGTTGACTGTACATTATCATAGCGGCGTGGGGATTTGCTCGTTCTAACAGGTACTCGCGATCGGCTGGTGGTATTTTCCTTGCTTTCTGGCCCGTTCTGGCTCGTGGCGATTGTAAATCTTGAGCTGTGGGCCCCCGTGGCCCGAGTATATGGCGAGCAACACCGACTCGCGAGTATATACGTCCGCCAACCCTTTCTACCTTCCCTTTCACTTTCATCTATCGTGTATACTCGAGGCCCCTTCAGGACTTGCCTTGCTTCTCGCTCGCTTGCTCTCGCTTTGTTTCGCTCTTTTCCTACCTACTTACTCTCCGCATGTGAGTACGTACGTACGTACATACCGTAGGAAAAGAAAAGGAGAAAAATCGAGAGAAAATGTATGCCGTGTGCAACGAAAGAATTGTTTCATTGCGGTTCGGGCTGGCCTTGAATCGTCCCGGATTAATTTAATGTCTGGTATCGTGGATACGATGATCGGTGAAAATATTTCCTGGCAAAGTATGCTGGTAATTTACTCGCTTTAATAGTGCGTGTATAGATCCGTTGAAACGAGGATCGATTCGAATTTTTGGGAGAAAGTTTAACACAATGGGAGAATATTTGACACAGGTTTTTCACAGAAAATAACGAGTAATTTGTTTTGTTTCTTGCTTAGCGGTGTATGTAAAATTTATAGCGATAGAGTACGAAATTTAGTGTGCGAACAAAAATTTGTAGCTTGCGTTTGCTTTTGCAATGGACGACGATATTGTTCTACGAATTTTTTATTGTTTCAGTACTTCATTGTTTTGTTATTTTGTTGTAACGTTATTCAACTCTACTGTTTTACTGTTTTGTTGTTACATTATTCAACTGTTTTACTATTCAGTTATTTTATTATTTCACTAATTTATAGCTCTGCTGTTCATTTATTTTACTACCCATTGCTGTGCTATCGTTTTACTTCTTTTGCATTTATATTTTGTTTGTGTTCTGTCTCTTTCAATAACACGATGCAACTGCTACTTATAAAGTAATAAAACCTAACAGACTCGTATGGGTATAACAAACCTTTGCGTATTTGTGACAACCAAGGTATTACGACAAACGCTATAAAAGTGTAAGTAAGGTCACAGAGAGCGTGCCAGCTTCTTTAGAATACGCGATCAAACGAGGGTATCTTTCTTTTTAATGCACGTTCAATGCACGTGAAATTGTATGTAACGTGTGCTGTAACAGAAGTATGCAAAGCAAAAAAAAAAAGAAGAAAAAATAATGTAAGTTAGTGACACGGTGAGAAACGTCGTCATTGTCGTTCGTAGCCGTTGGTTTCCTTTGTGTGCTTGATGAAATATGGCCGGCCGAGGTGGCGAGTCTTTCATACGACAGTGAAAGTGTCCCAATTTTCTGCAGAGAAAGAGTTTCCGAAAACGTTAACGGTAATACGAGGACACGGGTAGCCATTGTCCAATTTACTGTTAGAACCTGTTGTTGCCTTGAACAAATATAGAAACGTGCCATCGAAAAAGGAGTTATGATCAGTCAACAATGGACACGTAATGTTTGCGCTGTATAATGCGGTATTATATCACGCACTATATAATATGACATATAGTATTACTTCCCGTATAAAATTGTATATTATCGTACATAATATTATTTTTATTATATTATATGGTTTATAATAATTACATGGTATATTACTATATTGTGTTGTACGTTATCTGGAGTATTGCTATTTTATGGAGTTGATAATACTGATATAACTTTGTAATTAATATTATAAATAATATAATGTTACAGTATAAAGTAGTAGACCAGTGAACTAAACTTAGCGTGATACTATTATAGTTTAATTATGTGGCAGTATGGTATAATAATACAATAACTGTACAATAGAGTGATATAATAGCAAAATGATTTGGAAGTATACTGATATTACAACGTGATAATAATTATTACACAATATAATATACTCTAATATCCAATACCTAATATTAATAATGATACTATAATATAACAAAATTGTAATATTCAAAAATTCCATGGCACCTGACATTTGACAGATAAAATTAAATAAAAGTTATAAGAGCAATCAGCTACGGTAAATTTTGTACCTAAAAATTAAGCGTAAAATAAACATTACATTATAGAATAGCAGAAAATTAAAATAACAATTACAGTATCGTAACGCATGACGAGAAGAAAGTCCACAGAAATTGTCCATCGTATCGAACGGATGGTGTAAATTTCTATGACGATAACAATAATAGGTCAGCGTCTCACAGAACCTTTCTGCCGTTTAGCATAATTGCATTTTCGTTTTGCAATGATAAGTTGTTGCAATCGGTAACTTCTATCGCCGTTTTGCTGTCTGCGTTCGAAGGTATAAGCCTCATTAAAGATCATGACTGTCCTCGTTGTTATACATAATTTTATTTTACCACCAGGTGTAAATATCTGTAATCGTTATTATTGCTCCATCGACGATTAAATTACTTTCCTCTCGGACCTTCGATTTCGGGCACTTTTACTTTCGTACTAATAAAATAAATACTTAAGCGAATATCATCAATGGATAAATAAAAAAGTTAATATTTATTGTTTGACCATGCACATTATTAACATTCACTTGTTCATTTGTTTCATCATATATTTCAGTCACATTTATTAATTTAAACGTATATTAAAATTGTTATATATATTTGTAATAAATTAATACAATATTGTATTAATTATATACCATTCACCAAGAAAATTATTATGAAGACAAGGAAGACCTTTGCATAAATAAAATGAAATAAATCTTAACATTACCCTCAATTAAAGTCATAACTGCAATAGCAATGAATAAAAGAATAAATAAATTGAAATAATAAATCTATACGACATTATTAAAATTATAATAAATAACCTTAATTAACTGAAATAATGCAATCATTAACACTTTCTCACACATCATCCCTTACTAATTATTTATTAAATTTAACGCATAATCAGCGTATAATTAATTGCATAATTATTTATTTCAAGTATCCATACAAATTGATGAATATGATGATGCTTGGTATGTATTCAATCTGGATAGTTCTGGTGTTAATCAGAAATTATAGAACAGTTAGGTGATTCCCAATGCTCTTGCACACCTAACCGACAGCGTAATTTCTCCTTCGCCATTGTTGCTCTCAAACAATCTCGCAATCGACCTCTCTCTTTCTCTCTTGTAACACGCTAATCATCCTCGGAGCTTGTTACGTTCAGTCGACCCACATATTGAATTTCGTTCTGCTTACTTTCGTTCAAAAATACTAATTCAATTACTTGATAAACCAATTCAGTTATAAAAATTTGAAACTCTGATTAACACATACAAATGGTCGTCAAAGCGTCTCTAGCAAATTTCACTTTTCCTGATTTCCAAATTTTTTACTTCGAAATTATGGGATTTATAAAGTCAAAATTTCAAAATTAATAAATTCTGAAATATACGTGAACTCAAATTGATACATTTTTTGATTCATTAATCACTAGATACATTGTTTCTTAAAATCCGTACATTCTTGAATTCTTCTGTCCTTAAATCTTTAATACCAAAAATTCTTGACAGTCTAAATTCCTAGATCTCTAACCCCCTAAATCCCTAAACTCCAAAATACCAAAGCAGCAAAATAACTGCAACCGTAGATCCTTATATCCCTAAATTCCTAAACTCCGAAACCTTTAAATCCCCAAACCTTCAAGTACTCAAACTCTCAAACCCCAAAATCTTCAAATACCCAGATTCCCAAATCCCCAAAAATCTTCAAATACTCAAATTCTCAGATCCCCAAATTTTCAAGGTACTCGAAAATTTCCAGATTTTCAATTTCCAGAATTCTGAAATTACCATCTCCTCCGATTCACAAATCTCCAAATTCGTAAATAACCAAAAATAAGAATAACTCGTTCAAGTCGAGAATTCAAAATCGGATCCTTCCGTTGGGTAAAAGAAGTCTAAGTTACACGCGAGCGTGCACACATTAGCGACAAGTCCCCACCCACATCATGAGATCACTCCGATTACGTAAGTGTCCAGTCCTCCGCGGTGTGAACGCGCATTAAGAAGGTATCGTGTAGCACACCGCATACCGCACCGGTGGACGTTGAATTCGCGTTGTTCCAACGGATAGTTCTCCACTATGCTAGAATTTCGAGGGAAAGGTGTACATATCGGTCGATTTCTTTCGGCCGAAAGTCGACTTTCCACGATTCGCTATGGCCCCAGTTTCGACTGTTCATTGTGTGAGTAGCGCGACCGACGCGTAATCACGGTGAACAGTGTCGAAGTTCGATGTGGATAGTGAAAGGATGAAAAACAGAATGAATTTCTATAGTCAGCCATGGGTATATACAGGGTGTCCCACACGAACGAGACAATATAAATGTACGATTTGTCTACTCCCCGGGACAGAATTTGGCGATCTAGGGATCTGGAGTTCTGGGAATTTGGAGATTTGGGGATATGCGCATTTAAAGATCTATAGGTTTTGGGATTTGGGGATTTGGAGATATAAAGGTCCACAAATCTGGAAATTTGGCGATTAGGAGATTTCAATAATTGGAGATTCGAAAATTTGGTGATTTGGAGATTTCGGGATTTGGAGATATAGATGTTCACAAATCTGGAAATGGGGATTAGGAGATTTTTAAATTTTGAGAATTGGAGATTTGGGGATTTGGGATTTGGGGATATACATAGATGTTCACAAATCTGGAAATTTGAGGATTTAGGGATTTTAAGATATGGGGGTCCACAAATCTGGAGATTTGAGAATTTTTGGATTTCCCGATTTGAAGATTTGGGGATTTGAGAGATCCACGAATTAGGAGATTTCGGAATTTGAAAACTTAGAGATATGGGAAATTAAGGATTACGAATTTCGGATTTTGCGGATTTGGTGATTTGGAAATACACTATGTTAATAACACAGAAACTCGAAAACATTTGAATTTACTAACATAGGTACCTGGAAATTTGAAGATTTAAAAATCCAAGAAGTTGAAAATGTAGAAATTGAAAAATGTGTTTATTCGAAATTTCTGAATAGAAAAGTATAGAAACTTCAAAATGGTAAAACTGTGAACTCCAACATAAAATATGTTAGACGAATAGTATCGTCCTGAACCTTAGGGTCCAGCCGACCTAACTACGGCAGTGGTCACAGATCACCATAGCCTCACGGTATACAGCTCGTTAATGTCACAACAGGTCTGACATTAAACTTGAATCGATACGAAGATCAAATTTTCCGATGTCACTAGAGACAGCCAGTGGCACAATGGCGCCTGGGACGAGATTCACGGGTACATAACACACGATCGGCCGCAACGTCGGTTGCATAATATTTTGAAAAGTGTACGTAACGTGTGTCGGAAGTCGTCGTTAAGTCCCGGCTACAGTTCTCGTCACGACTGACCAAGCGTGAACAAACAAACGAACGATCGACCGATCGGTTTTGGATCACCTACTCGCTTTGAATTTCGTTCGCTCTCGTTGTTCCTTCCAACCGTTTATTTACCTCTTCTTCTCTTTCCTTTCTTCTTTTTTTTTTTTGTTACGTACGATGACAACGACGAGGCTCGCCATTTCCGATTGACAATCGTAACGAGCCACGGGGAATAATTATTCAAGGCTACGGTGTGTTGCAACTGTATCGGCTGGCTAGCTATGCCGATGAAAGTCTCGTCGAGTTCGAAACAACTTCGATCCGTACACGCGCGGACATACATACGTACACATCCGTAGATAGGCTTTAATAGAACGCTATACTTTCATGAAAACTCGTACCACTTGTTTCTTCCATTGACATCGGACGGAAAAACGTATCGAGCCTCGAAGGCGCGGCGAAGTGAATACGGGTTACGTAACGCTTCTCCTTCATAATGAATTCTATTTTCAAGTTAAAACTGCAATCATTTCATTTTTTAGTTTAAACGGTACAGAGACGAGAAACCAGTCGAACAATTTTAATAATGACGCACGCGTCGGGGAACAGTTCGGGCTATTTTAAGAAAACGATTGCATAGGACGTATGCAGAACCGGGCAACTCGGTGCCCTTATTATGCCAATCACCGAACAACGCATGCTCCAAAGGGACAAAATATGTGACTCTGCGATTTACGGACTGACGGTCAGTTTTTAACAGTTTCGTGATAACAACTTTGCTTTGGGTAGTACAGTACCGTGACATAGTGTTATAGTATAACGATGTCGGTCCTTATTAGGTGAAAATAGGTTGTGGATTCGGTAGAAAATTATAATATAATACCATTCAAGGCTAACTTTCATGTTTTTAATACCATAAAATGATGAACTTTTTAACTTACAAAACGCCAAACTTTGGAATTTAAAAATTTTTAAATTTCTTAAATTCCTGATTTCCTCAAATTCCTCATATTCTCTAAGTTTCGTAAATTTCATAAATTTCATAAATTTCATGAATTTCATAAATTTCATAGATTTCATCAATTTCATAGATTTCATAGATTTCATAGATTTCATAGATTTCATAGATTTCATAGATTTCATAGATTTCATAGATTTCATAGATTTCATAGATTTCATAAATTTCATAGATTTCATAGATTTCATAGATTTCATAGATTTCATAGATTTCATAGATTTCATAGATTTCATCAATTTCATCAATTTCATCAATTTCATCAATTTCATCAATTTCATCAATTTCATCAATTTCATCAATTTCATAGATTTCATGGATTTCATGGATTTCATAGATTTCATGGATTTCATGGATTTCATGGATTTCATAAATTTCATGGATTTCATGAATTTCATGAATTTCATGAACTTCATCAATTTCATCAATTTCATCAATTTTGTTAATTTCATAAACATCATCAATTTTATAAACATCATAAACTTCCTCAAATTCCTAAAATTTCATAACTTTCTAAATTCCCGAAATTTTCAAACAGTCAATCCACGTGACCTTTAATGGATACCTGAATTCAAAGCGGCAACATAAATGTTATTTTAATCCATCGTGACACCGGGGGAATGCGGGAGAGTTCAAGGTTCCTTTTGTAATAGCGCAGATGATTTATTGAATTTAAATGTTAATATTTTGCATCATATTTTCTAAAAATAGCGGAACTAAGACCAGACAATGTTGAGAAAGTATTCTCCGATTTATGTACAAAATATGTATCATAAAAATAGAAAAAATTAATTAGACATAATTAATATTTCAATTATAAATAGACTATCAGTATTCGCATTATCGACAAATTGTAAATAATATCATATAAAAATCAGAAACAAAACTGTGAATAAATTTTGTACACATTTTTAATCTATTTCTTCTTGATACAGTAACTTCCTCACAATCTACAAGCAATATGTTGTTGCAAAACTCACTGTTATTACTATTATCACAAAGCAATGCGATAGTAGAAGTACATATCGTCCCATAAATTAAGAAAAGGAAGATAATTTTTAAAAACCGTGGATTTAAACAGTCCACTCTACCATTATCAAGTCAGTCACGTAACCTATTAACCAATCACCACTAACCTTATTTCTTTGTATACTAATTGGTGTAGTAGTAATCGAAAGTCGTCTTTCTCGATCATTATTTCTCATAAACGATCATGCATTTCGTCGAATGACTCTATACATTTTCATGCCATAGCATCCTCTTTTAATTTGTCAGAGATGACTCAAATTGGTGTTTTCCCGTTTGCGACCCACGCGCGCGAGAAAAACGAAAAGTGCCCGCGGGCAAAGAGCCCAAAATGCACGTGAAATGCATACAGGGCAAGATGAGCCATCTCGCGCAAAACGTTCATCATCGCACGACATTCTTTGCTTCCGCTTGACTCATTTGTACGCGGTAACAAGGCCAAGCCAAAAGCGGCGATCTTGACGTTATTGAAATATGCCTGCAAGGCGAAGCGATTACAAAGTGGTAGTTACAAAAAGGTGTGTTCATTGATAGAAAAAAACACGCGCGTATCGATGCATTTTACTGCGTTCTGAACAGCATCGTATTTTGTCTCAGGTAGAAATGATCGTTTATCGCCAGCGCTCATGAATATTTCAAGAATCGTGATAACGCTCGATCGTTCGAAAATTTTGTTCGGTGTCACGTGACGCGCGATTTCGATATTTAACTCGTCCATGGTATTCCGTTTTTGTACACTTTACCGAAAGGTTACGTTGGATATTAAATTCCCGGGTTTTTCGATGTTTTGCGAATGGCTGCCAAAGTGAATGTATAAAAGAAATATAAAAGTGTATAATGTAAGAGAATGCAACTTTTAGAAAGATATAAAACATAGATATATGAAAATATACATTACTATATAAATAAATATGTCAAATATATACAAATATAAGTTACAAAAATATAACAATAAAAAATACAAAATATAACAGTACAGAAAAAAAATGTATAAAAATATAGAGTAGACAAAAACATCAAAATATAAATTACAAGAATGTGACAATATAAATTACAAAATAAAAAAGTATAAAAATATGAAATACACAGTGATATAAAAATAAATTACAAACAAAAAAATTGAAAACACTTAAACAATTTAAAACAGGACATAAAGAATAATGCATACAATTTCGCTTAAATATAGCAAAAAGGTTATTAACTCGAACGATATGCTGTCGAGCTGAAAATAACTAACAGGACTTTAATTATTAACTGCGCCCATGACCTGTCATTTTTCGTAACGAGATAAAAATGTAGTTCAAGTTCGAACCTACCGCTCGTTCCTCACAACAAGATGGCGGTCACCTAGTTCGGAACCAGGCACGCATAACAAACAAGAAAATCTCGATTCCTTCAAAAATAAACGCATAACTTTCATAATTCGTTTAATATAACTTTCACCAGTGACTCATGCGTACGTGCACCCAAATATAACCCTATAAGACCTTACAGATCACAAATTAAGTTGCGAACCAGATATAAACAGCCCGGCAAAAAAAAAAAAAAATGATCGACGGTAATCGATGCGTTTCCCTCCGCCTTCGATCCGTTTAATACCAAAACGCGTCGGAGTAATAACGAACAAGACGGGAAGATATTACGTATGTATAACGAAGGAACAAGGTGAAGAAAGAGAGAAGAACGCTCCTGATTGCGTAATACGAATGCACGCATGTATCTCGCGTATATGCTCCTGTATGTGATCCGTATGTAGATCTTCTAGGTAGTGAAAGGTCATCCGTTTAATAGTTCTCAATCGTGGCTATATATGCGATCGAATCTCCGACGACCGATGACTAACTTGCAAAGGCATCGACGAACCAGAACGCGAAGTATATATGTACATATGTATACATATGTATACGGTGCATCTGTCGATGCGTAGTAAAAGGTACAGTCGATGATGCCAGGCTTTGACATTGAACGAATCTAAATCTCGGTGGTGATACTAATTTTCCTCCGACTCTTTCGCTGAATATTCTCGCGTCATCGAACTACCAGAATCTCTCTTGTTTCTTGCTAAATAACGATCACCGAGAAGTTACGTGTATCGTTTTTCACGCGGTAAATGTAACCATATGAAACATCTATGGCAATGGACAGGTGGGACACTTTCTCTGGAGCCAGAGTGTAGGGACATTTGCAATTTTACTGGTATTAACGATTTATTTATGGTCGGGTGCCGCAATGCGCGTATTATCGAGAAGAAATATGTGACGCCTGTCTTGTATCGACATATTTGTACATTTTTAGATGCTCGGACGTATATAGATCTTGCTGGATATATATCTTGATCAAACTCGATATCTTCAGGTGCTTATATTGAAAAATTCTTTTCTATCCATAATCTTGGGTTACTACATTTCTATTATATCCTTGTACATGTATGTTCAGAAATTCCAATATGATGAAATCTCTGTGTCTCCAAATACCTACATATATCCCCAAATTTCTGTATATTCAAATCTCTGTATTCTCAATTTCATACACCTCCACATCATTAAATTTCTATATTTCCGAATACCTATATTACCAAATCCCTATATTTTCAAATTCTCACATCCCCGAACTCTTGTGCATCCAAATCTCTATCCCTCCAAATCCCCATATTTCCCAATTCCCACATCCCCAGGTTTCTATACCCGGAAATCCCATATCCCAATTCTCTACATGCAAAATCCCAACATTCTAGATCCCCACATCCCAAATCCCTACATCCCAAATCCCTACATCCCAAATCCCTACATCCCAAGTCCCAACATCCCAAAACCCTACTCTCCTACGACCCTACATACGTGGCTACATCCCTACGTTCCTATATCCTAAATCCCTAAATCCCTAGATACCGAAATCTTTACAGAGCTGCGTATCGTTCTCATCAATCATCAATAACATCGTTAATATTACAAATTCGGACAAATCCCTTCCTACACATATTTCCAAAAAACTTGGAAAAAATCTACTTGTTTTAAAAAGTTTGGATAGGAATACTTCGTCGATTGTATGAAATGCAATGGCAGGCAGCAATCCACGCGCAATTAAATGAAGCGATCGTGTGATCAATTTCTAGTGCCTTCTCACGAAACGGAAAATACGAGCGAAATTATCGGCGTTTATCGTTTGTTACCAGTTCTCTAAGGCTCGTAACAGCAGCTATCGCTGGCATTAGTGGTAGCAGAGGGCACGAATGCCCTTTAGATTATGGGTTAGAAGAGGAGGGAACGCGATGCGTTCAAGAGAGGCGTACGGATCGTTTATTACATAAGAGAACGCAGCGTGGAGACGCGCGTGTCGCGGCATAAAGGCTGATACACACGAGAAGGCACCACACACACGCGCGCACGCGTGAATCTAGCGTCGATGTAAGGGGAGAAAGGACGAACATCGACGATCACGAGACAGCAACGTTGCCAAAGTCTATGCAGAAATGGTTTTTTTTTTCTTTTCTCTTCGTCATCCTTTTTGTGTTGATTCTACGTTCCACTGACGCCCTTAGCGCTTTCAGGGCCCCGAGGCATTTAGGGCCCAGCGATTATACTTTGGCATTGTCGAATTTTCAAATTTATACGTTCTCGAGATGGGAAACTTCTAAATTCGTAAGTTGCTCGATTTAGAAAATTAGAAAGTGTAAAAGTTACCGATGTAGAAGTTTTCGTATTCATGAATATAGAATTTACAAATTAATGAGTGTAGAAATTTGTAAGAGTAGTACTTACAAATTTGTAATTGCAAATGTTTGCAAATGTAGAAATTACAAATTGACGAATGAAAATACTTGTGAACGCAGAGTTTACATATTTATAATTGTGGGACCTACAAAGACATAAATGAAATTTGCAAACATGGAACTCACAAATTTACAAATTTACAAATATAGAAATTTACAAATTTAAAAATCTTTTATGTTGGTTTTAAAATTTGATTTCATAAATTTACGAACATAGAAATTTTCAAATTGAAAAGTGTTCCAGTTACAAATTCTCAAATTTCGATATCTTGAAAATGGCGCATTTGTCAAATTTACAATTTGCAAAGTTTCGAGCGTGATATGAAAAGATCTCTTTTCGAATCACAAATTACTAAAGTATCATACGTGGCAAATGGCTAATCAATCAAATTAATATAGTGTCGAATATGCTGCGAACGTTTGCCACGGGGCCCGTGACACCTAACGACGGCCATGTTCTATGAAATCGCTGTTTCGTCGTATTTCCGCGTTTCCACGTGATCCTGCGGCTACGGAGCTCCACGCATCCTTCTCGTTACGCAACTACTCAAAAGTATCCGACGTACAATATTACGTCTGACATCATATTTATCCTGGAAAGATCGATCAGCTGCTAGCTTGAGATGAGAAAACAAGGTCGAAAGTCGAACGTTTCTGCATCCCACTGTTACCCTTGGCCTCTGCAAAAACTATAAAGCGAAATGCAAACATATAATGAATAAAAAAACTCAATTATACAAAAGTTGCCTTTCTTGCGGCTGATTTATCTGCTCGAAACAAAAATGTATTTTTTACAATTTTTTAGTGATATCTGACATTTTGTCGG
Organism: Coelioxys conoideus; assembly: GCA_947623535.1. Lineage (NCBI taxonomy): Eukaryota > Metazoa > Arthropoda > Insecta > Hymenoptera > Megachilidae > Coelioxys > Coelioxys conoideus. The sequence goes on along the minus strand of OX392455.1, from coordinate 8,621,103 downwards.
AGAATTTTCGAATGTTCAAACTTGTAGTTGCAGTGTTTACACATTCGAGAATTTGGAAGTTAAGAGGTTTTGATACCGTGAAATTTTCGAGTTTTTCAAGATGTCGCATTTTAAAACTAAGAAATTTGGTATAGCTATAAGTGAAATGGCTACTTGTTAAATTACCACATATTATATCACCATTTATTGAATTGTTGCTCGATATGTGACCATCAATTATCTTACCATGTACTGAATTATCACTCGTTCTGTGACTCTACATTTCCATATTCTAGTATCATTTAATCTTCACATTCATAGATACCCATATACCGAAATCTACATATCCCCAGAGCATTTTATCCATAGATCCTATTATCCATAATATCTCTAGATCCTTGCCATCACATATTCCAGTACCCCTATATTTCACCATTCCCATATTTTAATATCCCCAGATCTCAACATCCATACACCCCAATACTACATCCCTAGAACTTCGTAATCCTGTATCCCAAATTCACCATATACTTCGACTTCCGAATCCCCACATCCTCGAATCCCTACACTCCCACCATTCCAAATTAAAAATTTTAATTGTCCCAAATCCCCTTAATGTCACCATTTCAAAATTCTAAAATCCTCCATTTCTCCCAAGTTTCTACATTTCCAAGATTCCTAGATTCCCAAATATCCAACGTTCCTAATTCCAAGTCTCGATGACCAAACACCCGAGTTCTCGAATCCGTCGAAAAATGGACGAGCGCGTCCTCCGGTCCCCTAATTACCAGAATTCCATAGGGAGCCCCGTACCTGCTCCCGTGCCACCGCGTTCCTGCCCAGATCGGTACATCACGAACTATCCAGGGATTCCCGAATATTTCGCGGAAACTTGTTCCAGAATGCCCGCGGCGCTGCACTCGATTGCCCCATAGAGCGAAGAAGTGCACGCGTGCGCGCGTAACAAGCATGCCCTTCAGATCTACAATGATGGAGCGTCTATTAGAGGAGGCGATTGTTCTTATATAATGAATGGATCATGTAACTAGCCGCTTCGCGGACTCGCTTCGCGGAACGACAGACAGACAGAAAGAGAGAAAGAGAGAGAGAGAGAGAGAGACGAGTTAGGAGGGGCGGGAGAGTGAAAAATAGAGAGAGAGGGGGGGTGGGGGGAGGAGGAGAGGCGAAGGAGAGGGAGAGACGCCTTCGCGCGTACACACACAAGGCCATACACGCGTGTGTCGTGTACATTCGTTCGCGTGTGTATACCTGGGAAGAGTGTGCGCGACCACGTACCAGTTAGAGTCGGCTAGGTTGGTACATAAGTGCAGCTGAAAAGGCTTTTTACTTTCTGGCCTTGAGCGAAATGTATCCGGTGACTCGACGACCGCCGATCGGCCGAGGGAACGACAGAGTTCCCCTACGTCCGAACGTATATCCTCAGCGTTCTCTTTTATTGTTGCCTTTTGACGCGTGCTCGCTCTATATTGCCCCGCCATCCATCACGCAACGTTCACCGCTGTCCAATTAATTATATACACCTTTCTTTCTTTCAGCGCTCGACGGACGGCCCACGTGAACTTATGTTTTTCTGACTTCCTCAGACCACGCATTTTTACGCGGACTTTTATTGGCCTTTAGGTTTACAGTTTTATGCGCGATCGGGCTCTTTCCCGTCGTCGGTGGCGATACAGCGTGTCGAAACCGCGATTCTGCTTTTTAAATGGTATTTTTTGGGAATATCGTGGCCGCGGGAATGGCAAGAAAGAGTTTTCCGTGGAAGGTGATGGCGTGGTATGTTCGGAAAGTAAAGAAAAGAGATCCTTAAATGCCTCGAAAGGTTTTCAGCTCAAAGGCAAAAAAGAAGAACGAAATATGTATGTTAATTCTGTTAGGTTACATTTTGCAACGGTGAATACTTTATAAATTATCACACTCTTTATAAATACTAAGAAAATTATACCAGTTTGTATAATTTTATCGAACGTAGTGTTGATTTAATGAAACTGCAACGCTTTAAAGTATTCATACGTGTTTATTTAATTCATCACTGGCTAGAGGCGAGGAGAACTTTTATTGGTGCAGTAAGGTAGTCACTTGTATCGTTAATTTGCGAGAATAATAATTCGAGTAGATTTGTACGAGTCTGGTAAGTTGGTTGATGGATGCAACGCGGACTATATCCGCTCGCGTATCAACTTTCCGGACGTCCATAGTGAAACTAGCAAGAAGGAAGTCTGGAAAGAGCTCACCATTTATTTTTGATGTTGAGAAATTCAATATTCGCAAATCATCAAATATCTTAGTCCTCGAATTTCCAAACTCTCCATTTTTTATATTAAAAAATTTTCCAATTTCCATGATTATCGAATTTAATAAGAAAGCACATTTTCCAAATCTCAGTCTTCAAAATTGTGAACACCCTATAGAACCATATTTTCCAAAATGATAAAAGTTCAACAAAGGCACATTTTCCAAAATTTTCCAAAATTTCGAGGATACTACGAAAGTGAATTATGTTAAAAGTTATTAATTTTTGCGCCCAAACAAGGAGTGCATCCCTAAGGTTCTCGTTCATTTCTCGCGTTATTGCGTTTCGTAATATCGGAACGCGTTCCGAGGATTTTCGTAAGCTTGGCTATATAAAAAGCGGGCGACTGTGTGGGACGAAGAGAGATGAACGGTAGAGACAGAGAAAGAATATCAGAGAGAGTACGTTACAGTCGACGGAGCGATGCGCAAGAGGGAGAGCGTGAGAGACTGGCTGGAAAATAGTAATTCGAAATCAGGGAAAGGTGTGAGTCACTGGTTTCACGGGGTGTCATAACCCTGCCCTCGGTTCAAATTACGTATTTTCAATTCTAAAACGCGAAACACGATGGGGAATTAACGAGCCACGAAGCGCTAGTTACCTGGCTGAAAGAATGACGCTCGATTTCTACTACGCGTATTGTCGAACGACCGGCCATTTTATTTTCGTTCGAACTGTCCCAAACTTAACAGATAATGTATTCTATCGGTAATTAGATGAGAGAAAATTTTAATGGCATTGTTTCGTTAAGAATATCAACTTCGGATATTTGCAATTAAAATAATGAAATTCGTTATGCGCTTACGAGGTTAATAACTAATGCAGAATTTTATCGAACGTTAATTAATAACCGTTGAAATATCGTTGATTCATCCACAACCCATTACTGGTTGAAATAGTAAACTTTCGGTGAATTATTAATCGCAAAGTGACAGTACTTGTACGTTTCATTCGCGGGCAGTAAATAATGCGTTAAAAATTAAATGCAGTATATTTACCGCCATAAATAGCGGAAGGAGCTACAGATACGATTAACATTCCTTTTTTATCGAATATAATGAATAACTTATGCCCACGGCACACTATTTATAAATAGCGATATATGCAAATATATAAGCCGCAAGCGGTACTTGAACAAACTGAACTGTACCACTTCCGTTATTCGTGCTCCATCCATTATACTTGCTTTTTGATCCCTACGTGTTTCTTCTAATTTAATACTTGTTACGTGTTTGTAATTTATCGTAATTAAACTGGTTGTAATAGCTTCTCGTTATACTCTCGACTACACTCGAACTGTCGCGTACCGAATCGATCAGTATTAGCAAAAAACCAAGACTTAATTGGTTTAATATATTGCCAATTTCAAGAATGTTTCACCAATATATTATCGCCGATGGCAACGTAATGAAAGTCTACTGAAATAAATTATAGAAATTTGTACTAATAAAAAGGAGATATATCCGAAAAATTGTAATGTGTAACACTGGCGAGTGTGGTAATGGCAATATAAGAAATGGCAATGTAATGCGTGACAATGTAACACGATATAATATATACACCACACAGGGTCATATAATGTGTAACGATGCAACAAAATTCAATGCGTAATACTGCAGTGATGATACTACATGAATGTTCAAAAGTGGCAATATACGTAGAGTTTACTAAATACATTAATCCACAGTACGACTATTACTGAATAACATCAATTTTTTCGAACGAATGAACCACAGAGTATAACAATACAATATAAGGTGATAAAATATGGCAATATAACAGAAGGTTGTCATCGCTAACATTTCGATATTAAAAATTAAAATCGATCTTAATTTCGAGATTATCTAAAAGGAATTTCCTCTGGATGTTATGTATTTTACGGTACTATAGCGTGTTGTATCCTCCCCGGAACGATCTATGGTGTTCCAAACGAACGCGTTTCGAGGCTCGCGTGTGTGAGATGCATGCGCATAAAAGATGTCCGATGAGACCGCGAAATACGGCCTATCGAGGCTGGCGAAACGTAATTGGGCCCACAAAAAATGGAGCGGAAACGTCTGAACCCCGTTACAGGCCTCGTAACGAGTTCTCTCTACGCGTTGCTCAATCCGTGCAGGCTGGTTTGCGCGGTTTGAGCCGCCTCGCCTTAATGCGTACCGTCACGATCTGTTCCCTTTACGACAAACACCAAAACAGCTCCATTATTTTCGCGGATCCGTACCGTTGCCCAGGGACAAGAAATTTCACGCCTGACGCGTTAAAATTCACTAGCCTATTTGTGTCGCGACGTGACGCCGCCACTCGCCGCAAATGGCTTTTATTTTTGGAATTTCGGCATTCAGGAATTTGGTAATTCGGGAATTCGACGACTTGGGCACCTCGGAATCGGAAAATTGATGAATTCAAGGATTTGCGAGCTTTGGGGCTTATGGTTTGGGGAACTTTGGGATTTCGAGATCTGGGGAAACGATGGTTGGAGAATTTGAAAATTTAGAGAATTAAGGGTATTTGTACGTCTGGAAATTTGGGGATTTGTGATCTCGAGGATCTGGGGATTTGGAGATTTTGATGATTTCACGATTTTGGGATATGGGGGTTTGAAAAGAGATCCTTGATTTAGAGATCCTTGATATAATATAAACATGTAAAAGTTAGGTGAAATTTAATTTGATCCGATATAGTCATGTAACTATTAGGGTAGGTTTGGTTTGGTTAAGCTAGTTTAGTAAGACCAGGTACTGGTTTGACTTAGCAAATTTCGTAAGGTTAGGTTAGGTCAGGTTTGTTTTGGAGTGAATATGTTTAATTAGGCTAAATCAAGTTCAATCTCGTTTGAACAGATTAAGATTATACTTGATTTGTTTAGGTTAATTCAATTGGATTACGTCAAATCAGATCAACATATGTTACATTACTTAAAAGTAGGTTACATTGAACACGTTTAGATAATACACACTGCACCGTACAAAAAACACACGGTACCCAACCAAACCAATTCTAACCAAACAATTACCCAATTTCCTCAAGTATTCCATAAGAATCCCCAGCATCATAAAAAATTCCCGATCTCACTAGACACGAGTCTAGACGAGACACGCAATATGTCACCGTTCGAATCGGCGTACAACTCGAACTGCGCGTTCGAACCCATCGCTACCTCGGCCAGTATTTCGTTTTCGTTTCATCAGCGCTTTCGAGATTTCGAGAAATCGTTCGTCTCTCGACCAGGTTTCGTTAAAATCGTGCAATCGAGGGAAACAGCGATCTTAACATCACGGTACGTTTCCTCTTTCTTTTCTCCTACGAGAGTTCAATCTTTTTCACCGTTGGATGTCGGTGGAAGGCCCCCTCTGCCCCCTCGCGCTCTATCCCCCGTGTCACGCTTTAATTTCCAGCCTCGACATTTGCGTAACCCAGTTTCGCCATTGTTCGATTCAATGGTAGATCGTAACGTCCGTCATCCGGATAGATTATAATGCTCGCGCGCGTGTATGTACGTTACCAGACGTACATGTACGTGTATCGCTTGTATGGCACTGCGCATCGTTGCGTCAAGAGTGTACGTTGTGAACCGACGCGACGAAAGTGTACACACACGCGAGCAACACGCGAGCGTATTAGTATGCCGCGCGGCGATAAAGCGACCGACGTCCATGGAGAGTTCGCGTAACGAAATTTACAAATTCCACCAACTTTCTCCTCTTGTTTCTTATCTTATCTCCGGCTCGCGAGGCGAGTTGCACTAGTTCTTATTGCATCGTTACCTCCTTACTGTACGCTTTATCAAACGCTAGCGGTGCCCCGATTAGATCTTGCACACGGGACAACCTATGCGAGCTAATCTTTATGCGGAGAAGCACGAAACCGATGCGGAGTTATTATTCGGGAATTTTACTCGCGCTATATACCGTCCGCCTCGTTATGGTATACGCGGACGATGCCGCGCGAATGAAATTACGATGTAGTCGCACGTTTCGTGTTCTTACGTTTCCGTGAATCGGCGCCGGGTGCATTCTCTGCTAAAATGGAGGTCCGTGATACTCTTATGAATTGAATTCGTCTCAAAAAGTTAATTCACAGGCCGATTGTTTAATTTTGCTCGCGATTGTTCGAATTTGTGCGTGACAATTTATTATCCCATCGAGGTTACATTTTGGAGATGTTGGGACTTGGATGTTTTGAATTTTGGGATCTGAGAATTTTGTTTGATAATTCGGGTATTGAGAACGTCAGAATTTGTGAATTGGAAGAAACGAGGAATTGAGATATCATAGGAAATTGTTTATTTTGATAATTGAGAATATAGGGAATTTTTTATATAGGCTATTGGGAATTCGATATATAGGGAATTTTTAATTTAGGCAATTAGGAATTCAATGCATAGGGAATTTTTAATATAGACAATTGGGAATTCAATGTATAGGGAATTTTTATTGTATGCAATTAGGAATATAGGGAATAGAGGACATAAGGAAATGGCCATATACAGAATTAAGAGTATCAAGAGTTAAAAATTTAAGGAATAGAAAATGTAGAAATTTGGAAATACAGAGAATGGTAAATACACGGAATTGGAAACATGAAAATTTGAAAACATAGGAAGTTAGAATTACAAGGATTTCGCAGTATCTTGTTTAGGCTGCTTAGGAATGTTCGACTTTTGTAATTTATAAATTTGAGACTCGCCAATTTCAAATTTGTAACTTTAGAAATTCCGAACTTCAACAACTTCGGAATTCAAAATTGTTGGTATTCGCGATCACGGAAATTCGAGAGTTTGAAAATACGAAGATCCCACTCGCAGCGGTATTCCTTGCTAATAACCAAAATAACTAACTACTCGTTACGACAAAACAAATATAAATTTCTTCGGCAAAAGCAAACTTCGCGAAAAGCGAATGAAATTGTAAATAACGAAGAAGAATTTACGATATGCATGGAATACCTTGCATCCAAATCCGAGCGCAACAGTAATCCTCGCTAATAATCAAAATACCTAACTACTGGTTACTACAAAACAAATATAAATTTCTTCGGCAAAAGCAAACTTCGCGAAAAGCGAATGAAATTGTAAATAACGAAGAAGAGTTTACGATATGCATGGAATACCTTGCGCCCAAATCCGAGCACAACAGTAATCCTCGCTAATAATCAAAATACCTAACTACTCGTTACTACAAAACAAATATAAATTTCTTGGACAAAAGCAAACTTCGCGAAAAGCGAATGAAATTATAAATTCCGAAGGAGAGTTTGCGATATGCATGGTTGTTTCGCCACCGAATCCGATCGTGCCCCTCCCAAATAAGTGCTGCTCTCTCTACGCGATTTCACGGTTTTATCAACGAGCGACAAGGCAGAGGTTTACCGACGCGCCGCGTCGAAATGCGTCGATTCTGTCGGATCGGCCACGGTCCCGCCGTGGAGAGAGTGCAGCACTGTACAAAATGAAAGAGAGTCCACACGTCGAGCAGCGAAACCGGCGAAGTCAGGTAGCCCCACTACCACTCGCCGGGCAAACAAGTGGGCCAGAGAATTTTCTGCATGCGGCGGCACGGGGCCTTGTCCCCCCACCGGACACGAACGGCACGAGACCCCGCCCGGCAAGTCTTCAAGGTCCAAATAGAAGAAGAAACACGAACGTAAGCGTAAGCGTGGACGTAATGCAGCCGGTCGGTCAGCGATTGACCCTGAACTTGAAGCCGTGGCTGCTAACAGCAGCAACAACAACGCAGACGCACCACCGGCCATTTCCTTATTCAGTGATTTTCTTGGTAAGAGGCCGACGGATCATTACGTATGCGGCCGAGTAGAGCGCACGTTCGACGTCATGCCATAATTCTTACCCCAAGGACCTGTTCTTTTTTCCTTTCTTCGACGACTCTCTTCGATTCTTCTTGATCGCCGCCGAGAGAGTGCAACGCTCCGGTGCCGACGTTGTTTGCGAGTTCGCCACCGGTTGCCAAGGTTGTTGCTTATGGCGTCGCGGTGTGGAGGAATTTTTAACGGGGAGACGATTACAGGAGCGACGAGCTGATGGAACGTAGGATGGTCTAGTGAAAATGTGGCCAAAAAATGGAGAAAGCATAGGGAAAATCTAAGGGGTGTCTAGGGAGAGTACATGGTGGGGATAGGAACTGTATTTGGAGAACGTGAGGAGAGTTTGAAAAAGGGGATTAAGAGAGAGTTGGGCGAGGAGTTAGAGAGAATAGTAGGGATAATTTGAAGAGGACGTTTAAGGATTTATAAATTTCGTATTTTGGAATTTATGTTGCTGGAGATTGAGGAATTTGATGATTTAGGCATTTTTGTAAGTCGGAAATTTGGAGATTTGGGATATTGAGGACTCGGATATTTGGGAATGCATGCATTTGGAAATTTTATAAATTAGCCATTTGGGAATATAAGGAATTTGAAATGTAGCGTCTTAGAAATATAGGGATTAAAAAATATAGGAATTTGGAAGTATAGTCAGATTGGAATTCAAGTGTTTGGGTATATAGGGATTTAAACATATGGGGACTTGGCAATATAGGGATTTGGAAATATTGAAATCTTCGAATATGGGCATTTGAAATTATAGGGGTTTGCAAATTTGAAAAATTGGGAATCTAGGAAACTGTAAATATAGAAAATTGAGAATATATGGAATTGGCAGTATAGGGATTTCGGAATATAGGGATTTGAGAAAGCAGGGAATTTCAAATATAGGAAACTAAAATTACGGAAAATTAAGAATATAGGGAATTGGGAATACCGAAAATTACGACGAAGGAAATTGAAAATATAGGAATTTGACAAAATATCGATTTGAGAATATAAGAATCTTAGGACATAGGGATTTTGGAACGCATTGATTTCGGAATATGGAAACTCGAAAGTTGAAAACTTGAAAATTTACAATCCAAAAATATCTAAATTGAAAAATTTCCAGAATGCATACCTGCATCTTAACAATACATAATTATACCGTCACATATTTCTGTTTACACCTGCTAAGCCGTCAAAACGTGTTGGACGTAAAGTTCATCGTTGACCATCCGTGTCCCACGTGTCTCCTGACATAGTAAATCTCACTCATGTGCACAGTAGATCTTCGTGACTTTTACTCAAGGTTTTCCCTTTCGAATTCGATCGAATCGTTCCTCGAAGGACAAATCTAATGTATTCTGATTGCTTGACGAGCTTTTCCATTGTACCTCTTAACCATTTAACGACTTATCACCTTTTCCTTTGACGAATGAAACGGATACACTCATTGTGATCATCGATACGTCTCATAGCGCTCGCAGGGGTATAAGAGGATTAATTCAAGGTGTGTACCCGACATCGATTCGCTTCACCTGACAGACGAGAATCAGCTGATACAAAGGAGAGGACACAACGCGAAATCCATTGTATCTGAGACACGTTTGACATTGCGGAACGCGTCGATGTTTACGGCATTGGTTTCATAATATTAATTACACGCTGCCCGTTCGGGGTATAACGTGAAATCAAACTTTCTCTCCGGTGAATTCCCTTGAGGAACGCCGAAGAGAATCGGCCACGATGAAATGTCAAATTTATTCAAACGTTCGTCACGAAACTTCGTCATTGTTGGCTCGTTACGTCATTTATCTGTCGCAAACGATCGGAAAGGAAATGTACCTGTTTGGTACGATGCTTGCTCGACGAAAATTACAAAAGAAAGTTTAAAACCGTGTAACAATTTATCACTCTGAACTACGTATATAGTAAATGTTCATTGAATGAACTTAAAACGCTTAAGCACGAATTTGAAATGCATGAACGCACGAATCCGATTACGTGTTCGTTAATTGCGAATTAAATGTTAGTCGAAATGAACGATGGGGATGCGTCGATAGGTTTCTATTTTTAATTGTTGGGCAAGGTTCTAGTTCATTTGGTGCTGTTATAAATAATTTTTGATATATGTAAGCAATTATCGCGAGGCTTTAAATATACACGTAATTTTAATTACCGACGAGCTATTTTCTAATCGTGAATTAAATTCTGCTGTAATTGCATGAGTCACGGCAATATTTCATCACGAAATTGCCAGTCTTCGGAATTACTGTAGCTGCTGCTTCAGCAAAAAAATTTCTCGGAGAATTATATAATAGTTTTACAGCGTTTTCCTTCCTGTGATCATTAATCAGCAAGGTCTGAACTGCTTAATTACACTGCCGCGGAGGATGCAACTGTTATATTTATCAATGCACAGTTACACGGGGACTGTCGCGTTTGGCGTTGTATTTTCTCTCTGCGCGAACATAAAATGGCCGACCGAAACTCGAGTTGGTAAAATGCAGAGGGGAAATTTGAAATATGCGGTTTCGATTTAAGAAATTTGGACGTTCTGAGAATATAAGTCTTTTTAGGCTAATTAAATGGTTCCAAAACGTAACCCAAATGTGATACTAAAAAATTACTACTAAAAGAATGTGGCTGTTGGTACATGAGTCACCGAACCGACTATGCAAAAACTAATTACACGCGATTAGAATAACACTGTATGAAGCAAACGGTTGAATCAATCAAATAAAATGGTTGTATACTGTATTTATACACTATTCTTGCATTTGTAGAGTTTAACTGAAGCTCCAATTAAGTGGGTAATTAGCAAAGTTCGTGTCAAGAGCGTAACACTTCGCATAGTCCAGATTTACCCCGATTACTCTTCATTCCCACGTGCAGAATTTCATTAATTTTCAAATTAATGAAGCGTTATCGTTTGATCTTTTCACTTAAACGAGTCACAATTGATTCAAGTATTTTCCTTCCAAGGAATCGCACAACGTAACTCACCATAAAAAGATCGAACTGATTTTCATCGAAATATGCAAAAACGTGGAAGAGAATCCGACGCGTAAAAAGCTTAGTGACATAATTATACGTACTTTGCTGCCGTTAGCTGCGATTCGTGTCCATAGCAGAAAGCTGAGCGAATGTCAGAGAAACGTGAGAAGCATAATCTTAGGATACGTCACCGCCTTCCGCCGTTTCGAAGAAAAGCAGAACACGGAAAGATGAAATTAGTCTAACGAAGCCGTCTTTGCATGACGCGAGACCTGCAGCACCACATTTATTGGGTGAAGGACGCTTCGGGTATATGTATTTTGCTCATTTCGTTGTTATGAAAGAATTTCCAGGAAAACGGTATTTAACTTTTCTATTCTGTCGTCGCGTTGCAAAACGTTCGCACGAAAAACACACCGACGCTTCGTATTTTCTGTGAAAAATAATAATCCGTAAGATATTCGATATTCTTTATGGAAAATGTTTAAGGTAGGTCAATAATAGTTAGTAGGTTAAACTTTATTTTTTAGTTTTTTTCTGATTTCGGCTTACGTATACTTGTATATACGAGAACGTACGTTTATCGATTAATTATGGTTATATTATCATTTAATATTATTCCACGAATTTCTCTGTATCTTTTGTCGGTTCGAAACTGATCTAGATAGACTACAGAGAAACACTAGTACGATCTCGTTTTGCGAATGCAGTTTGTATAGGTGTGACCTTGAAAACTGTAATGCGCAGTCGGTTATCATAAATAATAAATTTGCGCTGTGACTTTATAATTATACGTACACGTCATTTACATCCTGCAAACTTAACTGCGCAAGTACGTGACCTACCGTTATGGACTGTGCATAGGTTTTATATTTCAAGGTCAATGTCAAGGTCAACGAAAATAGTTAACGAGCTTTAAGGACAAATTCCTCGAATAAATTGCATTTACTAGATTTTAGAATATATTACGAACTCATGGGTGATTCGTAGACAAACAATAAATTTTCAATTTTAATTAATTACTTGCACCAAAAGTTTTTTCATCTTCAAGTATAAATCTCCTATGTTTTATAATATTAAATCATGAATTTAAAAGTGGTTGGTGGGCACAACGATCAATTTTTGATGTTAACCCCTTGCCATACTTTGACGAGTTTGACTCGTGACGCACACACAGTTTAAACGTAATAAATCTTACCAAAATAGTGAAAGGGCTTATGTGTGAAGTTCCTAACCAATTATAAGGTGCATCATCAAGGTTCATTGAATATAAAATACGCATAAGATTTTTTCTTTCTTCGTAGCTTAATTCTGACTGACGCACCAGACAAATTGTATGACAAGGTGTTAATTAAGCATGTGTTACAAATGTTGTTTAGTTGTAATTGGTATTTTTTATTCGTGCAGACGATGTATACTGACGGTCTCCTGACACTCCATTATGGGAAGCATCCAGCGACCTTGGCCGCAGAGGTTGGAGCCTGGTACACCGGGGACCGTCACGTTGACGTGACGTTAGCTTGCGACGATGGTTCCGTCGTGAAAGCTCACCGTGTAGTTTTGGCCGCAGCTAGTCCCCTTTTGGCTAGTCTTCTTCGAAATCCCGCGTTGGACCATGTGGTCCATTTGTCGGGAGTCCGAAAAACCCAGCTGACCCATCTGCTGGAATTTCTTTACAATGGAGAAGCTCTCATACCCGTAAGTAACCATTCGAAAACCGTTCAATTTATTTCACGTCAGACAATCATAACTCGGCACCACGTGGCTTGATACATACCCTGCCAAGTACCGATATTTATCGCGTTCGTTCGTGTCTTGTTATTTCGGGCTTTTAACGAGGTAGACGTTTCATCCTTAAAGAAAGTTCGAACTCTCGGTTCAACCTGTCCGACGAATACACCGTACTGTCATACCGACAACGCTATAGTCACTCCTCCATAGTGAGCGGGACGATCAGTGATAATTTTGATTTACAGTCGACGGAACTTACGCCATTGAGGGAGCTGTTCGAGCTTCTTCAGATCAAGTCGGAGCTGTTCGAACCGAACCAACCTCAGACCTCCAGCAACTCCGACCCTGAAAGAGTACCCACCCCTCAGCCTTCGGAGGGCCAGGAAAGTTCCAGCTACGAGTCGCAGTATGACGGCAGGTTGGTAAAGAGCCCGAGCAGCGTTAAGGTGTTCGTGAAATGTCAATACGATCAACGAAATAGATATTGCAATTTCCAAGATAGAAAACTACCAAGATATCTGTTCGGTATTGATGCAAGATATTGATTCTCATAATGTCATTCTTCCCGCTTTCGACATTTACGTTTTTAGCATGGCCATGCGCGATACGGTGCACGTACAATTTTATGAATTATGCTCGACACGGGATGAACAGGTTATACATGTTTCACGTTGAATATTGCAGGCAATCGAACAACCCCGCAGACTGCTGTTCGGTGCTCATAAAGACCGAGGGCTGCGAGGAGGAACCGGAAGTGGATGTCGAGGGCGTCGAGGGCGAAGCTCTCCTCACGGAGAACAGAGAAAGCAGTATAGAACCGCCTCGACGGAGGGATAGCTCCGATCCTGTCAACCTTAGCTTGAACTCTGGAACTTCAACAACCAGCGAAAGTTCGCACGATATCGTGCATAGGTGAGCACCTCGTCTTCGAAGTTGCGGCAGGATCTGCATTAGTTTGGTCTAATACGGGTTCCACTTTGTGACATCCTTATGGCTCCTCGAGCTTCCTTCGTCTCACTGTTCTGATCTTCTCGCTGACATTTCTCGATAACATCCTTGTGACTCTCCAAGTTTCATCGTGATACCGGTTTGGATGCTTCGCTGACATTTGGTTATTGTCCTTGTGTCTCTTCAAGTTTCCTTCGTGTCACCGTTTCGGATGCAATGTTCATATTTGGTTAACATTTTGTTCACTTTTTCGAGGCTCATCTGAAATAATCGAGAAATGATTATTCTGAATCAATAAGACAATAGAAAAGTGCTTGTCTGGTATGAATCACATCAGATAGGATAACCAAAAGATGATTGTCTGAACTGAATTAGATCGGCCGAGACAACCAAAAAATGGTAGTCTGACAATCACATCAAACAAGGCAACCAAAACACGATTTAACCTGAATTAGATTAGACAAGACGCCCAATAGTCTACTATCTGATCTAATTCAGATCAGATACGATAATCAGAGGGCGATAGGAAGTTGGGAAGTGATCGTACCTAGTTCGACTTATCTTAAAAGCCTGAATTACTTGCAAACATGGATTAATATGAGATCGTATTTGTATTTAGGCCAGAAAAACAATTGCTGGAGAGGCGAGAATCTCTGGAAGAGGCGGAAGAGAGAAGGAGACAGTTAGCGGCTCGACTGGCGTTAGGCTTAGAACCGGGAAAACGGAAACCTGAAGAAATACCTATCCCACCTGCGGAAGCGTACGTTGTGACGCCCCATCGAAAACGAAGGCCAGGATTCCATAATGCGCCGGCACAGAATCCAGCTTTCGTACCGTTTAACCCTGGTTTTGAGACGCCGAGAAGATTGCAGGCGCCACATCCTCTCAGTGTCTCCGCGCCTCCGTACCTGGTACGATATACATGTCTTTTTATACCGTTAAACGTCGTAACTTCCGGTTTTTAATAGTTTGTAATGGTTAGAACGATCGTATTTTTTGTTTGAAAGATTTAATTGAAACAGTAGGACCTTCTGTCCACAATGATCAATCTAGAATGTGATGTTAGAAGTTTTGTTAGCTTGGTATTTTAAAAAAATTTGGTATATTTGGCCTAGCTGAGATTCGACAATGAATTGTTTTGGATAAAAAGAGTATTTGCGAGAAGGATTTTTCGAAAATCAACAGAAAATTTTCTACCGTTTTAATGTCGGTCTCTATTTTACCGACTCAGTAAGGGTCTGTCAAAAACTAGACCCGTATTGTTCATCTATCAAAATTTAGTTTTTGAACTGCTCTGTTAACTAAATTTCAAGATCTTCAAATTATTGAACCTCCAAATTCACGAGTTTTCTATTCCTAGGTCCACAAATCCATAGACTTCCAAAATATGTACATTTTCAATTCACAAAGTTCTGAAATCGCTAGTGAAATTTGTAAGTACCCAAATTACCAAACTTCCAAATTCCCAAATTCCCATATTCGTGGGTCTCCAAATCCCAACGGTTCCAAATTTTTAGATCACCAAATCCATAGATACCCACTTCCACAGATAATCCTTGAAACTTCCAAACTTGAAACGTATCTATAAGCCTCGCAGACAAGCGCGTGGCTTGACCTAACCTAACGTACCACACCAAATAGAGTACTTTGTCCACAACGAACTCGAAATACAGCTATCAAAGCCAAAAATTCTGTCGAAAAGAACGTACGTTTGTAACAATATGATTGATTTTGCAGCAGGACAGGTCAGTGACGCCTCCAGGAGCGTCGCACAGGCCTCCCAGCGCTGATCCAGCATCGGCAGCGGGTTTGGAACCACCGTGGGGTTCTTGGGCGTTGCCACCAGCGAGGGCGCCACCGCCGCCGCCCGCCGACGACCCACCAAAATCCACTCCCGTTCGCGAATATCGGTGCAGCTATTGTGGCAAACAGTTCGGCATGTCGTGGAACTTGAAGACGCATCTTAGAGTGCACACCGGTGAAAAACCGTTCGCGTGTAGACTCTGTGTAGCGATGTTCAAGCAAAAGGCCCACCTGCTGAAGCATCTTTGCTCGGTGCACAGAGGAGTGATAGCCGCCCCGGACAATACGTTTACTTGTTGCTTCTGTTCGTTAAGTTTCGATAGTTTACAAGAGCTGATTAGGCACCTGTCGGGTCCGCACAACAATCTGCTGCTCAGCAAGAACCTGCACGACTAGCGACAAGGTTAAGGCCGACCGGTGCTGGATCGTGACCTCGGCATCATCTCGAAACGTCGATTTTTCCATGTTGCATCGATCGTGTCCAGATTCGAGAAGCACGACTACCTACCAAATCGTAATTGCAATTCTCGTTGTTCGAATTTAGACCTTTGGTGTGTCTCCTAGCAAGAATCTGAACGTCGATCACGAGATGACAAGGTCACGGCGTGCCCCCGCCCAAGAAACGTCCCTGATCGTTTTCGGAACCTCAAAATGTATTTTTGTAACTGCTAGAAAACGTCTGGAGGCAACGTTCGAACGTGCACGAACGCGTGTTAGGTGTTTTTTTTTTAAAACGAATTTACATGAAGCACGGTAATTTCTAATCTAGGGAAAGTACAGTCGCGTTCAGAAGGAACGACGGTTTCTTCAGGGGTTGAAACGGCACGAACAGCACCGGGTGAGCCTAGTTTTATATAAAATCGTCACGCTGTGACTTTCTAGTTCGAAAAATGTACGAAAACCAAGCAACAGTCTAATATTGTAAGCGATGACCAGTAACTATGACCAAATAACGTATCCCCGACGTTCGGCGATGTGGTCGGGTATGTTGTGCCGGTCTCCATTACGAAACGTTAAGAAAGTCGAAACGAGAATGGGTGAGAGTCAATTATCGTCGAAATTTTATCGGGACGAACTCTCGTTGCGTCTTTACTTACACGATGGAAGGAAGACGAAGAAGCTCCCGAACGCTTTTTTCGTTCGCGTCAGATGACAGCCAGCGAAGACGTCTCTCGTTTACCTCAGCGCGCGCAAGCAATCTCACGTGTAAATAACGTTAACGTTTTTAGTAGTAGAAACAAGCGGACGGATAAGAATTTATTTATTTTACACTTCTTTTTTTTCGCAAAAGGGACCAACCGATTTTCCACCGATTTCTGTCTTAGGTAGATGTTTAGGTGTCCTGCCCGTCAATCGCCTCGAACAAAATTCACTCTCGAAATTAGGTTATGGAAGGTCTTGAGAATAGACGTTGGCGTTATAAATACAACGGACTCTCGTTATATCGCCCGTCGATGCGACTGTATCGGAAGATCCCTGCAATATTGAATGGAAGCTTTGATGTCGCGGTGATACACGTAGATTCCTACTATAACGACGCGAGCCATTGACGAAGCTGGTAATGTAACGAGAGTCCACTGTACCCCGTTTCGCTTAGGATCAGACCCTCGAACGACGAAGTTTTCTCGTTTTATCGCCGTAATCGATACAAGCATAGTTATAGACATCAAACTTTCAAATTCTCAAGTTCAGAATTTTACAAATGCAAGTGTTTCAATTTTCAAATTTAAAAGTCTTTGAATTTACAAATTTTAAGGTCTTTGAATTTACAAGTTTAAAAGTCTTTGAATTTACAAATGTAAAAGTCTTCAAGTTCACAAATTTTAGTCACAACACAGTCAAGTTGTACAATCGTTGGTCCGATCCTGCGTGAAGTAAAGTATGGTCCTCGAAACGATATAGCGGCGTCGTAAATTAAGCTCTCGAATCCGAAACTCCTAGGACCGTACGCGTTCTACTTCAGGGTTCCATTACGATACATAGAGCATATTGACGCTGTACAGAACGTTTTCGCGATACGATCCTGGCCGAGATTTCGTGTCCTGTCCCTGTATGGCGCTCGAATTTCGTGTACCTCGAAAAGTTCGCGACCTCGCTGTATCGTAACAAGGATCACGTGATCCTTACCCTAACGAAGAGGAACATTATCGGCGGGACACGATTGTGGAAGAAGCGACAATAATATATTAATTTTCTTTTTTGCAAAACGGCTCAAGCTACAATTTTGCCGACCAAATAGAATAAATCGTTGCTAATGTTCTTCCATGTATGTACAATCCTCGTCTTCCACTTCACGTATCGCCAGAGTCCTATCTTCTCCCTTCCCCGTTTTCTCTACCCTCCTACGTCATGGTGTATTTCATTGTTTTGTATCATCGAAACAACGTTCTCGGTATCTCAGCCACACGAGTGCCTTGTCAAATGGGTCCAAATTGGTCGATTGGGCAGTGATTTCATGTGTTCATAGGCTTAAGGTACACGTACACGTAATTAAGATGACCTTCATTAAGATGAAGGTTTCAAATATCACTCGAATTAATCCAAGATTAGGTAGGTTCTAGATCGTTGTAAGTAGCAGCTTTTGTTTCTCTGATTTCTGTCTCATTGACGCAGGACGTCATTTATTTTCTCCTTTTTTTTCTCTTCTCTTCTTGGTTAGATAGGTATTATTACTTAAGGTGCCTTGAAGAAGGGCCTCGACCTCTCTTTGGTTCCTTCGATTACGACTATTAGACACGAATTAACATCTTTGATCAGTGGCACTGACTTTTATCGGAATTTGTAAAATTTTTCAGTTGACATATTCTTTAACGCGTTTATTGCCGTGTCGGTTTTATTGCGATCTACTACTGAAGTCTTCGTATATGGCCGTGGAAGGGCCATACAAACGAGACTGTTTATACGCAATGTTGATCGTGTCGGTTTTATATGACGTATATTATAGCCAAGTCTCGATATATGGCCACGGGAATAAATCACATTGTGATAAACGCCGTATAAATAGGAACTTTTCTATGCAATGTGTGATTGCCAAAGAATTTTTAATTAGTTTGCAATAATTTTGATAGAATTTATAAGCTGAAATTTCATATATTCGAAATTTCTGGATTCTTGAATTCGTAAGTTTGTAAATTTGTAAAATTGTAAATTTTTATATTTATAAGCATCTAAATTTGAAAATTTGAAGGTTTTGAAGCATATACATCTTTTAATTAAGAAAGTGGAAATACATGAATTTCTGAATGAAAAGTTTGAGGGTTTGGAGATTTGGAAATTCGAGAAGTCCGCATATGGAAATATAAAAAATTGCCGATTTAAAATTTGTAAACACAAAAATTTACAAATTTAATCATTTCAAAGCACAAACATTCGAGATTTTTAAATTAAGAATCGCAAATTCGTGAGTTCCGAATTATAAAATTAAAAACTGTTTAACCCCTGCATATGAAAATTAGATAATTTATAGATTCGAAATTTCCAAACATCTAATTTCGCAATTATAAAAATATCAGAAACACAAACTTGAAACAGCTACTTCCAAAAATGAAAAATTTCTGAACTCTTTAAAAAGCTTATGAATCCGAAATTTCCAAATTCCCAAATTACGTCAAGTTAATATTTCCCCAATCCGAATCTACGAACATTCGAAAATCTTAAATCGTAAAATTTCCAAATCTCCCGCGTCGACACGGCGGTCAACGCGTTAATAACGCGTGCATTCCACAACGAAAAATTACAAAAATTTCAAGAAAATCGATTCGTTCAGAGACCAGAACCGAAAAAAGTGGACCGAAGCAGAGGTTAGAGGGGTGGTATGCGCTCTCATTAAGCCAGGCATAAACGGCCAGCACAAAACAGTGAACGCAATGTGATACTAAATGATAATAAGGATAAAGTAATTATTGTTTAGCGTGCAACGCCTCGGCGCATGGCACGAGCGTGACTCGTGGCTCTTTCAATAAAAAAAAAAAAGAAAAGAAACAAACGAAAAAAAGGGAGATAACCCTTTCGATCGCGAGAGGAACAAGCATCATGGATTCTTCTTTCTTTTTTCTGCGAGCCGCCTAAAGAAATTTTTACCAACTAACTTTTTCGTCGTTTCTATCCCGATCCTTTTTCTCCTACAACTGTCTCCGACCCCCTCGTCCCCCCTTCTCGAGACGTAAGCGCACTAGGATTTATGTATATAGATTATTTTAACGTTAATTAGTTACGTTTATCGTGTAAAATTACACAAGCTCGCTGCCAGACGTCCCGCGGGGGATCGTTCAACCTCGAATCCGAATATTTTTCGAAGTATTTCGATCGCAACAAAGAACACGATATATATGTATATATATATTTTTTGGTAAGTTTTTACAGAGTGAACGTCAATCGCTACTTTCTTTCCGTGGTCGAATGAGATTTTCAAATTCGCGATCTTTTTGGAGAATTTTGTCCGTATACGTCGTCCCGCGAGTGTCTGGCACGAGTTGCGTAGAATTTAAGCATCTTCCGAGCGGAATACGTTTTCCGCGTGCTTTCTTAGTGTTCATAGGTTTACAAGAAATAAATTAATTCAGTTGAGAAATCTATGGGACATAGACGAGTGATCGGTAATAACCTGGTTTGTCAATGTCCTCATCCTTTCCTTGTCGAATTGCCGTTTTAGGTGGAGCGAAAATGTTTCTGGTATCGAGGTGATTACGGTAAGGTTTCAAGAAAGTTTGTGGAACACGAGTTCTGAAAATACGAAGTTTCTGGGTCTCATTTTTCTCACGTGGTATTTTTGTACGTCTCGCTTCTCTGACATATTATTTTCGTTGGTTGCAGAATTTGAAAATTTACAAATTAAAAATGCGAAGATGCAACACTTTTTCGATGACAAAAATCCAAATTTCGGGAATTCAAAAATATCTGTCTTAAAGTTCGAAAATTTTAAGACTCAAAAGTCCCGAAAACCCAATTTTCAAAAATTCCAAATTTTCCGAACGAAATTTAGAACTTCAACATTTTCCAAATTTGCATCTGGAAATATCCAAGTAACAAGATTCTGAAGTTAAAAAATTCTAAAACTTCAAAGTTCTAAAGAAAATCCTAAAACTTCAGAAATTCCAAAATTGAAATATCTCCGATTCCCAAAATTCCCTAAATTTCAATCAACCAAAATCCGAAGTACAATTTTTATCAAACGTAAATACAACGAAAAAATTCTGCCTCTCAGAACGCTTGATCAAAAATGAAAATTTTTCAAAATAATTCATCCCAAATAAAGATTTTGTAAAAGGTTCGCCCACAATGCTCAGAGATTCAGATAAAATAAATACAGGTTCTACAAAACCACGAAAAAAAAAGTGAAAACAAGTAATTTTGGAAGTTCCATAAAAATTGTCTCCGATGTTAAGGTGACATTGTAACGGTTCCGAGTTTATGGACTTATTAGAGTATGGTTAGAAGAATATCTACTCGAAACTAACGGTTCAATGACCAGGGATTTCATACAAAAAGAAAGCTCGTCGAGAAAACCCGTTACCGACAGACCCATGGTTTCTCGATGGTGGTATATGCTAAACGTCTATGGGTTGACAGTGTCGATTGCATAATTGCAACGTGATTTACATTAACCGGCTCTAACTTTGTACCGCGAAGGAAACCTCGGATATTGTTTGCCATATAGTTGCTCCATTTGTTGTATACAAATGCGAGGTTAAGGTCGAGGTCGTCGGAACCGGCTCCATGAATCACTGCAGGAAGAGGAATAACACCATCAGAAGGTGCACGTTTCACAATCGGTGCATTCGATTATAGCTGCAATGATATAGGGGGACTTCTCATACTGATCTCTGTCGTTCTTCTGTTATCTGATATCTAAGATCCCTTGAACATTCTATGGGATACCGACTTTTTAATTATTTGATTATAAATTTGTATATTTTCAGATTTTTAAAAGATTCAATTCAATATCGTGGGTCCTGAACTTATAGATTTTTAAGTTTTTAAGATTAGAAATTTACCAAATATGTATACTTCAAATTTGTAGATTTACAAACTTCAATACAACCAAACAATTAAGTACTCAAACTTCTAAAATCACTCAAACTTCAATTTTTCCAATTTACTCGAGTCTTTAAATTCCCAAATTTCCAAGTGGCCGAAATTCGTAAATCCCCAAATCGGGGTACAACCAATACCCCAAACCTCCGACTTGTTGAACTTCCAAAATTCACATTTGCCCAAATCCTCAGAAATCACCGAATCTCGGTACCTCCAAATATTCAAGTTTCCAAACTTTTCAAGCATGTCAAACTTCAAAATTTTGTATATACCAAGATCCTTAAATTTCCAAATTTTCAATATACCTAAATTCTTAAAAATGTCCAAATCTCAATACACCCAAGTAACCAAGTTCCCAAATTTTTCAAGTACCACAAGCTTCAAAATTTGCAATGTACCCAAATCCTCAAATTCCCAAATTTCCAACATACCCAATTCTTCCAATTCCCAAATTTCCAATTTACCTGTGTCCTTGAACCC
Source organism: Coelioxys conoideus (assembly GCA_947623535.1). Taxonomy (NCBI): domain Eukaryota; kingdom Metazoa; phylum Arthropoda; class Insecta; order Hymenoptera; family Megachilidae; genus Coelioxys; species Coelioxys conoideus. The sequence continues at coordinate 8,599,016 of OX392455.1, read as the reverse complement.
TCGAATATCGGTACATCGAGGATCGCGAACGTGTTCGAATCTCTCGAACTGCCAAGTTTCTCAAATAAACGAAATAACCTATATAACACAAGATCTGGGATTCGTCGAATCACGTCGTGCCCGTTACAACAGCGTCGCCCATTCCGAGGGCTTGGCGTCCCGTCAAATTGATTGACACCAATCGGTCCGAGCAAACGAGGATTTGTCTCGGTTCGTTCGAAAGTACCGTTGTTAAGAAATTGCATAATGCTGGTTACACGGTGCTCGTTTCAAGACGGGTCGTCCAACAGACCCATCTTGTCTGAATTTCTTTGCCGGCGCAGGTCGGTAGCCACATTGACCAACGACCATAGTCTGGTGACCAGATTCTGAAGAGTACCGTAAGGATATTCACGTGTTGGTAAAACAGAGGGGGGTTGCGTCCGGTCAACGCTCTTGCACTCCCTGTGTAATGTATATAAAGCATCAGCTTCGAACTGTGCTCGCATCAGATCAACGGTAGACATGATCGGGAAGATTGTTTTCATCCTTTCAGCTTTGGCCCTCGCCAGCGCCCAGATACCCAGCCTGGGTTTCTGTCCGGATTATGTGCCCATGGCTAACTTCGACATGAACAAGGTAAATACGCTATATCCTACTAATATCTGATTTTCGGAGTCTTCTTCGCGCATTGATAGCTGCACCTTTTGCTGACCTTTGTGATTATCAAGGTTTAATGCCGGGTTTCGTGTTCGCGGTGACTCGACGTTTATTAACATCGTGGTTTCGTGGTTATTTTTATCATTGATGCAATTGTTTGTGGTAATTGTAGTTGTGGTTGTTGATCTAATTGTCAAATGGGAATTGTAATTGTGGCTGCTGATGCACCTATCTTTTGTAGTTATAATTGCGGTTGTTTATGTAATTGTTGCTTGTAATTATAATTGTAGTTGTTGACGTATCTGTTTGTGATAGTTATAATTGTAGTTCTCGATGTAACCGTTTGTAGTAGTTATAATTGTTCATGGTAATTGTAATTCTTTGTGTTAATAAATAATAAGTATTGAATAATCTATAACTAATACTCGGTACATTAAACAACGGTCTTAATTTTTTAAGAATTGTTTCCTGAATTATTACTCATAATTGATCATGTTGTTACAGTTCTTGGGTGTCTGGTACGAGGCTGAAAGGTATTTCCAATTAACAGAAGTGGTGTCACGTTGTGTTATGGCTAACTACACGTTAGGTCCTGACGGTAAATTCAGAGTCAGCAATCAAGTCACAAACAGATTGTAAGTATTCTTTAAAAAAAATTTAACAGAATCATTTCTATCGTTGCTGTCATTTAATTCGCAAATATTTTCGATGTCATATAAAAATTTATTTATCGAATTACACAATTGAACAATATATTTAATATACGAGATTTCGTCAAAAGACTCTTTAATAAAAAAAAAACGTCACACAAATTATGCGCGAGTCCATTTCATTCATCTTGACTGGATCGCACAAGATTATCTATTCACTATAGTTATACTAATTATAACATAATATTTAGCACCGGAATCAAGAGAGTATTAGAGGGTGAGGTAAAGAAAGCCGCTTCGAAAGCCGAGGAGGGAAAACTGACTGTCAAATATACAATACCACTGACACCGGAAACTAAATACTCTGTTCTCGAAACGGATTATGATACTTACGCCGTTTTGTGGAGCTGTTCCGGTATCGGCCCGTTCCACACACAGAATGCCTGGGTTATGACCAGAGAGAGATTGGCTCCAGGGCAAGTCTTGCAAAAGGTATGTTCTAACCTACATTCGTTTCTTAAATTCTTCAAGAACACGTACGTAAACGTTTTGTGTTTCTTTTAAATTCAACAAACAACGGTCATATATGTGGACATTGACAATCCTCCGTATATTATTAATTCGATTTTTGATATGTTCTATTTATATAGAAGGTTCAATACTTTTTATTCAGACAAAATTTTACATTCTATTTGTATACAATTTTTAATATGTTCTATTTATACAAAAGTTCTGTTGCCTTTTATTTATACAGAAGTTTTGGTATAAATTCTAGCCATATATATGTTGTGTTTTATTTGCTATTCTTGTACTACACTGTACATTAACTAACATAACACTGGTTTCAAGATGATTAGTTTTTAAACACATCACTTTTTCAACAATTATAAATTTTATTCAAAAAATATAATTCAATTCTGTTATTAATTTAAAATATGCAATATGATAACTTTTTTAAATTATCTGTTTGACAATTTTTCGAATTTATCCATATGATAATTCGTAGAAGTGATCTATTTCACCATTTACTACACTTATCTATATGATAATTGAAAATTATGTATTTGACGACCCATTGAAATTATGTAAATGGTAATTAGTTAAAATTAAAGTACATACAGTTGGCAACAAAAAACAACAATACATTTGTTTATGCAGTTACAAAAAATCATAATGATCAGAAAAAATAATATAGCAAATGAAAAGAACCTCTATTAATTACTGTAAAGGCTATTAATTGCTATATATTTACTAACTGTTGCAATTGACAAGGAACTTACTTAAAGACTCAAAGGAACTAACAACAAATAATCAATATCTGACCCAAAAATTTCCATATACTTATAAAATATATGTACATTTACAACTGTAAATTGTATATGTTCACAATTTATAATTATCTTGTACAATATATTTTGTCCTGTCACACAATACGATTACCTTGTTATAATTATTTTGTTAACAGGCTTATGCTGTACTGGACAAGTACAAGATTTCGAAAACGTTCTTCGTGAAGACGGACCAAGCCGATTGCGTTTTCTTGGAGAATCTACCAAAACCTGTGGGAGTTCCGTCCTCCGTTGAAAACAAACCCGAAGAATCGCCGGAGAAGAATGAAAATGTCCGATCTGCCATTGTACCCGATGCACCGCAAATAATCCTCGATACACAAAGCGACGAGAAGCAATCTAGCCAGCCTCAAGTAGCCGAAACATCGCAAAAGAAATTGGTGAACAGCGTTCCAGAACGAATCGTGGAAGTGGCCGATGCCGTGAAAGAAAAAACGGAGAAGAAAGAGGAGAAAGCAAACGAGGCTACGAAGGAGAAGGCAAACGAAACCACGAAACAAGAAGCGAAGACTGCTTGAAATTAGAAATATCGAATTCATCTCATTTATTTAAGAAATTATTTGTACCTTGGGCTCGTAGCGGTTTCGCCAACGAAACCAGTCTCGCCTGAGTATTTTTTCGTGCTCATTATACTTCATACCTTCGAGAATTATCATTTTCACGGTTTGTGGAGGCTTAGGGGGTGCTTGTTTTAGCTTATGTACAAATGTAAAAAAAAAAAGATTGCAATAAATTGTTACATAAAATGTTGATATAAATACTTTCGTGTTGTTATTGTTCCTTTGTTGAACAAGAGATGTTTAAGTAATTTGTTATAATTTTATTGCACGATCGATACGTTTTTGATTAATTAGTTACTTATTTATTAATATCTGTATCCATCATATAATTGAATTTGAATTAATTTATTATTATATATACATATATATTGTATATACATATATATTAATATATAATAATAAATATTCTTATAGTTTTAATAAATTTAAATTCATGTCATTTAATAATATCGTTACTAGTTATTTAAAGACATTGCAATTAATTATTTAAATAACACAGAAATATTTTTTTTAGAATCTTGTTTTGATTCCACATTTTATTTCTATACCTTCATTCCTGTGCAAGAAATAGAAATATTTTTCCTTTTCATTGTTTAATAGCAAACCGCAGAAATTTTTTACAAATTCTTAAAAACGACACGCATGTATGCATTAATTATTTCCAATTCGAACTACACAGAAATGTAATAAACATTTAGAAAATTGTGCTGTGTAAAGTAGTTTACAAAATTAGGCCGAGTATATCTCGATATTTATCGTGTTCTTTTTACATAAATTGACTTTCGCAAATGCTTTATGCGAAGAAATGTTGTACGATATTTCAATACGAAAAACTGTTTGGTATACTTCAGAATCAAAGTTCGTATCATATACAAAATATTTGCAGATTATTCTGTATAATTGATTTACATGTAAAAAAATATATATATACATATGCATATATTCATTTTCAACTACGTTTGGTATTATCACACGTCCATTGTGCAAAATGAAAATTATGCAATATAAGATGACTCAGGTAATTGAAACGGATTATATCTCGATTTTATCATATTTGCTATACAATTTTCTGAAATATTCTGTGCAAAAAGGTGTTGAAATATAATGTTAAAGAGATATAATAATTTTTCAGATATTCCAAATTAAAACTTGGGTGTCGTCCCTTAAACAATTAGAAACATTCTGCAAACTTGTACTTATTAATTTAATTTAATTGTGGATATTAATTTTTACAACGTTAACTATACACACCAAAAAATTGATTGGCATACATAAGAAGGTATAAAATTTGATTTTATAGCTACATTATTTACGGAGTATGTCAAATTCAAAATTATCACAAAAAAAAATTACAAACACCTCGAAAACTTCTTCAATATCTATTTGCATTCTGTGAAATCGAACCACAAACGAACGCACTAATTAAACAAACTAAATAAAAATCAGGTGAACCAAATTGCATTAACACTAAACCTACCGGTGTATAATGCACGTTTATTTTGAAATTAAAAATGAAATTGAAAAATGAATAAACGAGCCAGAAAATACAAATTAGTGTACACATTAATCTTTATCTAGATGAAAATTAACACGAATTTCAAAAAAGTCGCCTCGCGTACTTTGTAACTTAAAACTGAAAACTTGTCAAATGGTCATTTTGACCGGTTTAGTAGGTTTAGTGTTAAAACAGAAGTGCATATGCACTTTTCGTATGCGTCAGTTATACACTTCCGTGTTCGAACGAATCTGTCACGAAACATAACACGATCCACGATCAAAGGCGAGATGCAATTAAATGGGTCAGTCGGTACAACAAGGTTAAAGATGTTCCGGACAAAAGGTCCGTCGAAAACCGGTTGTACGAAATTCATCTGATCGAAATTAGACGAAGAGGAAGACCGTCGCGGTGTCGATCGGTAAAACCGAATCGCAGACCCGGGTTTCTTGAACCTTCGACGTACCGTTATTGACCCACTAACTGACAGAAATCTTTCGAATGCATCCAGTCAGCCTTCGCGAGCCTGTCTGCGTGAACGGGACGTGCAAAGAACGGGAAGACCAGTCAACAACGAACAGTTGATCCTGTGAGAAGTGTAACTGTCAACCCTGATCGAATTCTCTGACCTGTCAACTTTCGACGTTCTACGACTGGCAATTACAATCGGGTACGTGTCTCTATTAGGAATCAAGTTCAGTCCGTGACCTTCGTGATTTTCATTCAAAGCGACTAAAAGGTCGCGCTGTCGGACACTGCATCGTGTACAACACGATCGTGCCAGAGATTACTATCGATTTATAGACACTGACACCGTGCGATGTCGACCATATTTTTTCTCTTTTTGTCGTATTGACGGGTTGACATTTGATTTTGACGTTGTAGAAACGCATCAGGAAATATTGATTTTTCAATAAGGATACACTCGTGGATTCGACGATTTTTTGACAAAGTTACGTGATTATTAATTTTGTCGACTTTCTTGAATTTTCAAACAGGTACTACTGCAAACCTCCGAATTTGTTAAATTGAAATTTTTAGAATTTTCCAATTCTAATGTATTTAAATTCTTAGGTAAAATTATATTAGGTCTTAAAATTAGGTCTTCATTTTATAACTTTCCCTTCTACATTTTCACATCTTCGAATTTCTAGATTTGGAATTTAGAAATATTCGAGATATTGAATAACATATATTTCACTAATATCACCCTGAATTTAACATAATTAAATACTAAGAAAATTGTATCCAATTCTCAACACGAAGGGTACCAAAGAAACTCTTCAATGATATTAATATTATGATAATAATGTAAGATAAGAAATACAGAATTAATATTAAAAAATGAAGAAAGTTTTAATGGATATTGTTGAAGTATACTGTTTTATACGCAGTCACCTCGGTTATGGCAATGTATGAGTTTTTCGCAGGAAGTTACGTTTCTATAAATACGTATCTATGTATCCTCTTTTTTATAATGTTCATACTGGAACAAACAACATCCAATGTATTACGTAGTTCAACCATATCTATGTACCTGAAACAACGTTTTATTTTTTACTACCGTAAATTTTTCCACTATGTTTACAGTATTTTTTATGTTTCACTAATTATCATATTCCGTGTACGAGTATAATTATTTACGACATCGACTGTGTATATTTCCGTAATCTAGAAAAATTGACGGCACTTTGTCGCTGGCACTAGTAAACAAAAATAATTTGCTTTGCAAGGTAGCTCAATTTTTATGAAATATTGCAATACAATATATTTTATATTCCAAGAAAAGAACATGCGATATTTATTTTTTCCAGGGATAAAAAAGAAATACCTTGATTTTGAAATAAAGATCTATGAAAGTTTATTTGACAAATGTTTTATATATTATTTTTAATATGTAGATGTAGTAATATGTTCATTCGTTTCTAAACAAATTACAATGAAGTATGTAATTAGTAAATACGTAATTTTGATTTCTTTTATATATTTTTCTATACTTTTGAAATTAACATTATCGATGGAAGATGAATTGGTATAATTATATTAATATTCTAATATAATTTAAATATTATTACACTTTAATATAATAAAAATTAACTTGTTAATTTTTTAATGTTAACTTGAGTAATTAATTTAAAAACATGGTTTAATCACTTAAAATAAAGAATAACATCATTAACCCTCATATTATAATGATCTATGTAGAGTGCAGAGAAATGTTGCTGCAGCTATGTGAACGTTCACGTCGATATAGTTGCATGATACACTTATGAATATTTAACGCACAGCGATAAAAACATGCAAATAACGGAATAAATTCGCCGCAACATTTTATCCAGATTATTTAAAGGTTGAACGTCGAAGTTAACTGTTCCTTCGAACGTGATTTGGTTCGATCAACGATTGTGGTTTTTCTCAGGAAAACGTTTGCAACTTGTATCATGTATTCAGAAAACACGTACTGTAAGTTTATACACTTTCATTTGTATTCTTACTAGATCAAAAACTAAACATGTTTCTGATACGGTAGCACTAAACACGATAAAAGAATTGATTAAAAGTTGTATTCAATTTGTTTAATGACACAAAAATGTTGCTAATATAACATGTAACACGCAATACATTATTTTAAATCCTAACTCCAAAAAAATGTATTAGTGACAAAAATATGAAAGCAGTGGTAATAAAATTAAATTATAATAAAAGTGCAAAAAGTAATAATATCTGTATTAAAAATATAACAGAAGTTGTATTATTCGACTATTATAATAGAAAGTAGTAATAGTGGAATTAAGTTATAAAAGAAAAAAAAAAAAACAATAACCCGATTATAAAATAATTTATATAATTTGACAATCCAAATAAGTGAAATTGATTTTGCTTACAGACAAAATGTTGCGACTGACGTTAATTTCGATCATGGTGAGCATGACAATGGCGCAGGTACCATTTTTAGGTGCGTGCCCGAATGTGGAAACGATGTCAAACTTCGACGTAAACAAGGTACATATGTATATCGCTGTTTATTATGGTTAGCGGATCCTCAACAATGAGTATTAGAAATTGGAATAGATTCCTAGTATTTACCTGAGTTATTGACTTACTTAAGTCGCAGTGCAACCTGTATTTAGAAAGTTGTCCCCGATATAACTTTTGATATACATGCTGTACGTTGTAATAAGATATATGTAAAGTATTCAAGTCCAACGGAAGTTCAAACTCTCTTCGAGACGCATACAGAATTTCTATCTATGTCATTTGAATAACTTAAACCTTTCATTATATTCTAGTATACAGGGAAATGGTACGAGGTGGAAAGGTATTTCGCGGTGTTTGAATTTGGCGGGAAATGCGTGACCGCCACTTACAGCCAAAACGAAAATGGCACCATAAACATCTTGAACAAACAAATTTCTGCGTTGTGAGTACGAATTAATCTAATTCACTAAATACGTGTTACCTTTAACTTTTCGAAATTCAACTTTTAGAGGTTCCTTTGTATTAAATTTAAATTTATATAATATTCTGGGAATATTGATTGACTTTCAATTTTAAACTTAATTTTCGCTTTCACTTTTGCAATAAAGATTTTTACTTCTGTTTAACCATGTGTAATTTGAACCGCGTATCAGGGATGCAATAATTGCTCTCATTATGTAATTATATCTCGACAAATATTTACAGGAAGTTAGTTAATCATTGTAGAATAACACTTGTGTTTGTTTAGAACCGGTGTCTCTTCGAGTATAGAAGGAACTGGAAGACCGATTGGCAAAACAGAGGAACCTAAATTAGTAGTTACATTTCCGTCCATACCACTTCCGTTGGATGCACCTTATTGGATATTGGATTCCGACTATACATCTTATGCTGTAGTATGGAGTTGTTCGAACTTCGGTGTATTTAGGTAAGTATACAAAAGAACTTCCTCGTTAAAATTATTGAAAGTATCATTAAGTAGTAGCTTTACTTTTAAAAAGGATTACCTTCCTTCTATTTCACTATTTATATTATCCGTAATTCCATGTAGGTACTTGATTTAAAAATGTGGAATTAAATCAATAAAAAGTTGCTAATAAATTAATTACAATATTACAATATTAATAATAACTTTTGAAATATCTTACTATTAATGAAGCAGCTGATATTATTCACAGAAATAATAAAATAAATTTCTACTGATCTTCACTTATTTGACACTCCCGTATGTTTATTCAGAAAATGGCGACCAACCTCACACTTGGTCCATAATCAAGTCTTTAATTAATATTTAATTCTTGAATGTTTCAGTGTACGAAACGCATGGATTCTAACGAGAGAACCAAAGCCACCAGTTCCCGTCCTAGAAAAAGCTTATCAAGTACTGGACAAGAATAACATAAGTAGGGCATATTTCATCCGTACCGATCAAAAGAATTGTCCACAAGGAAATTAAAGGAACTGTGCTGTACGAGCTATCGAGATGATACCTTGTGCTTCAAAGAAACCGATAATTGATACTAAACAAGTAACGATGTTTTAAAAGATTGTAAATTATAATGAATGTGCTGAATTTACATAACGAATATTTGATCGTGTTCTTTTCGTTTGTGTTGCACATTGGTGTGATAGTTTGCTTTACCGTCAATCGACAAAATTGACTAAATAGAATTTAAATTATGGGCAATTTTCGTAATTACATGTCGCTCGTTTGTTAAGCTGTATATAATATAGTGCAGCTATCGTGAAATAACTCTATTTGTATACAAAGATCGGGAGAATGTTAAATTGTGTATTCGTGAAATTACGCGGTGTAATACATTAACTATTGTTATGCTGTATTAGGATGTATTGTTGTATTATTGTGCGGTATTTATTTATTTATTTATTAAACAATTTGTTACTTTAACGAATCGAGAAATAGTAAAATGTGTGATAACAAATAGTTATTTATTGAAGCGTTTGTAACATATGAGCTTACATTATGTACCTAAAATATATCTGTTGTCCCAAATATTATGGTATTTCTTTGATTTCCTGAAAAACGTTTTGATAAGGTACTTTAAATATACTTTATTTTATTTGTTCGCTAGAAAAATAGCAATTTCTTCATAACAGGATTATAAGCAGCAACAGTTTATTGCAAAGTAATTAATTCAACAAATTGACAGTATATTAAGATCCTCAATTTTACACTTTTTTAAAATTTAGATTTGTGCGCAGAATCTACGGAAGTGGAATACCTGGCCCCATCTAGCGGTGAAAAGTCATAGTAATCAAATAGAAAATTGCGATTTTCTTTAAGATTAGTGAATTTGCATTATTTTGTAAACAGTAGTATGTTCTACGATCACAGAGTAACTAAAATACTGAAATTATAATTACGGTTAGAAGCGTTACGAAGGAAAACTTAAAAAATTTCATTTTACGAAGATCAATATGCTTAGCCATCTCGTGGCGGAAACCGAGAACTAATGGAATTCAATTTTTAATACAGTTTTAATAATAATTGATATTTTTGACAAATTGACACCTGTAGAACATTCTTATACAATTTAGTGTTGTTAATTGTTGCACATTATTGTCTATTTTGTCATTGAATTCAATATATCTTGAAATAAAATATGTAAAACTCTGTTCCATTAGTTCGTACCTTTCTCCGTTAGATGGCTAGGCTTTTTGTTGTCCATAAAATGCTCTTTTCTCAATTTTCGAATAGAAAGCTTTTAGCTCGCTGTAATTCAATTTTTCTGACTTTTTATTAATCGTACAATAACTTGTGAGTATCAACAAAATGTAAAAACTCCTTATTTTACAGAAAAATGCAAATTTCCATTTCGTTTATTCTACGTTTGATGGCGCTCGTTGTGCAGTTTTTAAACGGGGTGTACACAAATAAGATTTTTGAAAAAGCTTTCACAGTATTTTTATTTTCTTAAATATATTACTTTTCAATGAACTATTGTCTGTTGATACATCTCATAGTTGATATATGGAGTACATTGCATTTAATACTATTAATATTAAGTCATGTTATATTATCCATTGTCGATATTATTATAATTCGAATGATTTTTTATTTGTTCTTCATGCATGCATTCTATTTACTTTTATTATAATCAATGTCTTCTTTTTACGTTAGGATACATACATTGCAGTCAATTTAACGAACGGTAAAGCTAAAATTAAAAATATTTTATTAAAAAGATAAAAGTCATAAGACCCAGCGAAGTAACGTATTTATACATATTTCACATACATAATGTGTACATAGATAACATGCATCTTACAGATACATTGAAACGTGTTTTACGATCACAATGATACCCGTTTTATTACACGTAACCCATATCAATATGACAGGCCGTGTGTCCAATTGAAATTAATCACGCATATAACATCCACCACGCGACCATACGGTGATAAATATTAATACGAAAGAGCAAACACAGTCTCCGATGAAAATTTCCCATCAGAGACGCCGGAATAATCGTCTCCCGGTCGAAAACGCGGGAAAACGGATGTCCACGAACCAAATCGAACGTAAATTATTGAAAACACGGCTCACAATACCGTCGAGATAAACAAATAATACCGCGTTAGGGTGAGGTCGCGTGTTAGTTCGGTTTCTAACACTTTGCCACGTGTCGTCTGTACAAACAGACGACATTGAATCTGCGGGATATGTCATCAGCGATCCATTGTGCACCGAGAAGAAGAGTCGGAGGATCCCACGAATCGCCCCATGAAAACGCGAACTATGAAAAGGGGATGCATAAATATCTGTTACGGTTACAATAATGTCCGAACACGGTACTATCACCGCGTTCGCTGTTTCGTGTGAGAGACTATTTAAATATTATATCGTTCTACAGAAAGATGAATCGTTTATTGTAGATTAAAAATACTCCGACAACCATTACTCGATGGAATATCTAACTGAACAAAATTCTGTGAATAAAATGTTGTCTTTTCACGCTTCGTTAATAAGACACTGGTACACTTTCTTCAAATTAGCAACGCCCAGAAGCCGTTTAAACTGCGGGACAGGTTTGTTTGGTCTACAAACGTCCGTAATATAATTCTACTTTAGTATAAGCTTGTACTTCGAAGCGCGAAAAAGGAAAATTTAACATGCAATGAAAAGGAAAGAGTACCGGTTTCGATAAGAGACAACTTGTAACTTGTCCTGAAGAGAAAGGTAAATCTTATCGAGAAATAGCGCAGTGATTAGTGATGAGGAAGATTATAGTAGCAGACATAGTTGGAAAACAAAAGGAAGATCGCATTTAATTTAAGAAACAAAGTGGACAATCTTAAACGATGCTCAAAACAGAAAATGCATTTTGAGAATATTAGAAAAAAAAAATTGGTTTTAGTATGTCCATGAAGTTATAAAAATTGGAGGGTTTGCAATAAAATATCAAAATTGTAGTTTCTTTTACATTTTACAAATAAATTCTTAGTTTTTCATAAAATGTCATTAACGTGACGAGAATATGTCCTGTTTTTTAGAACGTATTACACATGGTATTGTCATAGTCGAAAAGAAATGATTATTATATTTAATCTAATTTATAATATATGAACGATACATATTTTTCTAAAATAAACAAGTGTTGTGTATTATTCCTTAGTATACATAATAACAAATGCAGAAGTACTTATCCGAATATTAATCTAGTAGTACGTACTGCTGTAGACAGCGTTCATCCATACTCGAAGAATATTTTTTAACTAAAAATAGAACCATCAACGTAAACAACGAACTGTAATATCCGTTGCGCAATGCAGGGAGGTAGCTAGGTGCGAAGTTTCTGGTGATTTCGGGAGGCGTGTATCTTTCTATTAGCACGTTGGTCGTTTAGAAACGGTAACGAGAATCGTTTCTCGAGTTCGGGAATAGGTGTTCCGGTAATCGGCACGATCGTCGGCGATAAATTAAAACCCGGCGAAATCTAAATCAGAATCTGGCTAGGTAAACAAAGGTCTCATCGACGGACCCAAGGAATCACCCTTCCACTTTCGAATTTATCCGTCTATCCTTTTTATATTGGGGCCGCATTTAAGCGCGGAATAAGAGGACAGACGATACGGTGGGAAGATGAAGAGGAAGAGGATTCTGCGGACGAAGGAAGATGGAGGACGCGCGATCGTCTCGACGGGCCCAGATATCCTCGTGGGCCTCTCGGTTTTCGAGCAGCACCGGTCCCTAATAACAGGGTACACCGAGGCTAAACAAACATACACGCCCCTGGCATCTCTCGTTGAAAGAACACACGAGAAGAAATGTACAAAAAAAATGGGCAGACAGAGAAAAAGAAACAATTTAGCTACGCCACTTAAAGGATGCAAGGAGAAGTATGATAGCCGGTGAAAAAGTTAATGGGGAATCGTGTTTGTACATTGACGAGCATCGTTCGGCTACTTAGGGAAAATGGCCGAGCTGGGGGAAGGGTGATCCGTACACGCTTTTTGATTTGGCGGTTTATAAGTTCTTGAATTGGTGAGGTTGCAGTTTCGGAGATTTAATGATTTGGATATTTGGAGAAACCTGCGAAATTTGTGAAATTCGTGATATTTGAAAAATTTTAGAGACTTGTAAAATTTAAATAAGAATTAAAAAATTTGGAACTTCAGGAATTTTAAAGTTTGAGAATTGGTGAAACTAAAAATTCGGAAATTTGGATTTTGGTAATTTGAGAGTCGAGGATATAAGTATTTAAAAATGAAGAAATTCGAAAATTAGAAAATTGATAACGTGTAAATTTTATAATTCACCAATTTGGAAATCTGAAACCTTTGAAATTAGTAAATTTGGATATTAAAGAATTTGTGAACTAGAAAGATCAAGGATTTGATAAGTAAAAATTTTGCGAATTTCGAAATTTTGCAGACTTCGAATTTATATGAATCGTAAAACCAAATTACATGTGTCTTAAAAGTAAAATAAATACTGTGAGTATATCCGGTGAAATATTTGAAAGGTTCGATTTAAAAGATTGTGTTGTTGATACCGGACGTCGAACTTGTACTACTTCACCACTTCTTAAAATGAAAGCCGAAATATAGGTACAAGGCTTGGAAGGATCTTAAAGCTTGCCATGTAATTAGGGGAAATGAAGAACAAAAGAAAATGGAATGACAGTCGGTAGGCATTTCGGTATTATTTCCGTACAGACAGTGAAACTGTCTACGCACTTATGGTTCTCAATATTTCTCAAGAAATGATGTTCGTACAACATCCCTTTACATGAAAGTACACGCGTGTAGTTATGCCACTAGAATAAAAATAACAATGTTTCGTTGCAATTAAAAAAGAAAACTATTTTCTCTGCAATCTATTAAGGTGTACCAAGTACATACGGTGCTTAAAATATTCATAACATCTCGTTTACTTAAAAACCCAGCTACATAAATCATGTCGATAAAAAGAAGAACGATGCGTCGTTACAGACCCCGAAGATAAATTTCTGTCCTAACCTGATTAAGTGATCCTAAAATCGTAATGTGTACATAAAAATGCAGCAGGGGCTACCTTATCAATAAACAGCGTGAAAGTTAAATGTATTAAGGGCCCGTCCATTTGTCTCTAGCACGTGCAAAAGAGCATCGAAGATCCGCGCGAGAGAACTGCGAGCGTACGCGGATTCGAGTAAAAAGGATACGGAGAACGAGACGAAGAAGAAGGGTGTAAGAAAGAAGAAAGAGAAGAACAAGGTAGATGAGACAAGAGGCATTCTGGTTTGTGGGCACAGCCGCTGCCTGCAGCCCACAATTATGATAATAGCCCCCGAGTCCTGAGTCTTGTTAGCCCAACGTGCAGCAAGCTTCTTTTATCTATGTTTTTTTATTTTCAGACCTACCCTTCCGTACCCCCCTAGCCTACCGCAATTCCTACTTTCACTCCTTTGCACCGTAGCGAGATCGGCTGAACTCGAACTCGTCGGATTTTTCCAAAGAAACTAATCTATTGTACACACCCTTACACGATTCATTTTACATAATTAATTAAGTTCAGTAACGATAGTTGCATACCTAATTTCGATTATAGTTACATTTATGGAAATGCGACTGGACAATTTTTGGCAGATGGCTATTTTAATACGATTTAATGGTCTAGTTCCATAAATCGGTAGATCTCTAAATCCTCAGTTCCCTGAATCCCCAATTTCTTGGGTTACCAGTTCCCTAGATCCCCGGTTCACTAAATCCCCAGTCCGCTGGATCCCTATTTTCCTATTCCTCTAGTTCTCTATACCTCCAGATTCCTGTGTCTCCAGATCGTTAGGTTACTGAATCCCTAAATCCCTAGATTTATAAATTTCCCGGTACTTATATTCTTAAAATCCCGAATCACTTTATGTTACAATTCCTACATTCCAAAATTTCCTTCTCCCAAATTCCCACATCCTCATATTCATATATCTTTAAATCCCTAGATCTCCATCTTTCTAAATATTTATATCCCTTTATACCTTTGCATCCCTACACCTCTATATTCCTATATCCCCATATTCCACTTCAAACCTGATTCAAGTTAAAACTCTAGATGCATCAACATTCAGCAATCGATATATGACACAATTCACCGTACAAGCAACACCGAGCATCTAGTTGTCTATCTCGATAAAAAGGTAATTAATTTCGTACGATCACGTTGTCCACACTCCGACAATGTGACACGGGATCATTCACCTCATCTATCGGGCAACATAAAAATATTGCGAGAATACGTATTCTTTTTGTGCCGATGAATTTTCCAGCGAAGCCATTGAGGCGTACACGCGACGACGAGAATACGTGACCCGAAACAATAGGCACATAAAGTGTGATTAATATGTACAAACGTTCGCGGTGTATTAATTAAAATTAAACGTGTTCCCTTCAGCAGCGCGATCTAAAGTTGCGCGGAAGGCTTTTGCATTTTCGATTGAATGCGGCTAGGAAAAGGGCACAAGGAATAAGAATACAAACGGCAAAAGAGAGTCGACGCCGGGCGTGAGCACAAGGAGCCCCGGCACACACGCGCATGCGCGTTTATGTACACAAACAGCCGGAACACGTATATGTACGTCGCGCGTCTGTAAACGTTGTAAAAGGCGGTAGCAAACGGAGCACGCTTTAATCCACTTTTCAGCACACCGTCGGGGCCTTTTGACTGTGCGGAAAGCGTTAATTGGAGACCGCGTCACGATCAGGCAAAGGAAGCCTTTCAAAGCGGAAACCTTCGTGTGATACCGCCTGCAGCTTTTTTTCAGGATAACCAGAGAAACGGTGTTTCCTCCTTTCCTGCTACGCGTCTGTCGCGTTCATCCGAACGTTTCATCAATGTTAGTTTTCTCGATGTCCCACCAAAGCGACATAGAGAGCACTGTTTTCAACTTTCGCGCCATTATATCGTACCCTCTAATGACGTATTATCACGCAGGCCATCGTGCATATATCAGACCTCGGTAACGGCCAATGGAATACGCGAACAAAGTCTAGCTAAATGGTAATTAAAACGTTTACTGAACGCGATTGCTATGGACTCGAGTGCGGCGTTGATTTATGGCGCGATCTTTTTCCGACAGTCCGTGTTTGTCGAATTGCGACAGTGAACACTCGCGTTCTTTGACATTGTAATTTTTAGCTACAGACTCGTTTGATGGCTCGATGATTTCAACTTACCGGACGCAGATAGCGTAATCTTTCGGAGAAGAAAATTTTGAAGACGGTTGTCTAAACTGTTCGGTAACCAACGGTAGGATAAATTCAGATAAAACGAGAATCTGGCTGGCATCGGTCGTGATATACGACTGTTTTTCCAGATTATGCCCGACAAAGGAGATTGTCTTGATTTAAGCGAAGCACCCTGTATTTGCTCGAGATTAGATGGAAACTTCGTTGCACGGAATACGGCATCTTTGTATATTGCAAATGCACGGATACCGATTCTTTCGAATACGTGCACCCTAATCCCTCGTAATCTGTATCTAAATGAATTTGATAATTGAAACTTGAGTAATTCTGCTATTAGCCTCTTATAATGCAATCGATGAGGCTACTCATTCGTCATACCGAATTGACTAAAAAAATTTTCTCTTCTGAAATTGCGATAATCTCAATGAAAAATACTGTACAGTATAATAATAGTTATTTCTTTCATAGAAGTCCGTATGAAACTGGCAATATAACGGGAGTCTACTATATCTTACTAATACACAAAGTTAAATTATCACATTCTACTTATATCCCCGGTAAATAATCTTGTCATGAAAAGAAACGGGATATTCGAAAATCAGACATATCTAGGTCAATTAAATTGGTCTATTTATAATTGCGACAAAATTCAACAACCTTGTTCAGCCGATCGCGATCGTTATCGTCCATAATTTAAACCCGATTGAAAAATTATTCTCCGATAATTTATTTACTCCTCGGATACAGTTATGAGATGCGTATCGATAAATGCCTATAAATCATGTTTCGATATCGGAGTTGGACAGGTACGGACCTTTCAACGGCATCGATAAAATATAAAATAATGGCCAACTTAACCACATAATCGACGAAATTAAGATAATGGGCTTACGATCAGAATACCGAGAGGAAAAAGAACGATGAACGAATTTGCGTGTTTCATAGGCAGCTGCCAATAGTAAGTGATTGCTTTTACACGGAACACGTTTGAGAATGCCCCTTGCAATGTCCGTTGCACACGAAAGTAATCACCATCCCTTTTTCTCATCATTTTCAGTTCTGTTATGTGCATTTCATCCCAGAAGCGCCTTCAATCAGTCTCGAACTTGTTAAACAACTTCAGCTTCAATACTTGTTTTCAGTCTTCTTCGTTTATCTCTTCTTCCAGTTTCTGTTTTGGGATACAAATATTTGCCTTATTTCGTTTCTGAATTTTAAACTCGACATTTTCAAATCGTAAATGTATAAATTCTCAAATCGACGAATTTTCAAAATTAACAATTGTCGAATTCACGAATTTTGAATTTGACCAGATTTCCAAATTTCCAGATTCCTGATTCCCTATTTCCAATTCCCAACATTTCTCAATTTGCTAAATTCACCAATTCCCTAGATTCCCTACTCCCTGGATTTCAGATTCCCTAGATTCCCAATTCCTCGCACTCCCAATTATTCAGTTTCCAAATTCCATAGAGTACACAAATACCCCAGACTTCAATGCTATACATTCCCAATCTTCCGATTCCCTAGATTCTCTATTACATAAATTCCCAATTCTCTAGGAGATCAATTGTTCAGATTCTCATTAACCTAGATTCGCAATACCATATATTTCCAATTTCCCAGATACTTAATTTCCCAAACTTTCAAATTTCTGAATATTTAAATTCTTACCCCTTCAAATTCTCAAAATTTCGTAAATTTTCCCAAACTCCCGAATTCTCAAATTCCTACACACTCAAAATTTTATATTTTTAAATTCCCGAATTTCCATCAGCATTTCCTCTAACAACGATCACCGTTCCCGCTAGTGTACATGTCTGTACAAGATACACTGTTTCCCCTTTTAATGACATAAATTATAATGTAAAATCGTTTTCGTTATACTCTCTCAATTTCATGGGACTCTGATATTCTTTCGCGAAATTAAAGCAAAAGGACGCTGGCATAAAAGTTGATGTATCAAAATTATGGACATTTGCACCTGTGGACAATTTTGTTTATGCACTTATAATCCTCGGCCAGAGATAGTTACATCGACGATCGTGATTCGCTGAAGCATTACGTCGATGCATTTCCGTTCCATCGGCAGATAATTCGAATAGATTTTTTTATTTTTATCCGGTTCAAGGATCAGCTCTCGTACTCCAATTTTAATTCTCCCCTTAGTTTGCCGCTTCGTCGAAAGACCGAGGCCATCCGATCAGCACGACGACGCCTGAAACGAGTGATTCTCGTAGGTGGACTTCGGCCGAGCTCGGGTCCGATCGGGCAGTTCCGGCTCGCCAAGCCTGCGTCGACCCCAGTCAACCCATGGCGGTCAGAGCACATAACTGGTTGTGACTTTCACGAGGCAAGTACCTCGCGCGCTCTCGTGTGTGCATTTTCGTTCGATCTCCCGTCTTTTGTTTAACGTTTTTCGCGAAACGGACTGTCACGCGAATTCGCACACTTTCCCGAAACTTTTCGTCGCGATTGCTCGTCCGTAACGCTCGGTGTTATCGTCAAATAACACCCGAAGAGGATTTCTCGTGCGTCGAACTGTCAAAACTCGATTCGACTCAAACAGACCGTACGTTATTATCGTGGTCGTAGCACGTTTTGTTCGGCTCGTAAATATCGTGATAGAAAGACACGATGTCACGTGCGTCCACGCTCGTGAAACAACGATATACGGTAACCGTGTACCATGAATCGAGTTAGGAGACTTTAACGTTGTTCGTACTGTAACGTTGCGCGTGTTTCGGAGTAACCTAGTATATACGACCGGTTAAACACGTGGTGTACACGATGCTACTTAAATTGGCAGTGTTGCTGTTCGTCTTCGTCCAGCCAGGTGCAAGTTACTTCAACCTATTCCTTAGCCAAGCTGAAGTGCGGAAATTAATGGGTAAGTGGAAATGTAACATATTTTTCGGAGCTCACGTGTTTTTAACGTCGCTCGCGTTCGTAATGTCGCATTTACGTAGTGAAATGCAACTGTTGCACGCGCAACGAATTGAAGCCGAATTCAATTGAATAATCCGAATTTTTATTTACCGTCTTCTGTTACGAAATTTGTACTATTGTTTTATATCCAATGTGACAAAGTTTTAAACTCAATTTCGTACAAATTGGAGTTTAATACAGGAATTATATTTTATATTCGGTTTGCTGCACCTGTGATACAGATGTGTGCAGGCTTTTCATTGTTACGATATATACAAGTGAAAGTTTGTTTTATACGAAGGACATTGACTACCGAATATAGTTTTTTCTTGCATCGGTCGACGTGTAGATACAGTAGCGCGGGGTCTCGTTAACTGATCGCAAGAATGTATCTGATAAGAGACCATTGCTAAATCTCCATCAGCTCTTAGCATAAGCTGCTTGTCCTTATTTTATGTAAACGATACTGTTAATATTTATGTTATGAGATCATTATAAGATACGGTTGTTTGTGTAATACAATTTTTATAAATAAACATTTGTGCACGTGCCAGTAAAGGTCTATCTTAACTTTCTTACATTGCCAATTTTTTTTATTTAGTAATAATTTTACTAATCAATTTCATTAATTTTATTAATATATTTCACTATTCATTGCTGCACTATTTTTATTATTTATTATTTAATTATACTTTTACTCTTTCACTGTATTATTACTACATTATTTTATTATACTACTGTTTGGCTATTTCATTATTACACTGTACCACTATTTTATTATTCCACTATTCTATCTTTCCACTATGTTACTATTCCCTTATTGTACTATTTCACTTTATCACTGTTCTCCTCTGTCTACATATATATTCTTCTATCCGATATTTTACCTATACTACTATTTTGATAATATTGTATTGTATGGCTGCATTACTATCCATCACTGTACCTTTTTAGTACACCATTCACCCCCATTTCTATTATCTTATCATTTTACTGCCCTACGATACTATTATCCCTTGTTCTAGTATATTACTATTTCCTTAATTTATTATCACACTTCTGCTATTATTTTATCATTTTATTAATTTTACTACTTCACTGTTCCACTATTTCACTGTACCATTATACTACTATTCT
Organism: Coelioxys conoideus; assembly: GCA_947623535.1. Lineage (NCBI taxonomy): Eukaryota > Metazoa > Arthropoda > Insecta > Hymenoptera > Megachilidae > Coelioxys > Coelioxys conoideus. The sequence continues at coordinate 8,578,594 of OX392455.1, read as the reverse complement.
TTCTGTTTCAGTATTCTGTTATTCATACATTCTGCTGTTCTACAATTTCATTCATTCATTAAGCAACCACCATTTTCAATAAACATTTAAAAATAAAATTTTTAACATTGCTTCACCATCATAAAATCATGTATCACTACTAACATTTATATACATTATTTATGCACCTTGTAATTAAAGTATACCGTTGCAGTTAAAATATACCATTCTGTCATGTTGCCCAACTATAACATTAACAAATGTACCCCAAATAATACTTCCTGGGCATAAAATAATTTATTACCTACACGACTCACGCTTCTGTTCAATTATACGATCCGTACGGGCCGAATACACATATCAGGAAATAAACTAATACTTCATCCACATAAAATAACGTGTCGTCAAAATTTCTTATCGATGTTCCTCGAATCTGTCGTCCCAAATGCCACGAAATTTCGGGGTACGTACGTCGTTGAAGAATGGCGACGGTAATCAGGATCGATACGATTATTTTGTGGCTGCGAATCGGGGGGCACTCGTTGACAAAAGGAACCGAAGCGAGCTGACGCGTCGAACTAACACAATTCGATTTCGCGCGAAGCGGTTGACGCTGAGCAGCGAGCAACGTTCAAGTTAAAACCGGAGAAAGGTTGTACAGGGATGCATACGAAATAGGTGTCGTCGACCGTGGAACGAGGTGTAAAGTGTGTGGCTGAAAACGCGCAATCCCACGCACGAGCGCATTTCCCGCAAGGGCGAATCGCCGGTTGAAACTCGACGGTGGTGTTCAGGTGTCGTCGTCGTCGTCGTCGTCGCGTCTCCACCTCGCCTCTCCTCGTATATAGCAGAAACGCGGCGATGCAGGGCGTACCAGCTGAACGCTTTTCGCGGATCAACGAGCCGAGAACGAATTATCCGCCGCCGTGGAAGTTATCGAGGAAATATTGGAAAGTTCGTGGCGTCGAGTGGCTTTTACCTGTTTCCGGTAGAGCGGCTTGCGCGAGCGGCCGTCGTCGTCGTTTTCCGGCTAATGGGAAGTACAAATGAAATCGGGAACGAGAATACGCACCGCCGTCGCTGGAAAAAAATGGGGGGAAAAACACGGGAAAAAGGCGATCGAGAGCGTGAGAATGGAACAACCGATCGAGTGTCGTCGCGAAACGAATTTCTTCGTTTCTAGTGGAATCGATTCGACGCTGATTTTAATAGGTCGTTGAACCGATCTCGCGATCAGACGCGCCCAATCTATCGACTTTCTGTTGGCCAATTTTATCGTAACCGTGGCAGAACTCTTGTTAATTGTGTAGCCGAGTATATGCATGGAGTACCCTCTCAAACGGTACGAGTCTATTTTCTCAGGAAATTTTATACGATACATTTTACTTGTAGAAAAAGAGAGATCTTCTGAGGTAGAAACATAAACGATATAGGAAATTAAATCTTTTTTAAAATGCTCTTTTTAATAAAGTGGCTTTTATAATTAACATTAAACCTACCAAAGCGGTCAAAATGATCATTTAACAAGTTTGTGATTTTGAGTTAGAAGGTATGTTAAGGTGGCTTTTTTGAAATTCATATTGATTCTCATCAAGATATGGAATCAATGTGTACATTAATTTGTGTTTCATCGTTCGTTTATTCATTTTTCAGCTACATTTTTAATTTCAAAATAAAGCTGTAATTTTGTGTCGATAGGTTTAGTTTCAACGAATATGTAAACAAAACTTGGACCGAAAAACTAGATGTAAGGAGTGATGTTACAATATGAAGAGACAGTATTCTGAAGCTATGTATAGGACATTGCAACACCTAACCACATGGATATATTCAGATATCCTACATAGTCCGCGGTTTTGAAATAATTTAAGCTTGAACTTTGTTCAGAGTCATTCCAAATTCCTACGTCCCTAAATCCGCAGGTTTCGGATGATCTATCTCCAAATTCTTCGAAATCAACATTTTTTTATTTCTATATCTTCAGATGCATAAATCACAGTATAAAATCCGTAGACCCTTATATCTCTAAATTGAAACTTCCCAAAGTTTTACGACCCGAAAATCGAACAGCTAAAACGAATAATTACAGCGTGAATATTTATTCATTTACGACATAGCGGCTTCCGTAAACTAAACACAAAGGAAATGTACAAAATCCGCAGTGTATATTTTACACGAGTTGCGTTATCTCGCAGGTCCCGACGAACGCGTAAAAATCTCTAGAAATCAAAATGTCCTCCCGCCGCGAAAGAATTAATTAAAGTTCGAGCTCAGCGGCCGAAAGTAATAAAACTCTCCTCATCAAAGGATCGTCGTAAATTATTGCGGTTGTTTTTCGATCGGTTTCTTCGGCTTACGAGCGTTTCGTCGCTGTTTAACGATAACGTGGCGCGGCAAAAAAAGCGTAGAAGGTGGAAGAAGATTCGTAGAACAAGATGGCATCGGGATATATATGAATTCGAGACCCAATAAAATATTATAACGAGGTCCTTGTTAAGCGGATGCAGCATGGGGTGCCGAGTCACAGGACTGGACCCTAGTTTGTTTAGACACCGAGTAATCGACAGTCGGTTTTCTTCGTCTTGTTTTCCTACGGGTTGCCTCGTCCTGTTGGTTCCCCTCTTTTTTCTCTTTTACCGTTGCCTTCTCATTTTAGTCCGATGGCCATGTTGCGCTGTACGCCGAATGAACCTTCCTTAGATAGAGCCCTTGATACCGATTTCGGTGGCCCTCTTGGGTCGCTCTTCATAAAGACCTCCGTTTTTTTTTCTCGAACGATACTCGTGCTTCCTGGAAGATCGACGTTTCCAGTTTTGGTGTTTACTGGCTCTCTCGTGCTCTTCCCGACGTGTTCCGGCAGAAACGTGCCTGGACAAAAAGTTGATCCCAAAAGAACGTTCTTTAATTTGTTACCTTGTTTCGTGTGTGTAATCATTAGCAAGGTATCGATCGGTGATTAATTGATGGGTACTCATAAACTTTTTGTTGCTTTCGTAGCGATCTTCTATAAATAGAGTTGATTGTATAACAAATTGGAGAAGATTATATTAATTAGTTAATGGATTATTAGAGAATGGAAATGAGATTGGTAGATATTATTTTTAGTCGATTCTTTAGTAATGTACCCTGCAAGTTTAACAATTTACGTATTTCTACATTTTCAAATATTCGAGCTTCTGCATTTTCTGATCGATGAATACTCAAGCTATGTAAATTTTCAATTTCGCTACATCTTTCGATTTTTGAGAAATTTCTTAAAATTGATTTGTTGAAATTTCTTAAATTTCTTAAATTTTTCAAATTTCATAACTTTCTCAATGTTCTCAACGTTCTTAAACTTTCTCTACACCATAATTTTCCCTATGAAAACCTGTTACAAATCTATTTTCCCTGAAATATACATACCAGCCACGCAGAATAAATAAACATCCATGTATCAATGTCGAAACACCCTATACGGAACCCATTATTTATCCACCATTGTATCCCCTTACTTTATTCGTTTCATCGTTAAATGTTTTTTCCCCGCAACAAAACGAGTTTCGAAGAAGCAACACGCCTGTAAAATTTTCGAGTTTATCTTAAAGCATTATAGTCCTACGAGACTGCTACCACTTCGGTATCATGTAGCATCTACTTTGGATAAGATAACTTTGAATTCCACCGGTGCCAAGTTACATTCCTATTTCTCTGATTTCTTGCTCGGTTCGAGCGTACGAGTAAATTACATGTACGTTCCCCGATCGTTCCAGATATCAACAGTTACATTTAACTTGTTGACGTTGCTTCGAAAAAAGAACGTTCCCGAGACACGTCGTCTTAATTGATAAAATTTTTGTTCGCGGTGTCGTTAATACGTAATTTATCATGCGTTTGACATCAAAAGGTTATCTTCTATACCGAGGTGTACAACTTTTCCGTTTATTAACCGCCGTTTAATAAGACTTCTGGCAACGATAAATACTGCAACAACGTAGATACAATGTATCTCCGCTTCCTCGTAATTATGGTATTACCCTCATAATTAATTGCGGTTGCGCAACAGCTGGGTAGCTGGTTGGCTTGTGATTTTGCATTGCAATATTTCAGTGCACTGTTGGACATTGTACCAATAAATTTACATCTTGAATATACATGATTATCTTGTCACTCCATTGTTCTCGTTTTGTGATATTTGCTACCTATGTTGATTGCCATTATCGTAATTCTAGATAAATAATTTTTGTTGGTAGTTGTTGATTATTTAAAAATTTTGAAATTTATTCCTTTATTGATATTTAAATTTACAGATATCCCAAGTTACTATTTTTTAAATTTACGGATTTAGAAATCGATCAGTTTTTACATTTAGAAATTTCCAAATTTATTTACCTCTGTATTTAGAAATTTATTACTTTTAGAATTTAGGCATCAAGATGTATATTACTTCTCAAATTCCGGGATTTAAAAATTTACCAAGTATCAAATTTGGACAGAGAAATTTACGAATGTTCATCTTTCTCAATTTGCAAATTTAGTAATTTTCAGTCACGACTCATATAATTTAGGAATTTATAAATTTTCAAAATTGATCAAACTTACGAGTTTTCAAACTTTCAAGTGCCGTATAAAATGATCCACTTCTATTTAAAAAATCGGTGCAAACATTTAACTTTATAATCGAATACACAAATCAATACAAATGGATACGAAAGTCAATAAAAATAATCACATTACAACAAAGATCGCATCAAAAAATATTCGCACGGTTTTACATATTCGATTAAATTTCCTTTTGTACATACGTGCATGGCAAACAACTTTGTAGATATTTATTCATTACGAATAACAGGATCAAAATTTGTAAACGCGTTCAAGCATTCGTTGGGGGAATTTCCATACGAGCAGAAAGCTTGTAGAATTAATACTCCGTTCAATCAAGAAAACGTCAAACCGCAATGATCCGCACGAGCATCATCCATCAGAAGTCCGTGTCAAAACACCAAAGTGGTGTGCACTCGACAATCTTGTGCCGGAGGCGGTGTTTTGCTCGTGTGAGTCCGGTTCGGGCCCGACCTTAGCTAGTTAGGGCCTGACAGGCCCATCTTGATGTTACTGGAAGAGTGGGGCGGCCACAAAGGTCCCGCCTGGGCTCCGTGAAAACGTTTATGCACGCACAGTGGCGTAGACGTCGGTGGCACCCAATAATTTCTTATCTTTTACTATTGACCTTCTGCGATCGAAAATATTTTTGCTCTTGTTAAGTTGCAATTCTAGATTTTCTACTTGATCAGCTCGGTGAATTCTTTCGAAGTTATTATTTCTCCGTTATCAACGCTCAGATTTGCGGAACTTCTCGAAATTATGAATCTTAGATTTCACATTTTCATTTACGAAAATTATCTAGATGTCACAAATTAATTATTTATTTGTAAGACACAAGTTTCATTGTAGGAGCTAGTTTATTATGTCTATTTATTTTTATAATTTTGTTTCAATTTGAATATTAATAATATTCGAACGTAAATTTAGGATTAATCGGCACCATTGGTTGTTTTGCTATGTTCATACGTCGCTTGCACAACACTACAGATTTAGTTAGAAAATACTTTCCGTTTACTATTAATATTCATTTGTTACTAAAAGATTTATCACTACAAATATTACTAGGGATATAACGATTTAGGGATACAGGAATTTGGGGATGGAGGAATTTTAAAATATAGGTGAGGTTTGGGACGATAGAGGGTTGTTGTTACAAACATCTAGAGAAGTAGAAATCTAGTGATATAAAAATCTGGAAATATAGGAATATAGCGAAATAGAAAGTAAGCAACTTCTTTTTGTGTTACCAATGGCAACCAAATTATTCAGATGACCCTTAAATGCCTAACCATATATGTATATCTATATTGTGAATATACATATACACATGTATAATCTTCATATGTAGTACATACTATATTATTCATATATAGTACGTATATAACCAATGATCACATACAGAGTGTCCAAAAAGGTTAGGACCAAACTTATGCTATATCTTCCTGAGATCAAATAGATGATAAATGAATCCTTGTCATCTAGTGTGATGCACCTAAATATATCTAGATTAAGTTGCGTCATCCGTTCCTTTATCTCAAATTAGTCACCGACTTTCACCATGATTCACACCGAACTTCTCACCATTCAACTTCCTTCGTATCTAGTCGCACCCCAAAGTTCACTTCTTCAAATCTGCGAACAGCTTTACCTTTCCGTCCCCGACTTAGCTCGCATAACTATTATAAACTCGCTATTTGACAGAATAAAGTTCTTTGTTTTTCCACGCAAAGTCAATCTTTGCTTACGTTCATCGAAATATTACTGTGCGTCACAGTTTGGTTCCAAAGTTATCGGACACCCTATGCGTATCCACGAATGTAAAATACGAGAAAAGCGAAGTAAGATATTGTTAGATCGTATCCGTCGATGCGAGAGTGACAAAGAAATATGCGTTACGAGGAAAAGGCTGGTAAGAAGAAACGATCGAGTATGGTTTCAAGATGGACCCGACGAACGGATGCTGCACCGTTGTCTACATCAATCTTCGGCTCCTCGTTAAGATCCGCGCCTTTAGTTTTCGCTTGTGTGAGTCGGCTCGTTTCGTTCGAGCTACGTGTCAGGGACACTCCGCGGGATGTGTTGGTCGGACATTTACATGAAGAGTCGTCCAGAAGGATACTGGACCCCCGTAGATTTTCTTCCAAGAGCGAACGGACGCGCCGCGGTTCGCCTTCCTTTTCTTCCATTTTGCGCTCAGCGAAAGTAGAAAATCATCGATGGAACGCTCGACTAGTTTATGCGATAGTGACACGTGTTGAGGCTGGTTTACATTGCCACAGTAACTACGGTTTAGAAAATAGTGGCAGTAGTGTTGCACAATGTATCTTCTTAGATCATTGAATGGGTAACCATTACTTGTTTACAAAGTAAGTAAACTTGCTGCTCTGTAAACTAACTTGTAAAAGTGATAAAACTTGCTACACTATAAACAAATTTGTGAAAATAATTGAACTTGGTGCTCAGTTAATGAATTTTATAAAAGTAAACTTGTTATTTCGCAAACAAACTGGTAAAAATATTTAATCTTGCTGCTATATAAACAAACTTGTAAAAGTAACTAAGCTTGTTATTTTGCGAATAAACTTGTAAAACTAAGCGAGTAATGGGTACTCATCGATACTTGGCAATTTATAAATTTTAGAACTTAGCCCTCCGGAAATGTGAAATTTTAGAAATTGCAGAATTGAACCCCTTAGAAGTTGAAAAACTTATGAATTCGAAAATTAAATATTTAGAAATCTAAAAATGCATGAATTTAAAAATATGGAAACATAAAAATAAAAACATTCATTCTGCGGTCCTTAGTTTCCACAAAATTGTTCTTCTCAACAAAAGGATAGTAAATTCCGTTACCGCATAATATCCTCCATAAAATGAACCAAAATTATCCCCCTTTGTAAGGGACTATTGTACCGAATGTACCCGAATCACAAATTCCATGACGAGTTTACGAAACGCAGTCACGAAACGTTTCGATTGTCCGTAGTTTCTAGAACGGCAGTATTTTCGAGTTCTTTTCTTCACGGTAGTTCGTTCTAGGTAGCAGCGTAAAAGGTTGAGAACGGGCACCACTTAAGGAGCCATTTGTCAGGAACTGTTTGTGGCCCTCGGAAAGAGTTAGACTTCTTGCCGAGTCACCTTGAATAAGGGCCGATGCATCGAAGTCTATACGTCAGAAAAATGTTTTCTCCCATCATGTAGTTAGTATCTTCCGAAGTGGACGGTGTTCTTCAGGGAAAGATGATGAGGTGGAAAAAAGGAAGAGAAAAGGGAAAACTTGTATTCTGTACGGGAGTCTGAATCACGATCTTATATTAAATCAAGAAAGCCACCGGAGAACTTAAGTGCTTCAAGTGCGCGCGATGTTTTTCACGGTGGATCCTGCAGGGAACGGCAGACTCATCTTTAAGAAGCAGATGCTCGTTAAGATCCTGTCACTCACGACTTGTTACGTGGAAGTCAAAACAGACTCACAAAACGGAATTCCCTTTGCGAAGATAACGTCGAATTCAGTTGATGAATGCGATCGTTAACAAATCAAAGAAATAAATGAGAAACATTCGCGGAACCTTTGTCCAACCGATTATTTCGATGTGGGAGATCTCAACGTGAACCGAACTTTGCAGATACACTATAATCTACTGATACACTAGTATACACCACGAGAAAGAAAATTATTTGTACTTATAATAATATCCTTTTTAAATCAGTGAAGTGAATGCGAAATATATTCCCAAATAATCTTGATGAAATGGGTCAAATATGAGTTATCGTACAGCTTCAACATGTAAAGCTAGCTACACAGCGTCAAGTTCGTCAATGAATATTTGGTCACTATGTCCAACCTGAAACAACAACCTAGATTGATATGTAGGTAAATAACAAAACGTACGCTCTTTTTCCATTCTGTTTGACCCATGACTGACGCATGAATACATCTTCGTGGAAAAGAACTGACCTAGGTGTACACGTGTTCCCCGACAGCCTAGCTCCCCCCTTATTGTCCCCGGAAAGATCAATCTTCCTTGAGAAGTTCCAACGGCATGGCAGTTCGAAGGGTTTGTCACGTACGATTTATCACCAGAGGCTGCCAAGGGATGAGAGTACAAGGGCGATCTCTTCGTCGAGGAGATAGACGGATAAAAGGACATTGAACATAAAAAGGCAGAGCATCCCCTGCTGCGGGGCTGCCGAAGACCCCGGCTGAGATGGCATCTACGGCACCGGGGCCTTCGAGTTTCTAAACGGCATCGATTCTTCGATAATTCCGTAGTCACACACCGAATTCCATCTCATGCGCGGAAAGATGACGTATCACGAAGTTAGAAATTTAATGAGCGTTTCGGGTGTGAATTCAGCGGTCAAGTTTATGTCGTGTCAAGGATGATCTTGATTTCCCTACAGAAAAATTAGTTGCGAGCGAAGAGGTCTACCATTGGTTAAGATTTAGGGAGTGCTTTAGGATTTGAAAATTTTTAGGCGGATTAAGAATTTTATAACTCGGGCAGTTGGTGATGTAGGGATACAAGAATGTAGAAATTTGACAGGGTAGGTATTTGGGGATCTAGGGACTTGAGGATTTACTTTCTGACCTGGAAATGTAAGAATATTGGTGTTTATGGACATAGAAATATAAGTAGTTTAGAATTTGATTTAGTTATCTATAAATTTGGGAATCTAGGGATTTTTGTACATATCAATTTGAGTATCTAGGTATTCGGGTACCTATCAATTTGGGAATCTATGAATTTGGTGATCTGGGAACTTGAAGATATAGTAATCTTGGGAACCTTGGGGTTTGAAAACTTTGTGATTTAGGGATATATGAATATTTGAAATCTAGGAATGTAAAAATCCCGATATTTTTGGATCTAGGGACATGGAAATTTAGGGATGGAGGGTTTAGAAATTTATTAAACAAAGTATTTTGAAATCTAGAAATTTAAAGATGGTAATATTTAGAAATCGCAAATTTAGATTTTGCGAATTTAAGAATTTGAAATTTAAAAACCTGAAAACTTGAAAACCTGATTTTAGTAGCCGAATATCTGCAAAGGAATTAATTTCATAATATCACAAAGGCTAAGTAGTGGAAATCGGCTTTACCTTTACAGGAATTTAAGTTATTCCTTGAGGTTATTCGGGAATAAAAGAATCGGTGACGTTGCGAAGCAAACGGCAAGAAGGATTAAGCTTAAAAATGAGAAAAATCGTCTGCGAGAGATTTGAAAGGATCAGAAGTCTCGGTTCCTCGAAGTCGCCGACTTCCTGGCGAATCCTTCTTAACGAGCACCGTTGATAGAATGACACGAATCACAGGAGAAGGATGCACGATCGAATGTCACGATAAATTCAGTCGCCCCGTAATCCTATTCTCGTTCAAGTCCTGATTGCTGGTACGGTGCCATATGTCTTCCCTGCAGTGGCGACAACGTCTCAATCAGTTCACCCATCTGTCACATCCCGACCAATACGCTTTTACACTCCCTAACGCAAACGTCATATCTACGAAAAGGGCACACCACATAATATACAATGCTCGTACACAGCTTGAAACTGTACAGTGTTTCTGTAAGCTACATACACGCGCAAAAGGGATAGAAATATAACTGAACAAAACTCGAAGAGCAAACTATACAACAACCACCATTTTGCTACTTTATTTTATAGACTTGTCGTGACACATTTCTTAAGCTCCTCTTAATTCGTAACTCCTCTTGTGACGCTTATTGTCCCATGTTATAATTAGAATTAAATTGTACATTCATTTAAAAGAATCATATGTAACACAAGTAAAAACTATTTCATAAATACTGTGATTCGTCTGAATCAGATAAACGAATGTTTTCAAGCAAGACTACGTAAAAATAGTTTTGTAATTTTAGTACACAATGATGTTAATTTTATGTAGATCTTTGAAACATTCTGTATGAACTGCAGTGTTAAAATGAGTGATTATTTGTAAGGTTTAATTTTTATTCAAAAATAAAGTATGGAGTATAACAAATCTCTGAAAGTGTATCTGCGGTTCTAAAATGCGTAATTGTACTTGCAATTCGTGTAAAAAATAGAAATCGTTGGGAAATAGGGATCGTGACGTGGCAGGTGGGCGGAGCAAGTGTTAGCACGTGACAACATGGCGCCAAAAGGCCATATGTACGATAGTAGTAGATTTCTTTTGTGAATGACTGTACTATAGTCATCGCACCGATATAACGAGCTGGCTAAAGCTCGCAATCGTATATCCAGGGTGCACGCCAGCAACAATATTATTTTAGCTCCTGATGCCAGAATCACGTCCCAACCCAATGCAGGTTTGCTTTGCTTCCCGTTTCGCTGCCATTCTACCCTCGATAAATAAACAAGACCCGGGGTTGCCTACAATGCCGAGAGTCCATCTACTGTTCTTGCTCCTCGTCCGGGGACAATGAACCAGAGATTTAATTCTTACGGAATTATTTTCTTTTCCGGATTGAAAATAACATCTCCTTTGTACCTAACCGAATTTTCTGTCGGGTATTTGTTCTTTATGACAAATTCGAAATGCACGGTGGTAAAATTTATTTCAATTCTCTCCACACTGTTTTATTTGGACATTATTAATTTACGTCGTTTTTCCATATTTTTAATTTAATTTGGCTGTCTCGTGTTAGATGATGAATGTTTACATAAATATATATTTGTAAATATGTTTTAGCCCATCTATTTTTTACAAAGATGCATATTATGTTTTTATGTAAAAAAAATATAAAGAGTATCTGTATGCATACGAAACGCGTAACTTATATTTCCATGTATACAAAACACGTACATGATATGTATACATACTTATTTTTTGTATACATAAAAATATAATGTATGTGTTTTCAATGCATAGAAACTTAATTTACGTTTTTGTGCACATAAAGCATATAAGTTGTATTATCCTATATAAAAACTATAAATCGTGTTTACATGAATATAAAAATTATAAATTATACTTTTAATCATATCAAAAATGTAGATTACTTTATTATAATAGATGGTATTATCAATTTTTTAAATCATAATTCTACACGATGGCTATTGTCGATGTCACGATTCGGTTTCAGCGATGTAAAATACGAGCAAACCAATATTTCACGATGAACGGTGAATGATGTCTAGGATTTAACCGTAATAGTATACCCTTGACAGAAAAGTCTCGCCTTAATCCTTCCTGTGCTAGCCGCGGCTATAAAGCAGCGAGCAAGTTTCGGAAAGACACGAAATGCTATCCCTGAGACGACGACACAAGCCAAAGGCACATACACTCGGTCTTTTTCGACTTTTTCTTCTCCTCCCTCCTCGTTCACGACCCTTTAGAGTGAATTATAACCGGTGTCGCGTGAAGTTACGCCTTCCTGGATGTGACCTATGGCCCGCGAAGAGAAACAGAGACAGAATCGGTCTTGCAATAACGGAAGAGGACAAACCGAGAACGGAGGAAAGGGAATACAAACGACATTCAGGACTCGGCCAGGACTTATGGGTTATTCAGAAGAGGAGACCCCCGTTGGCAGACGAACAACCCACGTACTCGTTCGATATATGCTAACCAGACAGCCTTCTGTGTCATGTAGAGGGTGAATCTATTCCACCAAATTGCTTATTTCTTAACTGATCTATGTACATTGCAATTGGTATCATTGGATCACGCTCGTTGTTCCGAAGAATTTTGAATCAGTTTCGTTTAGTATCTGACACCTAGATCTAATTACACCGAACTTACAAGTTTTCAAGCATGAAAATTTGAAAATGCAGAAATTTCAAAGCTCTCAAATTAAAAAATGTGGGAACTTCCAAACTAAAATGTATCATGTACAAATAAACGGAAAAATAAGTAATAAATGAAAGTTTGTATGTAACTTCGCCAAAATTAAAAATAAAATAAAAATATGCCAACAGACAAGAAGAGAATGCGATAACCGAACAGATGACATTTTTCTGAAATACAGACAGACGATATTTTTTTAATAATATAGACAAATGATATTTTTTACAAATGTAGACAGGTAATATTTTTTTAAAAATGTGGAAAGGTGATATATTTTTAGAATATAGACACACGATATATCTTTTAGAAATACACGTGTGTATCACCGTTGTATTGAAAGGGTTAAGGTGTTGCGAGTAAAAAGCGCGAGTTAAACAAGTGTTGGAAGGTTTCTTCCTGCATTGTTCCCCTTAATCGAAGGAAGTAAACGTTTTGCACGTGGGTGTACGTGCACCGGGTATACACGCACGCCCACGTCGTTTGGCTGCACTGGCGAAAGTGAAAAATATCCTATCCAAAGGCAGCACGTGTTTTGTATACGTGCGATACACATGCAAGGATAAATGCGAGCTCGTTTGTAGATGCACAGGCATACACGTGGATACGTTATTAGATCTCCTGAGATTTCATGTCGAGGTATTGGCGAGTACCAGCTGCCTGATCTGGTCGTTAACCTCGGCTTACGGATCATTTTTGGATCAACTTGACGTGTTTCAGTTTACCTACGGTACACGGGGACCTATTATGTTCTAAAATTACCTTCGTATTAAAAATTGTTTAAAAATTTTTGTTAAACCTTTGTATTCAAATTTGTGTTAAAATTTCGTGTTAAAATGGTTCTCGTATTAAAACTAACTTTGCATCAAAAATTAAAATCTGTATTAAAACTTTGTGTTAAAATTATCTTCATATTAAAAATTGCCTTGGCACTAAAAATTATTGATTTGTATTAAAATCTTCTTCATATAAAAAATCACTTGTTTAAAACATTTAAATTTCGGAATGAAAATTTGAAACACTCGGAATTATCAAAATGTCAAGAGTTCGTTCCAGATGTTGAGGTAGAAGAAAATTTTGCAAGTACATAGAGATCGAGGAAAATGGTTGGTGTAATCGAGAGAGATTAAGAATCGAAGGCATTGCATTCTAAGCGGGCGTCACGACACGTAAATCTAATATTTCCTGTTCCTTTGACCTGCACTGCACCCCTTCTACTTTTCCCTCTTTCTATTCTCTTTCCTCCTACTCGAGCCGCGTCGTTGTTATCTCTTTTTAAAAGCTCCGCCAGCGGAGGATCTCGTTATAAACGTTCCATGGGGTTTCGCGTTCAAAAGGTGTTGGGTTTCTGACCCAAAGCTTTGGGGCCCCACGAAGGGACCGAGAGAAACTAGGGCCCCCGCAGTTAGCCCGCAATTCATCGGCTCTTTTTTTTCTTCCCTTCTATTTCTTCTTTCTTTCTGCTCTCTTTTATATCGCGACTCTTGGGGTTTCGCTTGTCAACTCGCCTCCATACTGTATTTTGACAGCGGGGGACACGGTTCCCTGCGAAATTTTGCCGGCTGTTTCGCGCCTCGCGAAACGAAGATGTTTGTTCGCTTTCCTCCTTTATCTGCAGCCTTTATGCCCGACACTTTTTTTCCGCCCTTTGTCCGCCATTACGGACGAACACCTTAGCCTTACGGACCTTTACAATTCGCGCTGACCGTTAACAAAAAGGACAATTTTCCTATTTATTTCGTCCACTCCTACGGATTTTTATCGGGATCATGCGACCATTTCTAAGTCGCTCCTTTTTTTTGGGGTAGTTACAACAGTGTATTGTGAAGAACCGGGTGGGTTTAGGCGAGATTTATGAATCTGCTTTTTGAAATTTAGGGAGCTGGAAATTTAGGAATTGTGATAGTTCGACTCTTGCCAAATTGGGAGTTTGGATGTATAGGAATTTGGAAATGAAGGAACTTAAAAATGTACGGCGTTAGGAATTTAGAAATTTGAATCAGGATTTACGAACTTAAGAATTGAAGAATTGAAAAATTGAAAAATTGAAAAATTGAAAAATTAAAAATTTGAGATTGTGGGAATTTGGAAATTTCAATATTTCAATAATTTGAGAATATAAAAATGAACAATCTTCCATATAATAATTTCAAATATGTAAAATTTTTCCAATCATCCATATAAAAATTTCATACTTTCGAATGTTTTTCTCGTAAACATACCGTTCATCGTATTTAAGGCTTGTGAACCCTTGACTACAAAAACGTGTCGTTCACTTCTGCGTCTTATATTTTGCAAACTATTCAACACCACGTTGAAACCCTACGAAGCTGAGTCCACAAAACCGGATCCTTCTGTGTCTCGCGTTTTGCGAAGTAGCAAACAGTTGCAGGTGAAAACAGGGGTAAGAGTTGCAAAGGAGTGCATACAACAAAGGTAACACGAAAGATCTGTCGGAGAGTTCTATTATACCTTTGTTTCGCCTTCTAGAATGTTGTTGATCGATATCTGACTTGAGGGCAGGTTTACCAAGACGACTGGCCGTCTGAGAATTTCTTTACTTCCTTATCTTTGATCCCGAGCATTTTCCCGGGTATCAGCAGTTGGTAGGGTATAACAGTTAGAGTGCTCTAGCAAGCACGTTGTAGTTGAAGATCGTGCATGTACCAAGAGGAAAGGTTCCGAAGTGCCGCAGAACCCCTCGTGACAATTGTGTCTGGCACTCGTTGTTGAGGGTCGACGCTTTCGTTGAAAGGGCTCTACTTCTTTCTTTCTTTCTTTCCCTTACCGCATCTCCTTCATCTTGTTCTTTTCTCTTTGCTGCTCTTGCTTAGTATGTACTTTGGCCCGTTGCAGGCATACCAGACATCAAAGGATCTCTGGTATCCGCCACCTCACTTTGCTAACCTACGCGTAAATGCGTAAGGAGATCTTAATGCAACCCTCTCCAGTTATGGTTACCGAAAACAGCTATGCTGACATTATCGACATCCGATTGCAATGGGGAATGCAGTTGGAATCATCTGTTAATTCAATGATTATGATTACAATAGAAAATGCAACCAGGATCGTCGATTGTTTCGATTAATATGTTAGACAGAATCGTCGATTGTTCCAATGATTATGTTAGAAGAAATTGTCGATAATTTCGTATATCAGAGAATGTTTCGACAAATTTGTGAGACGGAGTCACCGATCGTTTCAAGGATTATGCTGATTTGTATCGTTTTGATTGTCGCATTGCCTCTAAAAATTATGATATAATAATGACACACAGTGTTGACCCAGAAATTTTCTTATGTTGTGTCCTTGATTCAGCTGGACACCCTTTACAACCGAATTGTTGAATATTTGAATGCGAGTGAATGTTTCGATTGTTTGAACGTCAATAGGATTGTCATCATTCAAAGATTTGGACGCAGGCAGAATTTGAATTATTCTAGTATTTGAACTATACATATGAATTTGAGTGCTTGATTTTTTGTAGAATTCGAATAATTTGAAAATTTGAACGCTAATAGAGTTCGACTAATTTTTACGCTTGAGTACTGATTCGCGTCTACCAATCATGAAAAACTCTCAAACCTAAGTGAAACAGCGAGTCACAAACACCCCCATCCAAAATACAAACATACATTCTCGGTGATCGAATATTACCATAAAACGCACGTCACGTAGAAGCCTCTTTTGTACAGAGGTTTCCAACGAATTCCTCAACAGAGTTTCCTCTCGTAGAAATGATCCCTCAATGACTCAATGACTCCAGGCGAGGTCCACATCATCAATATTCGGGAACGTACATATAAAAGTGTCCCGGTCCGCGTCGGGGCCCGGGGATTTGATTTTTACCGGCGATAACTCAGCGTGGTTTCAAGGATCGTAAGATAATTATTTTCCGAGAGGATCCAACAGGGTACTCGGCGTGTTTTTTACGACTCCGGACGGAGCAGAGGTTGGTCTCCAGGAGAGAAGCCGAAGAGCAGCGTGCAACGAGGCTACGGTCGGAGGAATGGCGGCCGTTGCTGAGGTCGTGGGTATACGATATCTGATGCAGAAAACCGGTAAAGGCCGAGGACCGATGGTAAACGGGAGGCAAGGGACGACGGCGAAAGAAGAAGAGGACCAAAAGTAAAGACACGATTGTGGGGGCTACGGCACATTGTCTTCGGGTGACTTAAAAATCCGACTCGTATCTGATACAACGAACATAGACCCTCCGAAGGGTGTACCGCAACGTGTGCTCGCGTCCTTTTCTCTTTTGCCCCGATCTTCGCCCTTCGATTTTTTATACACGGTTTTTTTTACTCTCATCCTCCTAACCTTCGGACTCCCGAATGTGAACTCCGCTACTGATCCTAGGATTACGATGCTCGTGGCTCGAACAAACTCTTTATCTCCGGGAGCAACATGCGAATACTGGTTTTCCTGTATTCGTGGATGCACGCTTATTATCATTTATGTCATAATAATGAATTGCATTGTACAAATAATTTATAATTATAATTATTTGTAAATAATTTTATGTTCGACGATGAGAATGAAAAATTGTTAGTTTGTATTCAAAAGTATTTTTGACAGCGACCTTCTAATTGGTGAGAAGAATGAAAAGTTGATAAATGAAAAATTTGATAAATTTTTCAAAAGATAATCTGATAAGATAGAACGATAATAAAAAGATAATAACAAAAAGATATCTATGTATACCTATTATAAATACATGTATCAATACAACCATCATAAAGAATGAATGTATTATTTCCCATACGTTCGTAACACACTTGTAACAGAACGTACTAATCTTATTTAATTATTTTTTATAAATAATGTAAATTGTGAGGAACCTGAATTAGAAAACTTAAAAATTGATCAATTTTCGAACTAAAAAATTTAGATCAATTTCCAAAAGTGCTACGCGCGCAGCAATCGCTTCGCGAGCTAATAATAGTTAACATAATAAGTGCTAGAGTATTATCCAGGAACAATTAGAAAAATATTTATCTGTTTGTTGCAGGTCTGCAGGCAGAGTTGTTCTACGTGCGGGAGGGCGTGATAAACGAATACGCGATTAAATTCGTGGTCCCAGTGCCAGCCCAGGTTCACAAGCTACATTTCACTTGGGAGAACCTCGCCGGCAGACCGGTAAGTTTTACAAAGCCTTTCGAGTAATTGCTCGTAACGATTCACCTCGTAAACTGTGCGAAAAAGGGATCGCGTTCGGAGCAGAGGGAAGAAAGATTTCGCGTTCGCGAAAGTTAAGGAAACGCGACGACGAACGAGAGTAGTTCGTCAAGTGTTTTTTAAAAGCGTCGTCGGCGTCTTCCGCGTACTTTATTCCTCATTTACGTTTCTTTGATTCCCTGTCAGGCTAGATCAAAGTCGAGAACCAGGTAGGAGACACCGTGGATTCGCTCGTTAACGAAGGAATCCGCGTTACGGAAGCTTATTGCCGGATGAATCTTTCACGGGAACACTTCTGGGTTGAACAGACACCGGCCGATCGTTTGCGATCTTTGCGCGCTCGTTATTCCCTTTCTCTAAAGTACAGTCGACAGCAAATCTGGATTCCTTAGAGAAAAATATCTCGGCCAACGTCGGAACGACACTTCTCTCCGTTGTTTTATAGAGATTTTTGTGCATTTGAGAATTTTGGGTTGTTAACAATTGGAGGTTTGAGGGCTTGAGGATATGGAAACTTGGACATTTGGGGATTTGAGGGTGTGGAGATTTGGAGATGTGAAGATTTGAAGATTTGAAGATTTGAAGATTTGAAGGTTTGAAGGTTTGAAGATTGAAAGATTTTTAGATTTGAAGATTTGAGGATTTGAGGATTTGAGGATTTGAGGATTTGAGGATTTGAGGATTTGAGGATTTGAGGATTTGAGAATTTGAGAATTGGAGGATTTGCGGATTTGTGATTTTGAGGATTCTGAAATTTCAAGATTTGGAGATTTGAGGATTTGAAGATTTTGAAATTTGAAGATTTGGAGATTTGAAGATTTGGAAATTTGGAAAATTTGTAGATCTGGAGATTTGGGGATTCGGAGATTTTGAGGTGTAAAGATTTACAGATATGAAAATCTGAAAATTTCACGTTTCAGCAATTTGAGAATATAATAAAATGTAGGTCAAGAAATTTAAGAAACAAAAATTTAACAATTTGTAGGATTCAAGAATTTGAGGATTCGATAGATCACGAATTAAGGAGCGTGATAATGTTAAAAAAAAATTAAATTGCATCCGTCAGATGAGTTTCTTAATATAGCATTATATTGGTAACCAATTATTTTAGTATCCCCTATAGACTGATCATACACATAAAACATTAAATAAAAAGAAGAGACTTTTTACATTATATTGCTTTCATATTTATTTCTTTCGATTTATATCAAACGTCTTGCTCAGCATGAAAGATTAAACTAAATCCTCAAGGAAAGTCGCAATTATTAAAGATTTCTTCAAGAACCATTGAATAGAAACGATCCATCCGTGGCTCGTCTTGGCAAATTCATTTCGCTAAAATGTCGGGTAATCGTGGAAGACGGTGCTTTGTGGGGCGATTCTGCGAAACAGGAAGAACCGACATGCCTCGATAATCCGGATAAGTACAGTCGGGTACAACTTAAGCTTCTTTTTGGATTACGATACATACGCAAACTTGAAAATTTGTTAAACTCTTAAAGTTTCATATTCAGAAATTTTTATGTTTCCGAAATTCAGAAGTTTTGAAATTTTGCAACGTAGAAATTGTAACACTTTGAAATTTAGAAGTGTGAACATGTTGGAATTTGAGAATTTAGGATTTTGGAAATGTTAATATTTGTAAATCTCGTGAATTTGCAAATTTGAACATTTCGAAAATTTGTGATTCGAACATTAGAAAGTGTAAAAACTTCGGATTATTTCAAATTAAAAAATTGTCGGATTCCAAAATTAAAAAATTGGAAGATTTTCGAATCGCCGGAGCTGCAAATTGGAAAATTGTAAGATATAAAAATTTGAAAATTTAAACACTTCATAATCCGAGAACTTCAAAAAATTCAGTAACAATCGAACGTATTTTGTTCGCCCAAAATCGAGACCAAGAACGTAAATACTATGTCTCTGCACCTGGTCCAGAATGAGTGAATCGCGCTCGATTATGCCGCAATTTCAAATCATTCAGTATATCGTGTAAGAACGAGGTGAATGAAGGCACGATTCGAATTGAATGAATCAGTGTTCTCGTGGGGAAACTTTTTTGTCGGTACGTTCTCGTTGAGGTTGAAAGTATGTACTTTGACAAAGTGCCGACGAAAAGTGGGTAGAATGCGACACGGTGTTGGATTGACTCGTCGACGATGTGCAGAAAAAAAAGAGGATACAACAGATCCAAGAGTAGGACAAAGTGGTCCAGCCACTTCTTCCAGTTGTCTCGTTGGAAGGACGAGGCTGAAGAAGGAGGCGAAAGTCGGAGACTGATGACCAACGTCGGGACATCCGTCACCTCCGTGACAAAACCGAGTGTTCCGAATGCTACTTAGGCGAATCGACCACCTGCCAATCAAACTGACGATTTTTCGGTCTCACCGACAAATTCATCGAATACTTTTACCTCCGAAACTACCGCTATTCAATGTTTCTTCAACCTCTCATTCAGTAACTGAACTATTAAAATAAGAAAATACGTATGTTCTCGAAATAGAAGTCCAAATTGGTACATTTGAGAATTATTAAACCCTTGCCAGATTTTCACGAGTTTGTCACGTGACGCACTCGCGTTTCAACTGTGATCAATTTTACTGGAATTTTTAATACGTTTCAATTTCGGATTAAATTCTGATTATAATTTGCATAGTCATGAATTGCTGACTAGAAAGTTGACATGACATTTCAGATTTCTTTATCTGTTCTAACAGTTTGACTGTGATTAGTTAGTTCTGGCTGACGCACCTGACGAATCAATCACAACGCAAGATGAATAATTTAAAATAATTTTAACGCTTTCAATCTTTTTTAATGATCTTTAAAATAATATTTAAACCTCTGATTGACGAGGAATTGAATTGTTGAAATTATGAAACAGATACATTTTGACAATACACTTTATATCGATATATTTAACAATGGTAAACAATAATGTTAATGTTAATAATATCTAGTAACTATAAAATATTTGAAAATAATTTGAATAGTTACTAAAAAAAAATGTAACAAACATTCAGATTACTTGTCTAGTGATCTGTGTCTAGAGTTCGATCGACGAGTAATTGAATTATAAAAGTAATGGAATAAGTGTGTTGAGAGCCATAAATAGAAACATTGTAGGACAAAATTTAAATAACTAATTCCCTCCGAGGTAGCATTTCCCTTTTCTCTTGAGGGACCACTCGCTCATCAATCATTGGTAATGACAACCGTCTTTAATGTAGGCAAGTGGAAATCCTTGTAAAAAGTATCAAGAAATAAAAAGGTCGATGATCGTTACATAAAAATGATCGAACAAAGCGAAGGAGCTCGTGGTCGATGGGCGAGTTTCAAACGACGACGATCGGTTTTCAACAAGTAGCGGGATGAGGTAGCTCGTTGGTTTGTCGCTACCAGACTAACCTAACCTAACACCGCCAATTCCACGTGGAGATCAGTTACGACCACGAGCGGTCAGCTACGTGCCGACAGTGAATACGTCGGTAAAAGAAACCGGCCAACCATTCGATTTAAACTGTCCACAATCCTTTTTTTTTTCTCGTCCATTTTTCTTACGACGCTTTTTCTCTTTCATTTTCTGAACGCCTCGTAACTGCCTGACATTTCGCGAGAAACTCGCCGGTCGACGAGATAGCATGACATTTTTACGAACGCATCGTGCGAAAAAGAATCCTTTACTTAGAATTCTTAAATGGCGGATAAGTTGCCGGCTGTAAATTATATCGATGAGACGAACGAGGATATTGAATATATCATCTTACACCTTGACTTTTTATTTCTGAATTGTTTCTTTTTTTAGTGGATTCAGGATGCGGTTCTTTTAATTGTTTTTTAATTAGATTGGTATGATTGATTTGGAGGGATTACAGTTTTGAGAGACTACAACTATACCGATGCTAATACTACCCCTAGGATTAATACTACAGTGATCACATTGGTATTACTAATATCAGTGCTAATATACAGTCGTGGACAAAATTAAGTGGACAGGTATCATAAATAACAAAAGGTTACTTTAATTTAAATAATAATGCCTATAAATCAAAACTTTATTGCACAATTATATACATTAAATAAATAAATGTTTTTTCAAGTCTACAAAAACATTTCAGGTTCTGAATTTAAAATTTATTTGAAACATTGTAATAAAACAACAAATTTTTTTACATTTCTGCAATGTCCACTTAATTTTGTCACTGAGTGTAAATACTAACGCTACTAGTAACATTAATACTAATCTTGATATTAACAGTGATGCTTCAACAATGTTAATACCAACACTAATGCCACTGATTTTTACACTAAAACAAATTCTCAATGTCCGAAATAAAAATCATCGACTCACCAAACGTTCGTGACATCCAGTGAACCAAAGTTTGCGACTCAGTGACATAATAAACAAACACGCGATAAATGTACACAGGTGTTCGTTCGCTGCGAATCGGTAATTTCGATGCACAAACGATCCGACAGCAATTAATTCGTGATCTCTTTTAAAGCGGAATCCAGCTGTTATAAAAAAAAAACGATAATTACGTGATTGTTTCCCGGGAAATGATACTTACCGACAATTACCGACGTTATCGACGTCGTCAATCGTACCATAATTTACGCAGAGGGGAATCGGCAAAGTGCAGTGGCAAAGCGTTTTCTGGCCTAGTCAATTCTTTTCTTTTCGCTTTGCCACTTTTGCCGTTCCTTCTTTCTATTTGCTCCTCGTTCTCTTTCCCTGGTCTCTCTCGCCTGCGGTTCTCTAGATTTACTTTGCCCTCCGCTGGGCGCAAATTGTCTTCCGAGAATGGAACGTTTCAGATTATAAGAAGGTTCAACGTTCGCGTGATTACGAACAAGCGGTAGCAATTCATCCTTTGCGTCTTTCAACTTTCTGCCATTTTTTTCTCTCTCTCTCTCTCTCTCTCCCTTTCGTTCTCCCTTTACTGTTACGCAGGTACCGTCGGTTCGGTGCACTAATAAGAAAATAATTTCTCGTCGTTTATATCACTTTTAGCATCTTTTGTCCCCTTCTTTTGTTTACCAGTTTTGCCTCTTTCAAATTTGCGCCATTTCTCTTTCTCTTTCTTTTATCCTCTATTCGTCGTTAAGCTGACACAGTCGGTTCGATGCTATGATAAAAAAATAATTTCTCGCTGTTTATATCACTCTTACTATCTGTGGTCTTCTATTTTTTAATAGTCCTTTTTATGTATCTGCTTGTATGAAGATTAAAATATGCATTCTCTTTTTTAATAAATAAATGGAGTCTGTTTGACATTTTGTAACACTGTAGGTAATACATGGACATAGCATGTTTTTTTATTCTTGTAATCTTTAGCTTAGTGGAGAGGTTTTAATTTATTTTTCATTTCTGAAAATAGCTACATGAACCTTTCATAAGTAACTTCAATTATCATTCGCTGATTGAATTTAAACAAATATCATGAGATTTGTTAATCTCGAAGGATTTCGATACGTACCCATTGATTCGACTCAACGCACTAATTGTATTGCCGAATTCGTGTCTAAAGTCCTTCGAGTGCTTCCTCCCATAAATACGTTTGATCATCGGAATGCTTTCAGTTACCGTACACAATGTCGGTGGATATCAGTAATCCGTCGGCTTTAACCAGTTCCCTGAACATATCTCAAGCCGGTGAAATTCCATTCGGCGGACTTCAAACTTGGGCTTTGGCTTTGCACTGCGGCCCTTATGATGCCGAGGTCGACCTAAGCCTTCGGATAAACGTCTCCACTCCATCGAGACGGAACACCACCAGCCTGGACTTCAAACGGAAGAAAATCTGCTTAAAGGACAAGAGCAACATCGGGGCTGAAGAGATTCTTGTTGCTGCCTCTGGATCGACTTCCGGTGGACAAGTGTTTTACGCGGCAATCGGTTGCGCGTGTGCTTTCATCGCCGCCATTTTTGTCCTAGTCATTGCTTACTATGTCCGTGACAAGAAGACCAGGAGGCATCGCGATCCACTTCAGTAAGTATCTTTTTACTCGATTTCCTTTCTGGCTCTTTTCAGCAATTAAATTCGTCATCTCAAGTTTCGTGATTCCTTTAACAACTGTAAATTATTATGTACATTTTATGTAAAGACATAAATACAAACGTTCTACGAAAGTTTTGTGTCTTTGACTGCAAGATATTGTGAACAAAATAATGTGAATCTTATGTGAGTTATCAATATAAACGTATAAAACTTTCAATGCTAACATTGTCTGAACTTATAAGAGCGAGTTCTATATAAAAGTATAGAAGTAATTAATTCAAATATAAAATACAGAATTAATTTTTTAAGTATGAATTAACTACTTGATTGTAGAGAATTCTTACAGTTACTAATGTTTTTGTAAAACTTCTGAGGGTGCTATGAACAAAATGTATTTATTGTCATATGTACAATATGTGTGTTTTCATATTTACAGAGAATCCAGAGGCCTCAGTTCAGCGTGCAGTGTCGAAAGAGGAACAGGTGTAGGACCAGCACAGACATTTTTATCACCCGAAACACCTCCACCTACCTCTGCAACATCTACTTCAACGTATAGAAGATTGGATGACCGTCCCAGTCGAGAGTTACATGAAAGAATTCAAGAGATCACAGTTCAAAGGTACTTGATGTCCTATGATGCAAGTACTGAAAGCTAGTACTTGCAATACTTGTGCAAACACTAAGGGTATGACTCATATCGATGGTCATACTGTACGATTGTTGATGCTAGTACAAACTATAATATAAATAATATAATAAATAAATAATATAATAATAATACTAACATTAATAGTAACTCGCAAACTATTATAACCACTAACTGAATACCTAATTTAGTACCAGCCTCGATGGTAAAAATAGTAGCATAAATACTAACACAGTGATACTAATATTATAATAATGTTATTCATGAAAATATTAATGCTACTACAAATCCCAGTTTACTACAAACTAAACATCGAGTAACATTTTATGTTTTTCGTCCTAAAATCGTGTTTGCCGTCGTAAAAATTTAAACCATTTTAACAATCTCCCAATTCTGGAAACTGTATCGAGCAGTTGATCAGGTTATAATTTCGTGCAACAAGGTATTGGAAGTCCGTATGGAATAATTAGTGGTTCTGCGGGTACACGAGTCACGAAGGCTGAATTGCAATGATGTTTCGTACTTGTTACAGATGCAGGGTACGCCTCCTCAGCATCGAAATGGAGGGCACATTTGGTCGCGTGTATAGAGGCAGTTACCACGAAGAGGGTGCGTCTTCCCCGAGGGATGTCCTAGTGAAAACTGCTGCCGAGCATGCATCACAATCGCAAGTGAGTGATAATCTTCTCCTCTGTATACCATTCATACATCGTTATTCGAACATTACCACTTTCGTTGATCGCGTGTACTTTCGAGTGGATCCGAATTGTTCAATTATCGAAATGGGATTTTTATCTTTGGGTTTTCAGATATTTCAATTTTAGGCTTTCAAGCTGTTATATTTTTCGGTTTTTAACCATTTTCGATTTTTAGAGTTTTTAAGTTTCAGAAGTTCAGAGTTCCGAATTTCTACATTTTCGGATTTTCAGATTCTGAAATATTCAAATTTTTAGGTCTTTAGACTATCAAACATTTCAGATGTCAAATTTTTAAATTTCGATATTTAGAAACATTGATACTTAAAATTTTTCATAATTTCAATTTGCTCATTAATATAATAGGAGCGTCAAATTTTTGTATTTATTAATCAAACGGCATAGGAATGACAAATTCAAGAATTCCTATTAAAACTAGAAATTAGAAGAAAATTTCTAATTAAAAAAATGGAGAAAACTTACTAATTGAAAGATTTAGAAAAGTTTGAACAAACTATAAATTGGAGGGGAAATTAGAAAACGCATTTCGAATTAGAAGTTGAAAAAAAATATGGAAATTAAACAATTTTCATGTTGTTCAATTTGCATTTGAAGGTTGCACTCCTGTTACGAGAGGGTTTAGCGTTATACGGTTTGAGTCATCCAGCCTTGCTGCCTGTTTTGGGTGTTTCTATCGAGGATAGAAGCGCGCCCTTTCTCTTATACCCGCACACTGGCTATAAGAACATGAAGAGGTTCTTGCTGAGGTGCAAGTTAAGTAGCGAAGGCCCACCACGAGCACTAACCACGCAAGAAGTCGTAGAAATGGCCCTTCAAGCTGCTAAAGGAGTCCAATATCTTCACAGGAAACGACTGGTACACAGAGATTTAGCCGCTAGAAATTGTGTGTAAGTAAACAAATATCAAATTCCTAATTCCTAATTCCCAAATTCCCAATTCCCAATTCCCAAATCCCAAATCCCAAATTCCCAAATTCCCAATTCCCAATTCCCAAATTCCCAATTCCCAAACTCCTAATTCCCAAATTCCCAATTCCCAAATTCCAAATTCCTAATTCCCAAATTCCTAATTCTCAAATTCCGAATTCCCAAATTTCCAAATTCCTAATACCCAAATTTCTAATTCCCAAATTCCCAATTCCCAAATTCCTAATTCCCAAATTCCGAATTCCCAAATTTCCAAATTCCTAATACCAAAATTTCTAATTCCCAAATTCCTGATTCCCAAATTCCCAATTCCTAAATTCGTAATTCCCAATTCCAAAATTCCCAATTACCAATTTCCAATTCCAAAATTCCTAATTCCCGAATTTTCAAATTTCCAAATTTCTAATACCCAAATTCCTAATTCCCAAATTCCTAATTCCCAAATTCCTAATTCCCAAATTCCCAAATTCCTAATACCCAAATTCCTAATTCCCAAATTCCAAATTCCAAATTCCAAATTCCAAATTCCAAATTCCTAATTCTCAAATACCTAATTCCCAAATTTCCAATATGAAAATTCCTAATTTCCGATTCTCCAATTTTTCAAATCTCCAATATCCGAAATTACCAAACAAAAAATTTAATAACCATAGACTAGTACCTCTCTTCCGTAAATCGCTATTTTCCGTACAGAAGGCTATCGTGCTCACCGCTGTGCACACTTTAAACCAAAAGTAGTAACATTTCATTACGAAATTAATTGACCGCGCGGCTTTAATTAGCAATAAAGATACTGTTTCGTGAGTAATTACGAGCAACACCGCTTTTTCTCACCGAGATTGCTCGAATGCAGTTTAATGCGCTTTTAAGCGAGTTTTTGCGTGTTAACTCGCGAAACACTCGACAGATTTAAAGCAACTACGATTGCTTTATTCGTATCAGCGGTCGAGTACGCGTTCAAGACATTTAACGAGCGCTGTTTGGATTTTATTAGCGTCGACGATGATCTGAGGGTTCAAATCACGGACAATGCTCTGGCCAGAGACCTGTTCCCGCAAGATTATCATTGTCTTGGTGACAATGAAAATCGTCCCATCAAGTGGCTCGCTATTGAAAGTTTACTGAATAAAACGTTCAGCACTGCTTCCGACGTGGTGAGTAAATCAGTTTCCATCTCGAAATTATACTTAATATCTTGATCCACACTTTTCATCGTATCACTCATATAGTAATTTTATGTCACCTCTGGTGTTACATTGAGATTACTTAAAATTTCTGAATTGAGAATTTTTGTAATCTATGTTACTGAAATTATAGATTTTCGATTGCAAGTAGTTTATAATTTTGTCGCGAAAATAATTATTAGCTATTAAGTAATGTAGTCAGTAATATATAATTATTGTCGTTGGTGTCTGATATTAGCCAAAGAGGTATTAAGTTGATTTAATTTTGTTCAAAAATTTATTTGATAATTTTTTAATCAAAAAGTAAGAATTTAATGACTTTAAACATTGTCGATACAATAATTCAAAATTTTTAATTCATCTACTGAAAGGTTTAAACTCGAACGATAATGTAATTTAAATCAAAATATGAGTCTTTACTAACCGAAAAATTCGATATAGAAACTGGACAATTCTACACGAAATGATTTTTATTCTAATAAAATTAGTGAGAAAAGTTAAAGTCTAATAATCAAAGTTTAAAGACTTAATGATCAAAAATAGTTCACCCTGTATATCAGAGTAAAAAGTGATAGATTAAAGCAGAGCTACATAATGAACAAAAATTGATTTCATTTTTCAGTGGGCATTCGGTGTTCTGTTATGGGAACTAACTACGCTGGCACAGCAACCATACGTGGAAGTTGATGCATTCGAAATGGCTTCCTATCTGCGAGATGGATATAGATTGGCACAACCAATAAATTGTCCCGACGAGTTGTTCGCGGTTATGGCTTATTGTTGGGCAATGTCCGCGGACGAGAGACCGACGTTTAGTCAGCTAATCGTTTGCCTTCAAGATTTTCATACTCAATTGACCAGATACGTTTGAACGAACGACGATGTATAAAAAGAAACACGGAGGAGAACGAAAGTGCCGGGAGTACGTGTACATATTTATAGTACTTAAAGAAAGTAATTTTTAAGACCAGCAGAAAAGTCGACTAAATATTTGACCTGACTAGAAAGTATGTAGTTCCTTACTTGTTTTATAGGAAAATAGATATATGCGAGTCTTTTACTACATAGTAGTTACTACAGCGACGGATGTAAGTGGTGTTGATAGTTTTCGGTACAATTGGGTGCAATGTACTTATGTATTACTTGCTATATAGCCACTATTTATTTTGCCGGTTAATACTGTTCGCAACGTATCTTTATTTGGAAATTTGGGAATTTAGGGACACAGGCGTTTGGACATTTAGGAATTCGGGTAGTTAATGTTTGTCAATTTGGGAATTTGGGGCCATTTTTAATTTAAGAATTTGAGTTTTCGAGGACTTCGTAATTAGAGAATTTCGGCATTTAAAAAATTCGTTATTGGGTCTATAATAATTTGGAAATTTGACAATTTTTGGATTTTAGGGACTTGAAAATTTTGGAATTTGAAAACTTGGAGATTTACAAATTTCAAATTTGTAAATTGATTGAAATGGGAAATTTAAGAATTTGTCAATTTAGTGGTTGGAAAAATTGTAAACTTAAAAGTTTGGAAATTTTGAGATTCGAGAATTTGAAAATTTGTGGATATGGGAATATTAGAACATGAAAATTTGAGAATTTTTTGACTTACGAATTTGGGAATTTAGAAAATTCGAAAATTCGAAATTTTTCAGATTGGAAAAGTTACCAGTTTGAAATCTCGCAAATTCTAAGAATCGATCCTTGCATCCAATTGTACAAGGCTACGCTTAATTTTAGAGTAATTGATAAGCGTCAAATTTAGAATCGACACATGTAATATATTTGCTTCAATTTTTATTGTAAAGTTGAATGTCCCCTATTACTATATACGATGTAATCGATGTCCATAAGGAAAGCTGCCAAAACCTGCGTAAACTGCCAATTTTGTACTCAGGAAGTTCCACCGATCGAACGTATTGTTCGAAATTTTCGACTGATGTGATATGTTCTTCGCTTGCCACGCGTGTGTTTCGAGTGTGCCAATTTTTCTACTTTTGTACATACATATACGCATCCACGTTAATTATAAATACGAACAAGGACTCGAATTGTGTACATAAATAAATGAAAAACGAGAGAGAGGTCAGTGAAGAACGATATAATGTACAAATCACGGACGTTATGATAACAATAAATTGACTGATAAACGATGTTGCTGTTACCCGTTCCTTGCTCGTGAACATCGGTATGTCTTCTTTCGCGGCGATGGCTGCAACGAAACTCTACGAGCAAGCTATTTTCGGCGATTCCTCCAGGCTGGTCGAAGCAACACAAAACCGAGGAGGGAGAACACGGCGCCGAAAGAGTTTTTGTTTTCTCGGAAACCGTTTATCAAATCGTGAGATATCGCCTCGTAAACGAGTCTTGTAATTTGTGCACCGTGTGCCGGGGCATCGGGTGACAAAATTAATGGCGTCGACCCTGACGTCTTGTTTAAAATGACGGATGAGCCCCGCGTCTAATTTTCTGCCGTTGTAAGCGATAAAGAACGAATTTCGGGGAATTGTAAATTATTTCCTACGTGATTTCTTCTTTGTCAGACTACTTTCGAGTCTTTTTATAATTCGTTTGCCATTAATCGTTACTGTTACTGTTGCCTGCACGGACGTGTATAGACAGTGTAAAATAAAGTTATCGGTAGTCAGTATATTTATTGTAATTTTTATTATCAATTGTACAGCTTGGATTAATTGATCTTTTTGTCACTTAGAAGAGTTATAAAAAGAATTTTAATGTTAATGGGTGGTTACAGCTGGAGTATTACAATTTTTATTATTTACATCGTACCGATTTACTTAAATTGGTTTATTAATTATTATGGCATTCCCAGGTTCTAAAATACTCCAATTCCTAAATGTACAAATTTTTTAATCTTCATATCTACAAATTCCCAAATCCTTACGTCCTCGAATACTTAAATACCCAAATTTAAAAATCCCTAACTTCCTAAAGCGTGAAGTCTCCAAATCCTCAAATCTTTGATTTGGCAAGTCCTCCAATTTCTACCCCAAATCCACAAATCTAAAAATTTCTAAAGTCCTAAATTTCTTAATAAAATGTATTAACGCACCTCTTTAATTTCTTCGAATGAAAGTAAAACAACGATCAGAGAATGTGCAAGGGTAAGTGTGTATCGATGTCAGAAAGGAGTTTTAATGAATTTCAATGATCTTTCTCGTCTCTTCATTTGCACAGAGGCTTACGCAAACGCTGTATATATGTAAATAGGGGGATTTAAAGCCACTTTAATCCTCACGTGATGGATGTGACGATATGCCGAAGCGGGGTGCATTTTAGAGTAGTAATTCTCGCGTCGAAAGAGCAACATGTGTCATTCATTGACCCTGAGTATCGCCCACTTTCGCATACGAGGGTTCCTTTCAATAAAACGATGTTACACATTTGTAACCCTTTATATTTCGACGATTCGCAGTGAAACTGTGCCGAAGCATACTAACCGGATTTATCTTGCACCGTTATTCTATAATTATTTTCTCCCTCATCATTACAATACAATAATACATCAAAGCAAAAGGATTATACAAACTGATACATACATTTTTTGCATTGGATTTTAAAGCTGTGAAATAATCGAGATTGCATAGACAAAATCCAGTTTACCTATAAAGGGTTAATTAAGGTGGTTGACTCAACTAATAAAGCTTACTCGAACTAATAAAAAGTAACTTTAATCACATTACAAGCATTATTGTCAAATTTAATTAAATATAATTTCTACAATTATATAACATTCCGATTTTCTTTTTTTAAAAAAATAACTGCTTTACAAGAACAAATATACATATAGCGTTGCTTCTGAATTTTAAGAATCTGTCGGACATTTCGTGAAATTTATATGTCTGCTTAAATTATGTATATTTATCATATTAAATAAGTAAGTAAATTAAATACCTAATTTAAATTCTTAGGTAGAAAATTTAAACTCTTTAGAACTAATTCTCTTATTTTGTCCATGAAATCGATTATGTGCCTTGCTCTTTAACATTAAACTAGGTCTACGATAACTTGGTTAATCATCACAATAGCAGATAACCGTACCTATTTCACGTTTTGATATTCGTCTAAACAAAATGAGTATTTATCTAGCGTTTATGTAAGTTTATTTGGCAAGCATTGAAATCTTATTTATAACCCTGAGTTACAGAGGACCTTCGTTTATAAAGGAGAATAAAAAAAGGGCACATGTGCATTCCGTTAATTCGATTGTCAGTGTTAATCCGATCCATAAACCTACATTTTATTCTTCAACGGTACGGAAAGTAATTTTTCCGTTGTCGTTCACCCCTGTGGTTGCAACTTTGTGGGAGACCGTTTTACCATCTGGGCCGGTCATGGAGTGGGAACTCGAACTTGAAAATACACCATAAGTTCCTCCAGATGGCGGTGGAAGCTCTTCGGCGAATCTCGACTGTACTCCTGGTGCAACCTGTAAATGTTAATAAAGAAAGAATCTTAGCAACGTTAATATTTTCGATACTTTCATTATATAACCACATGTCATATCCACATACACTGGTCCACTACACGTTGAATTACCACTCGTTAAATTATTATGCGTTAGATTACCATGCGTTGACTTTCTGCACGTTAGATTACTGTGCGTTAGATTACGACACGTTAGATTACTGCGCGTTTGATAACTGCACGATAGATCGTCACGCGTTGCACTACTATGTGATAGATTACTGCGCAGTTAGATTACTATACGCTAAATTAGTGTGCGTTAGATTACTGCACGCAAAATTATTACGTGTTAGATTGCTACGTGTTGAACTCTCAATCGTTAGACTACGACACGGTAGACTACCACGAGTTAGGTTCCTAAATGTAAGATTTTTATGTGTCAGATTACCACGCGCTATTTTACGACTCGTCAGATTACTACATGTTAGATTACTTCGCGAAAAGTTACTATTTCGGTAGAAAGCCACGTGGTAGATTACTATGCCTTAGAATATCGGATATTACATCACTACTCATTACATTATTGCATCATAGGTTATTACCCGTTGGATTACTGCATACTAGATTATTAAGCGGTACATTACTACACATTGTACACGTCACTATGCGTTACCACGTGTCACGTCATAACGTATCATGTGTTGTATCTCTACTTCATTGTACATTATATCACTAAATGTTATACCTAAAATATATAATTCTTTCTACATTTTCACCTCCAATAACCTATCGCCCCATGTATGACAATATATCGAATGTATACTGTATAAGCATTTGCGTGCGTATAAAATTTTGAGGCTTACCGGATTAATTTGTCCGGCCTGATATCCACCACCAGGTCCTAAGTTGATGCTAGAATATGCAGTATGCGCACCAGGAATGGAACCAGCATCGCCAATGCGATTTGTGGCGTCAAAGATCCTGCATAGAGCATTCATATAAACATATTGGTTACGTATACATAACATTATTATTCTGATATATCTAATAACTTCGATCATAGCGTCCAAATAAAAGACAGAAATTGGAGCTTATCTATACACTCTATCATAAACGTATGATAAGTTCATCAGTAACTTTGTAAGTATAGGAGTTACTATAATCCTTCTACAATACGTGCTCGCTTAATGCACGGTTTGGAGCGACCAGTGCTACAACTTTTAGAGGCTGTACGTTAAACGAAATCATGTGTGCTTCTTTTTGAGAAAGGAACGAAATGCTTGAATGAAACACGTTCGTTCGTTGATTGAATATGACGTAATTGATGACATAAGTAGGCAAAGTATGCCTGTGTGAATAAACGCGCATACATTAAACGAGCATAAAATGTATATTTATATATATGAATATGCGTAGAATTGCAAAGTGTTTAAGTAGTTATCATAATAAAAATGATGCAGTTATATATATATGCAGAAGATGCAAAATATTTTTGAAGAATAATTTAAACGTACGCTTGTTGTTGCTCTTGAAGACGCTTGAAGTTATCCTCCATTTGCTTTTGGAAATCTTGCAGGTTATAACCGGGGAATGCAAATGAGCCGGGATTAAATAATGGTGAGTCTGTAGAACATAAAGAATAGAAATGTTAGAAATATAGGTATATTTAATTTTGTAATTTCGTAATTATAGAACATTTAACGTTTGGAACCTCAACATTTTTAGAATTTTCGATCTTCGAAATTTTTAGAACCTGGGACACAGGGATTTGAATTTGTTTAAATTTAAAACTAGGAGATTTAGACACACGGAAATTTAGGGACGTAGGAAGACAGGGAGTTAGAGATTTTATGATTCTAAAATTTCAAAATCTGAATTTTTGTCAGATCATAATCATCATACTGAACAATGGGTCTCGACCCAAAAAAATTTGAGAACTATAATGTCTCTATTGCTATAATTCGATGGTATCGGTATAAACATAAACGTAATAATGATAGGGTGCCTGAAAAGATGATCGCCAGAATGATTCAACACTACTGATCTGCGACCTACTCTAATCTATTATCCATCACTACTTTCACTGCTTCAAATAATTATAACAATAATAACAGTTACAACAATCCTAACAATTTCTTAACATTTAAATCATCGCATGCATCCACCCGATAATCCTGCAGATAAGCAATCCCGAACTCAAGTGTGTCCTTTTACAAAACATTACCTCCTCCAAATTGGGGTATTCCCGTGTTAACCATATTCGGTTCGTTGGCCGTGTTGGCCACGTTGGATAAGCTTTCACCAAATCCTCCACCGTAACTATAAGACGACGGATTGTTATAACTAGCATCGTAAGGAGCTCCAGCTGACGACGAGCCAGATGCAGAGGCGGAAGCGGAAGCAAACGCTCCAGCAGTTCCAACTGCTCCATCGTTCGAGTCCGGCCAACCATAATTACCCGGATTAGGTTGATTGGCATTAGGATCGCCAAAAGGATTGAAAAATGTGTACGGATTATAAGGCATGTAGGAAGAAATGTCGGCAAACGGAGGCAACATGAAGTTCGGGTGTACGTTCACAGGATTCGTAGATATTAATACGTTCGGGTCTGAGACAGGATTCGTAGGCATTAATACGTTCGGGTCTGAGACAGGATTCATAGATATTAATACGTTCGGGTCTGAAGCAGGATTCGGTTCAGGAATATGCTTCTGAGTAGGCTCGTCAGGCATGATTACAGGTAGTCCAAAGTCGTTGTCGGATGGTCCGAAACGGGAATTGAATGAAGGCAATGGCGAGTCACTAGGTTTCTCTGAAGTGGGTGACGTTTTCGGCGCAGTCGTGGGTTTGGCAGGTGTTGGCTTGGACGGAGGTTTGACAGGTGAATTCGAGGACGTAGGTGTTCGTTTTGGCGACGCAGGTTTGTCGGATGAACTAGGAGTCGATGGCTCTGGCTTGGAGGATGGTTTGTCGGATGGTTTGGAACTGGGTGGTCGTTTGGGCGATGCGGGTTTTTTAGGTTTCACGGTTGTTGGCTCTGATTCAGATGACGATGGTTTTTCTGGTTGATTAGGCGATCGTTTCGGCGAAGGCTTGTTAGGTGAATTAGGAGTCTTAGGAGTCGGTTTGGGGGACTTAGGCTTATTGGATGGCTTTGAACTAGGTTTAGGTTTGCTAGGTTTAGGCGTTGTATCGTCCTCTGGAGAATCTGGCTCGGGTGTTGTGTCGCTATCTTCTGAAGAATCTGGCTCAGGTGTTGTGTCGTCATCAGCTGGAGAATCTGGTTCAGGCGTTGTATCATCCTCTTCCGAAGATTTTGGCTTAGGTGTCGTATCACTGTCATCCGCAGAATTTGGCTCAGGTGTTTGGTCGTCATCGTCTGGAGAGTCTGGCTCTGGCGTTGTATCATCCTCTTCTGAAGATTTGGGCTCAGGCGTCGTGTCATCCTCTTCTGAAGATTTTTGCTCAGGCGTCGTGTCATCATTTTCTGAAGATTTTGGCTCAGGCGTGGTGTCATCCTCTTCTGAAGATTTTGGTTCAGGCGTTGTCTTAGGAGTCGGTTTGGGGGACTTAGGCTTATTGGATGGCTTTGATCTAGGCGCGAGTTTAGGTTTGCTAGGTTTAGGCGTTGTATCGTTCTCCGGAGAATCTGGCTCAGGTGTTGTGTCATCATCTTCTGAAGATTTGGGCTCAGGCGTTGTGTCATCCTCTTCTGAAGATTTTGGTTCAGGCGTTGTCTTAGGAGTCCGTTTGGGGGACTTAGGCTTATTGGATGGCTTTGATTTAGGCGTGGGTTTAGGTTTGCTAGGTTTAGGCGTTGTATCGTCCTCCGGAGAATCTGGCTCAGGTGTTGTGTCGCTGTCTTCTGAAGAGTCTGGCTCAGGTGTTGAGTCAGTATCTTCTACCGAATCAGGATCTGGCATTGTGTCACTATCATCCGGAGAATCTGTTTTGGGCGTTGTGGTATCGTCCGAGGAATCTGGATCCGGCGTAGCGTCACTATCTTCTGGAGAATCTGGATCAGGCGTTGTGGATTCCGACTCGGGCGTTGTAGGTTCGGTAGTAGTTGTCGTTGTCTTTGTTCGTCTCTTAGGCTTAGTAGATTTGGTCGTGGGCTGGACCGTCGTGGATTCTGACTCGGGTGTTGTGGGTTCCGTAGTAGTAGTCGTTATCTTCGTTCGTCTTTTAGGTTTAGAAGGTTTGGTCGTAGGTTGGACCGTTGTGGAGTCTGACTCGGGTGTTGTGGGCTCGGCAGTTGTTGTTGTTGTCTTTATTCGCCTCCTAGGCTTGGCAGGTTTGATGGGCTCGGTCGTTGAACCGGTCGTAGACTTTGGTGCTGGCGTGGCATCTGATTTCTTCTTCGTGTTGCGCGAGGAGACCGTGGTGGGGTCTGTGGTGGAAGCGGGACTTTCCGTATCCTCCAAACTGTCGGCCTCCCGCTTTATCCGCCATGGCCCGATGAGGTCCGTGACACTTACTAGCGATCCATCATCTTTGCAGATGAAAAGAAACAAAAGACCATTTTTCGTTCGGTTAGCGGTTCTCGGTAAAACACGTCACCGGGTTTGTACACAATTCCGTTGTTACTGTTGCCATGCGTTTTTAGATCTTTGGTTTTAGATAGTTACTTCGAGTTGCATGCATTGTACGAGGAGACACTTGTATATTAAACATTGGAACATACACATTGATGCTTTCCGTCGATTGTTTCTTCGAATGCTGGTTCGGTTTGTGGTTTGAAAATTCGAACGAGGACAGAACATGCAGACAAAGTTACGTAAAACGATGATGCGCAAGTGTTTATAGGGCACGCTGGGCGAAAAATTGTCTTCTGGACAATTAAATTTTAGCTCAAATTTTTCAGACGAATTGAACAGTTTCTCTTAAGATAAGTAAAGTAGGTCAATTTTGAAGGGAGTTGCGATAGTGGATCTCTATAAATAGTTTTTAAATTACTTTGCTTAAGAATTAAAAACCGACAAAATATTCTAAAGAGTTGAAAGTCTGCAAATTGTTTTACGTAAAAGTTATCACAAATCTCATAAATATTTAATTAACGTCCATTTGAGAAAGAGATCGTTCAAACTGCGTAAAAAGCAAAGTTTGAGAACTGATTTATTACTGCTGGGAAGTGCAGCAACATAAATTTAAAGTTATATGCTGTAGAATTTAGTCCTAATTACCTACTAATTATTTCATTATAATATTTATGTAAAATACTGTAATATTTCCTCAACGAAATTCAAAAATTTTTATTTAAGATGCAGCAGGAGATTTTCTGGAGAATAACGTGTTTCTTGGAAAAGGTGCTAAGGAGTGTTAACTTTGTCACTTTCAGAAGCTAAAGGACAGTGACGTCAATTTCACCTTGTATAATCTTGCAAAGGACATACGTTTACTTATTGTTAACATTTTTCAACGTGTACTTCTTTATTATATATTTTAAATATTTTTCTTATGTCTTATACACATAAGAAAAATACTTTCTTATGTAAAATTTTCTCAGTTACGATTCATTCAAGTACGTTGCGATTTTACATTTGAAAAACATAACCTTGCAGCAACACTCGAGGTCAAAATGACATCATAATGTCGAGCGTCTTTCAAAGTGAACAACTTTCCTCCTTGGCACTTCTTTTTAAGAAATGTACCGTTCTTTTCTTTTTATAAAAAGACCTGTTAAGATTAAAATGAACCATCCTACATAATCTGACGTATAGTTTTTAAAAGTTAGTATCAAATAAACTGAAGGCACTATTAAATTCATAAATTTCTCGTAAACATTATATGTTCGATATTTTATATCTTGCCGTTTAAAAAGTTTGACTTTGGTGTTCTGTGAACAGAGTCCATTAAAGTTTCACAATAATTCTCGGATATATTACGTACTATACTACACTATACTTTGGAAAGTGATGCTATATAAACAGAAACCGAATAAGGAATTTGCCAAGGTCAAATCGGAACGAAATTTTCGATGTATTAATATCTGTTTCGTAAACTACGAGACAATTCCACGTAAGTACACTATATTCAAAATACATGTATGTAAACATGTGCGACTCCATATTATGGTACATTAAATTTATAATAATCATTCAACTGTACTTAACAAACTTTTAAATAATATTTTGTAATGGATTTTCTTTTAAACAGACTGTTAAAACATGTGAATGTTTATCCGAATTCCATTTTAAACAAGTTGTTAAATTGTTATTTGTTGTGAATTTTATTTCAAATAATTTGTTCAATCATTTTTGTAGCATATTTTATTTAAAAAAAACTGTTGCATTATTTTGCAGTAAATTTTATTTAAGAAGGATAATCAAAATATCTTTCTAGTAAATTTCATTTTAAACAAACTGGTAAATCATTTTCTATGGTGAATTCTATTTAATACAAATTGATAAATTATTCTCTGAGGTGTGTTTTATTACAAACGTATTGTTAAATCATTCTGTGTAGCGAACTTCGTTTGAAACAAATTCCGACTTATTATCGTGAATTATGATTGCTACGATGCAGCAGGAAATAAAACAGAAGCAAAGGAACTAGAAAGTATCACGGTAGAGGTCAAGGTAAAGAACGAAACGAGGTCATGGTTCACAAACGTCGGCAAATTATCTTTGCACAGCAATGTATTAATGAACATTTACATGCAAAGAAGAATGCGTTACACGAATAGTAGTTGACGTTATGCACACTTAGGAATATCGATTATCGATCATGTTATCGCGACTGCAGAAATCTTCCGCTTCTGTACAATATTTGAACATGCAGAAATTATACGGCAATCGATTATTTAAATATAGTCTTCGCTGTTGTGACACAACTTCTGAAATTTATGTTGCTGTATCGTTTTAACCTTGAAAAGGGAATTAAAATTTTTTTACTTTAATCGTTCATTAAATTTTGCTCTAAACAGCTACGAATTCATTTATCAGATAACATTTTCAAAAATGTTATCGATCGCTAAATGTTATAGATCATTTACGTCTTTATAACTTTGAAAACTATTTAAGAGTTGTCATCGCTATTTTTAATTCGATTACAAATGCAAGGTAGTATTTTTAAACTGTTAAATTTGACACGACATTCCTTTCCCAAAATTCCGACACAATATTCCTTTTATTGCCCGCATTAAAATCGCACACGCATCAAATCGGAAGTATAGTGCATCGATGGTACTTCAAATTTAAATTTCCCGCGGAAAGCTGGTATTTTCCAAACCCGCTTGATCAATCTTTGCGTATAATTATAAAATAGTCACCTTGAGCTCGGGAAGTGTTGTCTGAATCATACTTCACGATGATACAACTTCATATCTTTCTAATCGCTTCAAATTTTCTAGCATTCCTCGATTATAATAAAACGTCATCGACTACAATAAATAAACAAAATATTCGTAAATATTTGTAGCGATTTTTTTAACAAATTAAAATAACGTGTCTTTTCTTTTTTGTTCAGATGACCGATTCCGATTTAGAATATCAGGCAATTCTCGTCTCTTTTTTAATTCTACGAAAAAAACATACATATGTATGTGCATTTGATAAATAACAGCTCAGACTTGTTTCGCGTTTCAAGTTTCTTAATGTTCGTGACATTTTTTTGTTATTGACACAAACGTTCACCGTTTCAAAATTCATTAACTCTATCGTTCCGTGATTTCTTGACCCGTCAGTGGGTCAGACTCATTCGCCACTTTTTCCCCATTCATTATTATTCAACTATATGAGCAATAAAGAATGGTTGAGTAACATGGGTACAATTTCTATTTGCGAATAATATTTTAAATTTCTATGGACTACTTTTTTTAAATATATGAACAAACTATATAATGTAACACAAGTATACGTTATGTACCTAATTAACATTGAAAGTTAAATTAAACAGTCACGTTTGTCATGTTTACAACACGTATAAAACATTTATGGCACTCCTAAACCATTGTTATCCTTCAACTATTGATGTCATAGATTCTATTGTAGTTGTATTTATGAATAAATATAAATATTATTTTATTTTTCTTTCTTTATGTAGAAAACCTAAATTGACCCACTGACGGGCCTTTAAGGGTTTCGTGGGTTCACTATGTTTCATAATCATCCTGAAATTCCCGGAATTTAAATACCCGGTTAGCGATTATATAACTTATTGTTGTATATAATCGTTTGTATCCTTGTAGTACTCAGCGTAAGATGATTTCCTTCTAAATGGCATTCGCCGATTAACTTCCTCGAAAAGGTCGAAGAACGAGTCAAATGAATCATACTAATTATGCACAACGTCGAAAAATAAAATAAGGATTTCACTAAACACCCGTTGTTCTTGTGTGAACCATTGTTATAAAATCGTAATTTCATTCTGATGCTTTGAAAATTTCTCCTTTCTTCTTAATCTTCAAGAACGAAATTTCACGGAACGAAAATTAATTACAAATTAAGTTTGCAGTTAATATATCAACACTTTTTAATTACTACAACGATACTTTTTAGTTAATATTATGAAGTAAAAACATTATAATGTTATTTTGTGTATATCGGCTAAAAAATTATAGTGTAAACTATTTTGTTTATGCCATATTCGATTACTGTATACTGAAATATATTTTCGCACAATGTATGTTAAAAAGTAGATAAACAGTTGATAAATAATAAGTAATATACATAATAAATAAATACTTGAGGAATTACGTGTATAGTAATAAATAAAATAAATACTTCAGGTGCAGATATTTATTAATAATGACGAAACTGATATTCCTTATCGTATGAAATATTCAACGTCTTCTTTTGAATTACGAATACAACTTCGTGTTACATAGTTTGGTCCTGTGTGTGTAAAACGAATAGAAAACAGTTTTTTCAAAAATGACATGACGTAAGTCATAAATCATGCTATCTAACCTGCTTTCATGTATACACATTTTTTCCCGGCCAGTCACCATTCATATCTCAGAACGTTAATAGGATATTCGACAAAAGCAATTATGATACCGCGTAAATTGGAAAGCCTGAACTAATCATGCAGTTTGTAAAGAAATTACATGTTTATAGACGTGTTGCAGACATCTGTATACTTTGTTTTGCTATAAGTTTAGCTTAGCATATTTTCAGACTGAATCATTCAGGTGTAAGTAAAAAAAGAGACCGTTACTTTTTTCATTTAAAATGTTAGCTCATCAAATGTCGTGTTTTAATTACATATTAAAAATAACAGTTGTTTATTCTAAAATTGCAAATTTTGAAATTATAGTTTGCTACCTTGTACCATATTATAATTACTATTATAATAGGTAAACAATATTTCCATATAATACTTGATTACTACTTTTCTTTAACTATATAAGTAAGAATTTTAAATAGTAATAAAAATATTAAAGGTAATATTTTTCTTGAATTATTTGGTTATATCCAACTTCATGGGGGTCACTGGTGACCCCATGGAATTGAATATATTAAAAGGTATCCATAGTTAATCTTAAAACATGAAATTTTATGATTTATTGTGTTATAATAATGATTCTATTTATAATATTATTTTTCTACCAACTTTTTGTACTCATTTACCTATATTTAAATTGTAAGATGGTCGTCAATAACCCCCATGGTATTCGATATATTAAAACAAAAGTAATTCATGTTCAGTCCTACATTGTTTTGATTTGGTCACAATAATGATTCTATTTAAAGTAGTTAAAAATAAATATAATGAATCATCAAGCATTTAATTAATTACAACAGTAATTCGGCTTAAACCAATAATTTTCTGTTACTTTTGTAAAAAACTGATTTAAGTACATTTAATTTAGACTCCCAATAAAACTGATCGGATGTTCGTCTAAAAACATCGAAATAACGAAAAAATCACAATTCCTGTACATTTCACAACGACACAAATAACGGAAGGTTAAATCGATTGCTTCGACGTAATTACCGTTTCGTTGTTAAACTTATAGTTAGACATGCATGCACGTGTGACAACAAAATCGACTGGGAAGAAGATGAAAATATTCACGAAGAAGCATTCTGCGTATCAACGAAGAAAAATAACTATCATTTTTTTGTTTGTTATTTTACTCACTTCTTCGCGTTCTGAAAATAGGTGAACGAAACTCCGCGATCGAACTTGCGACGCAGACGAACAACAGCAACGTCAAAAGTTTGACGTCCATTTTGTCGACGACCGGTTAAGGTTCACCGTTCGAAAAAAAAAGAAAGAAGAAACGAAGAAGTAAAACGTTATGCTTGTTTGTCACTGTGGAACGCGCGAATTGAATTCGATCCTGTCGGTGTCGTCGTTTCTCAGAGAATGACTGAGTCAATTGGTTGCCTCGTCGTCTTATATAGCATTCGTGCCCGTCCACTTCCGTTTGTTGCCGCGGTTTTGACACTTGGATATCTGCGACGTGTGAAAAACTCCACGCTCCGTTGCTTTTCTGGAAATTAATTATGAAACGATGTTTCCTTGTTTGAATTCGTCCGTTAATTCTCGTCCAGAAATCCAAACACTCGTTAAATAATTCACAATTGATACCAATTTTCTTTTACGAACAGCGATACAACACGAGACGATAACAGCTGTCACGTATTCGGGATCTCGACTGATAATTTGCAACTCTGTTACTTTCTATCTTGTCCCGCATTATTCTGTCAAATATTAAAAAATTACCAATTTTTCAGCATGCATTAAACTGTACTTACATATACAGTTCAACAAATATTGTTCATTGAGCATAAAAAATAATATGTACTGTTTCAACACGTGCGATCTTCAAAGTGTTAAAACTAGGAATACGAGGATATAGATCTTAAATATCCTAGAGATATGGGGATACAGAAACTCTAGAGATATGAGTATATAGGGGCTTAAAGATATGAGATGATAGGGACAGGAGGATATCAGAGTTTGAAGATCTGGAATTGTTAGGAAATAGCAATATAAGGATGTAGGAATCTAAAAATATACGAATTAAAGAGATTTTTTAATTAAAGAAAAATTACCGAGATTTAAAGATAAAGGAATATAGAGATCAAGAGATTTGAGGATGTAGATGTATGGGGATATAAACATGTAGAGATCTC
The DNA here is from genome assembly GCA_947623535.1 of Coelioxys conoideus. Lineage (NCBI taxonomy): Eukaryota > Metazoa > Arthropoda > Insecta > Hymenoptera > Megachilidae > Coelioxys > Coelioxys conoideus. Next base: position 8,536,069 of record OX392455.1, on the reverse strand, counting down.
GGTATATAAGGATCATGAAATATAAGGATCTAGGAATGTAGATATCTATGAACACATAAATCAATGGATCTAGAGGTTTAGTATTATAGAGGCATGGGGTAGTATAAAGATATAGGCATTAATTCACACGTACTATATTGCATATACATCGTTTTTCAAAAAATGTATTCGCTCCTGATCGACCCATCACTAACAAATGTTTTGTTTAACTTTTGAAAAATACTCATTTATTTAATAATTCATTGCCATTTATTTTATTAGGTCTGTAAATATGTCGTATAAACGTATTGATTAAAGTTAAATATATGTAGTTTAGATAGTTATGCGATAATTCGTTAATTATGGTTTGACAATTGGGTACTTAAAAATTTTTTTTATTTGGAAATTTTTTAACTTTAAAGACTAAAGATTTAAGAAGTCAAAATTTTGAGTTTTTCGAGGCATAAAAATTTGGAAATTTGAAATTTGTCCAAAAATCCTAAAGACCCAACACTCACTAATCCTCAAGGTTCAAAAATCCCGAAATTCCCGAGTCAAATGGTGTTCGAATTCCCAAAGTTCCCAAACCCCAAATTTCGAAAGTACCAAAATCCCAAGTCACGAAAATCCCAAAGTACCATAATCTAAAGATTCGAACGTACCAATTTTACGACGTCGATAAGAAGCGACAAATTATGCGATATAAAACAACTGAATGAATAACGCGATAATAATAGGAATCAATGAATCAGTTATCGAAACGATGTAAAACACAAATTCGATTTCGATTCATTGTTACTGTCAATAATGAATAAGTACGTCTGGCATTACTCACAAATAATAATCAATAAATCGAATCGTAATTGTTCTTACATCCTGTTGCACGTGGTGCAACAATCGATTATAGATAATTGAAGCTGCTCGTCCGCTATATTTTCGTAGCCGATTCAGAATGGTGTCTAAGGATGATTAAACAAACATCTCGCAGTTTCTGAACGATTCGATCGACGATATGGTCGGTATAACCGATAATCTTGCGGTTTATTAATTATTGGGTAGCAACCCGCAAATTTCTGTCTTTCGCGCAATTTCCATGGAAACGATTGTACATGCTTACGGTAAACACGATGAAACATAACACAAATTTCCATTTGTTCTTTATTATTCTTACGATTGATCAAAATGATAGATGACGTGTACGATCGATACCGATAATGCATGTTTCCTTCTGTTATAACAAGTGTTTTATGCTGTATGAGTACGTATGCACGTGGTAAGAGTTTAAAAATTATTTTATTTAAACATGCACGAGTGCAACATACAGGGTGTCTGCTGGAAAATTTGAGGACGTATAAGAAGAATATATGTAAACAGAAGAAGTGTAGTTCTCAGTTGAGATAATTTAATTGAGCTTCCGAAAATGTTGAAAACGTTGAAACCTAAAAAAGGTAGAAATTGATGATGTAAGTGGATTTTTATGTGGAATATGCCGAATTTTGTTTTCGAATACGTTTTTTCGGATTGCGAAGTTTTCGACATAATCGAAATTAAAATTTTTAAATGAACATCGGGTATGTATGCATTTCAAAGAGCACGTCTGCCTGGCTTTAATAAAAGTTTAGACATTTTCCAACGTGGGAAGTTTGAGAATTTGGGAACTTCAGGATTTCGGGACCTTGAAATTTGGAAACTGGAAAATATAAGGAAATTTACGACCTTTTGGCGTGGGAAACTAGAAATTTGAGAATTTGGGATTTGATAATCTGGGAATTTGTAGAGAATTTGGGAATTTGGGACTTTTAAGATGCAGGGACAGGAAAATTTGGATTTCAAATCCTGATTGAATGATTTAGAGATTTCAGAATACGAAATTATGGAAACTTGGGACTTTCACAATTGAAGATTTGAGAACTTGGTGAGTTTGACAGTTGCGAATATGGAAGTTTGAAAAATTTAGAATCTGGGGATGCGAAGGCATGCAAATTTGAAAATATGAGTATACAAGACTTTCGAAATTTGAAACTTGTCCCATAGTCCCACAATCCCAAAATTCCAAATTCCCAAAGATCAGAAATGCCAAAATTCCAAATTCCCAAAGTTCAGAAATTCCAAGATTTCTAAATCCCAAACTTCCAAAAACTCATAGTTCAAAAATTCTGAACTCACTGAAGCCCCAAATTTCGCATCATTGTAAAGCCACAAAGTCGCAAACTTCCTGGGTCCCACATTTCCAAAGATGCAGAGTAACAAAATTTCCAAATCGCAAAACCGAAAAGTCCCAAAATAGAGACCGCAAAATTCCAACATTGCACGGTACGAAATTCCCCAAAATTCGCCATAATTCTTACAGAAAAAAAAAATAGGACAATGACACCAAGGTCGCTCTTTGATTCTCGAACGTAGCTGCTCAGGCAGTTTACGCTTGACATTGAACTCGTTGGAGGAGGTGACTATAGTATTCTTCACCTTCAAACGCGATGAACGTCCGTGCAAAAGGGAACGAGCTTGATGTCCAAAGCATCGGCATGGCTTAATGCGCAGAAGGTAATCAACTTTCGCGATTGGGTATTCCCCGACAGCGTCAGTCGATCTTACAATATCAAGTTATTTATCTGGCAACGATACGATAAAGGATTTATGCGGAATCGTTTGTTTTTCGCGAATGGCCGCTTAGAACACCCCGCGGCGCAACTTGCCCGCGAAATAGCGTCATGTGTCGGGTCGTTGATAGCAAATCGAACGAGTTTCCAATCCGATTCTTGGAATATTTTGTTATGTAAACTGTATCGGTCATCTTTCGACAGTAATTCGTGAACGGGGTGTCTCTTTAACAGTTACGAGACGTTTTTTTCGACATTTTTAACCAGTTAACTGTGGCACTTCCTTTTATAAGAATCCTCGTCAATCACAGAATGAGAGTCGGTGATAAAATATTGGACCAAAAAGGTGGATCCAGTTTATAAAATAGACAATTTTATTATTGATATTGACTTATTTGGTGAACCAATTAGCTGTGATTTAGGAGTATACTTGTCGTGACACAAAATCGTGACACTTCTCTATGACGACTATACTCGTCAAACACAGCTAACTGGTTAACGCTACGTTTGCGGAACCAATCTAAACGACGGATCTTAGATTTATTATTTTATTTAGCTTCAATTAAAAGCATATGTCAAAATGTTAAACTTCATAGAGATAAAGAATCTTTCCATAAACCGGTTTACGTATTGTCCATTATTCGCTCGTTTTTATAGTTCATTTTCAGGTTATACATAAGTGGTCATTCAACGTCTACAAATTTAGTTTTAAAGATAAACGATTAGAATTTCTATAATTTTGAGAAGATTCGCGGGGGATAATTTGTTGGATGAGGAGAGACGAATGTCATGACGAATAATCTTTCTATGAATGGAATTACTCGAGATCAATACTAACGCAACGAGCTGCAACGCTACGAACTTGGTGTTAAAATTATAGCGAGATAATTAGGTGGAAAATTTGTTGAGCCATCTTGTTAAACAAGCGGAGAAATAATAGTCTATTAATTATGGCCCGTGACGTTGTTGAGATGATATTCTGAGTAGGAGTTTGATGAAGAGCAGGTGAGTAATTGTAAGAGGTGTGTTTAAAGAATAAGCATTGTGAATCACAAACGTAATCAATGAAAAACCGAGAAATGCATCTGCATGGATGGACAGATTTAATAATAATTATCTTATGATTTATAGGATATTGTTGTTATTATGAATCGATGTTTGTAGTTCGTGTTCACTGACGCAAACAGTTTTCAGGTAATATTGTCACGTACGGAATTTTTCGGAATTCTTCACATTTTAGACCAATTAAGAATCATTTTTGCACTTGTAGATAGTTCTTTCAGATATGACTCTATGAATGGATGGAACGTTTTTATAATTGGTTTTAATACTAATAATAAAGTCTTCTAACTTTTATTTTTTCAGGAATGTAATTTTATGAAAAAATGTTTTTTTTCCAAGATTTATTATAATTCTTTGAATGGTCGATTCGTCGAGTGACGCTCGTGGACACCAATGTGCATGTCACGTTTCTTCGAATTCTTGAAATTTTGTAATTTGTGAACTTGTGAATTAAAAAATTTGGTTATTAAGAAATTGAGTTGATATGATACGTTGAAACTTAACCGAATCTTTATGTATAGAAATGCTACTCAAACATAAAATCTCTTATGTTAGATATCAATTAGATGTACGAAATATTAATTAAATAAAGTAAAAAGACGTTAAATTCCATTCAATTATCGAATGATAAATCATCGACCCTCGAAGGATGGAGAAAACCAATCAAGATGGCAGCACTATCAAGGACGATAAAACAGATTACTATATTACTGAAAATATAATGAAAAAACTAATAGAATACAGAAAACCATTAATAGAAATTAGCTTTTAACTGTTAGTTTGACAAGTCTAAATAATAATACTTAAAATAATAATACTTTCAATTTTGGTTATAGAATCATTCTATTGTTATAAAACCACTAAATGTAATTAATGATTACATTTCAATCTTCGATTAAAATATTTTCAATCAACGATTATAATTTACTCGCTTAATTGTTATTTATATATTTACACTTGTGATTGTCCGTGCATATTTAGTTTATATTTACAGTTGCTTACCTACATCCGACCACAACTGAAACTAGTAAGTAACAACTCAAAAATTTATTAATAACATTAATCAATTGGAAGAAATATATAACGTACGAATGTTTACACATTTGTGGAGCAACAGATTGTTCATCGAAAATCCCATTTCTGTTCGAACGTTCGTGTCATCGCATGATTGTGACTCCATTCGTCGAAGAGTATTACGTGGGTGGACACACGATGAATGTCAATAAGGTCTTTAAGGTCGTTCATACTTATTAAAAAAGGGCGGAGAACAGCCGTGTCGAAGTCAAAACGTATTCAGACATGGACAGGAGCATCCACTACATTTTCTCATCGTGTTTCGTGCTGCTTGCTGTATGGGCAGGTAAAAACTATGTTCTATACAACTATAAGATACAGTAACATAAATTCGTTTAGAATAATATGTGTACTTGAATAATCTTCAATGCGACGAACAACATATATACAGACTCGCGTTTGATTAATACAAAGCTGAGACCATATTTAACTGTACGCAAAAACTGCGTAGTTTCGCGTTCAACAACATACATGAATTAAGTGAAAGGATGTGTAGCAGAAGATAAAAAGCTTCAGAAAAACGAAACAAACAGTTGCCACTTATTTATATTCACGCTATAGAGAAGAGAGCGGTTTCTTTAACACTAGATTTACGGACGTTCAATGACCACTTATGTCTCAATTGAAAATGAACTATAAAAACAAATAAATAATGGATAATACATAAGCCAGTTTATAGAAAGATTCTTTATCTCGATGAAGGTTAACGTGCATTTTGCAAAAAGTTTTTCAATAATTTTCGTAATTGAAAATAAGAAATCTATGATCCGTCATTTTGACGGGTTCCGTAAACCTAGTGTTAAATATTAACATTTCTAACGATATAATACATAATATGATGGGTAAACATTCAATATAAATTTATTCGTAAATAAATTGTGGCACCTTATCATGGCATATTACGCAATAACATTTCTCACTTACTTCATAGAAATTTGTACACACCGTTTATAACTTTTAAAAAAATTGTATCTTTTTTATAACAAAAGTATTAGTACAGCAGTGATAAAAGTGTAACTAGAAGAGGTTTCTCGTTCTAAGTATGTCAGGTGACATGTATCTCAGATGATACGTATTTCAATCCGCAGATGACAGCTTCCTGACAAAGGAAGTGGAACGAAGATGGAACACACCACCGGAACTTATACCGGAGCAACTCATCAAGACATCAGATATGAGGGATGCACGATTGTTGTCTATTCCAATCACGACAAATATCAACGTAAACGCGGGAAACAATGCGCACTCTTTGGGCTTCCAATTAGGCCCTGAAGGCGTCAGCTACTCCGAAAGCAACAGTTTTAATCGTCCATTGTCCCAACCCAGTGGGTATGTCCATTTTTCTTATTCGTATAGTGCTTCACCACTGCTTGGGTCATCATCGATTGAGGTCGATGCTGTGAGGTGATACCGCGAAGTGCGAACAGTGTCTGCATTTATTTCGTGTCGTACTTGGGGTTTGAATCTCCCGCCCTGATTTACTGGGTGACAGGGACGAGTGTGGAAATGGTCTTTGGGCGACGAAACTGGAGATTTGAGGATTTGGTGATTTTAGGATTTCGGGATTTAAGATTTGGGAATTTGAGTATTTAGAGTTTCGGACATTTGAAAAGTTGAAAATTTGAGAAGTTGCAAAATTTGAGATTTGAAGATGTGAGAATTTGGAAATTTGAGAAGTTGCAAAATTGGAGATTTGAAGTTGTGAGAATTTGGAAATTTGTGGACTTGAATATTTAGAGTTGAGAATTTGGAAATTTGTGGATTGGAGGATTTACAGTTGAGAACTTGGATATTCGATGATTTGAGGACTTGAAAATCCGGAGATTTCGAAATTTTGAAATTTGACGATATCGAAATTTGGAAATTTTTAGTTTTGTAGACTTGAAAATAGAAAGATTTAGAAAAATAGAAATCGAAAAATTGGAAAAGTTTCAAAGTTGCGAATTTGGGAATTTTGCAATTTGAAAGCTCTTCATCCAAAAATTTAAGAGCTTGAGAACTTAAAAATTAAAAGAATGTAGGAATATCTCGTAAGCTTCTATACATATACAATGTATAACATTGTCATATACAGCACACTTAAAAAGCAACGCAAACAGACAATTGACACTTCCAGATCCGCTTGTGTAATAATACACGCGTTTCTATAGAAACGTTCATTCTTCAGAAATCAGCATACCCCTCCGTTCTCCAAACATGTTTACGTTCACGCTCCGCAAAAAACTTCAGAGTACCAGTATATCCCAATTATAAAATAAACGTGTATACTTCGATGATCGATAGGAGGGTAAAATTGCACGTAATCATTTCAGGGCCGTCTCACAAAGTCAGTCGGTGTCATTGGCCGCAGGATCGACTGGGATCTCCGGTGCCGTGAGTCAAGCTGTCAATCAACATCATCCTGTACGCGGTAATCAAGGGAATGTGAACAGTCACGCATTTGGTTTTGGCAATGCTGCTTCTTCTTCGTCAGGAAGTGTCAAAAATGGACATGCATCCACGTCTGCTTCGTCTTCGATCGGTTCCACGCATTCTTTCGCCTCGTCGAGTGCCGGTACCGGTAAATTCCCTGAAAATACGAATATTCGGTTTCCGGAACCAGAACAGAGACCGCCGGTTTGGACGAACATCCAACCGAATCATAATAATAACGGTAAAATGATTTTTTTAATAATTTTATCTTTCTTTTTTTTATTTAACGGAGGTTTATGATGTTCTATTAGTAGGTATGTATGATGGTTAGTTAATTAATGAATATTTTTAATTGTTGAAAATGGAAAGATTCCGCTGTGGGGATGTTGTATTCCATTATTGATTACTTGGATTCGATGCTCGAGATTAGAGATCAACTATAGTTATATGTCTCGGTGTGGTGGTGTTCAACTATTTCACCCAATTACATTACTTTTTTGCTATATCATTATATTACTATTTTTCTACATCACTATATTACTATGTTTCGCTGTACCACTACTGTACGATGCTAATGCTACATTATATCACTATACTACTATTCCAGTGTTCTACTATATCACTATACTACTGTATTAGTATACCGTTCAAGCGACTATACTATTCTAGGACCCTATATTACTATTCAAGTATTCTATCATAATGATACTATATTTTCTACTATAATAGTACTATACTACTTTACAGTATTCCACCATAAAACTATACTCCACATTGCTACATCCGAGTCTTTCAATCATTGTTTCATTCCATTTCCTAGATATATCGCATAATTTAAAATATTCAATTTTTTTGCCCCAACAGCTCGGAACAGGTCAGATTCCGTACTTCGATCACTCTTTTCGATATTTTATCGTATTCCTCGTTATCATGGCATAGTTTCGTCTCTTGCTCTACGTATATCGCATGCATTCAAATACTCCGTTTGTTCGTTACTCTGTCAGCTGGGAGTGTGGCGGCTCCTGTAATCCGGCTACCCGGAGGCTGGTTATGACGGAGGGTCTGAGGTCGGGAGCAACTGTTGGTCACGGGGCTCACGTTGACTAGGTGTCCGCGCTAAGCTCGCCATCAATATGGACATCCTGGAGGAATCCGGGATGGCCAGGTTGGCTAAGGAGAGGCGAACCGGGCCAGAGGGGAAACCCAGCAGCCAAAAGTCTCCGTGGCGAGCAGTAGCGGGATCGCGCCCGGGAGTGGGACCGTATCGACAGCCTGGTCGATATGACTCGACTCATAACTTTTTTTTTCTTTTTTTTTTCGATAAAATCATTTCTAAGTGAATAACAATTCGTGAACTGATCAATTTTCAATTTTAAAATCGATACATTGAAATATTGTTTATTTATAGACTTGGGAGTTTGTCATTTTCTTTTTTTTTTTATTTAAATTGAAAGTCCTCAAATTGAAAATTTGTAATATGTAATATTTGGAACTTTGGGAATTTATAAATTCGACAAGTTGGCAATTTCGGAACTTTAACAGTTGGGAATCTGGAAATTTGAAGAATTGAGAATTTTAGTATTTGAGAACCTGATTGAAGATTTAAGAATTTGAGAAATTGAGAACTTGAAGTTTTGAGGACTTGAAAATTTAAGAACCTCAACATTGTAAAATAAATATATGTTTATTATCCTCGTTCTTTTATCAAATTTTTAAAATTAGTCCAATGTATATTAATTTCCAATGAATAATCGTTACTTTCTAGAGCAACAACCATCGCGTACACCAAAATTGGAAATTAACGTGAAACCGCAACGTGAACAAAATCGTGGACCAGTTATGTTACATATTTCGACGCAGCGACCGAAATGGGAGAATAAACAACCACGAATTAATATACGCAAATGGAATCCTACATATAGAATGTATTACGACGATGTACAAACGTGAAACTAACATTAGAAACAAATTTAATTGTAAACAATCGCTCTTTAGTTCCTGTACGTGGATTCAGTGATTTTTACAATTACTGTGATGACTTTATATTGAGATTTACATACATAATGGACGGATCACGACGTTTTAATACGTAAGGAATATATAAAAAGCAATAGTTTATAGCTGTTTAATTAATTTAAATAATTTGAAGTACTTTGAAAGCCTCGTTCTTACATTTATTTTAAAATTTATGTTTTGCGTGCGCTTTTTAAAAATAGTACTACCAGCTCCATCTAGCAATGAAAGTGCAAACTACTGATAACAAAAATTGCGTTTTTGTACAAAAAAAACACAACATTTTGTTTCGTTAGCGTTTGCAAATTATACTACGGGTGCGATGAAGCTAGAAAAACGCCGTCATGGTGGGCTGGGGGCATTATTTTCGAAAATTAAAAAAATTGCATTTTATGACCCGCAAAATACTTAACCATCTAGTGGTGAAAGGTGGAAACTAATCGCGCAAAAGAAGGGGAATCACTTTTCTCATAAACAAAGTGCACAATAATATAACTTACTTTTAAAAGTAAATATGTACTTACAAAAATGTAATTATTTATCAATTTCGGAAATACCTGTTAGTCAACGATATATATAAAATAATGTGAAATACAAAAAGATATTGTAATCAGGATGTAATTGAATTGAATTAGTAGAAGTACGACTTTGTTAGTTAATTATTATAGATACAAGATTATTGTGTTCGCAATAAATTCTTGCAATAAAATACTATTTTATTAAAAACACTGGCATACTACGTCATTTCAAACAATACCTACCTCTGATCAAAATCGAGTGCGTTCTTTTATTTGTGAACCATGTTCAAGAATTAAGGAGCTATGACAAATAAGTAGGTGAGGGTGAAACAGAATGGCGAAGGTCAAATTATGATCTTGAATTCATCGTAACATTCTTTGAATCACTAATCAGTGTTCGGGTGTTGTTGGGAACCTCATGGTCCGAATTATGCCGAATTTTGCAAATAAACTTTTTCTAGCAAAATCATGTGCGAAAATGTCTTTTTGGAAACTGAAAAAAATTTGTTTCCCAAGACCATCCGTAGATTGCATTGTTTGTTGATAAATACGCACGTGAAAGTTGCGAACGTTGATAAGGGAAATTTCAGGGATAGCAAATGTTGGTTATAAAATGGTAGTTCTGATTAGATGCTGAAACCTTATCGCATTCTGAAATACCAACACGTCGTTCAAACATAGAACAATAAAAAGAATTTTTGGTAAATAAATCGAAATTTCAATATAAGTACTAATTGTAGCACTGATTGTGGCAAGTATATGTATTACAGTTTGCAACTAAATTAATATTATTGTATCTATTAAAATTATTATTTTTACAACTTTAATATGTAGATACGTATGCCAATTTACCTTCATTCTACATTTCTTTTTCCTTACACCAAAAAAAAGAGATGTTTATATTGAGCATAGCAAAACTCGTATCAACTGCACCAATCTCATGCTATTTGCATGATTTGTTAAAAATTGTTTTACCGTAATTTTAACAATGTTTCTCAGAATTCATTGAACGAAATGGAAAAAAGGAATTGAATTAAAGATATCGATGGACAAATGGGTTAGATGTTATCCTGAGTTGATGCGTTCAGTCGTTTGCTGGCTCTTGAAACATCAACATGAAAAATAAATTTCAGCCTGCTTACATTTCGCAGAATAAAAATTTTAGACCAGGTAAGTCGGAGATGATTCGAATTTACCATAGAAAATTAATGGTTTTTATGGTAATTAAAATATTAGTAGCCTTCGGTACAAAGTACCGAAATTTAAATACACAATTATACTCATTTCGAATAATTAATAATAGTCACTTTGTATTAAACACATCAGCACAATATGACAGCGATGTAAGTATATAATTTATATTGTTGTTTTTATTCAACTTCATATTTTAATTTGATATGTAATAAGTGCCATTTTACGATACTTTTATTTCAGTATTTTTATGACAAAGTTATACTCTATATTTTATGAAAGAACGAAATATAAAATCCGCTCTAGTTTATTACTTGCTAAAATTGAAGATTTGGCCCTTTGCTTTAAAAATATGGTGGCAGAATTCACGTTGACACTTTTGGAACACTTTAAGGTTCAATATAATACGTCGTGGGCGACATTTTGTGATACTTTTATGTCACAAAATGATAAACCTTCAAGATTACAAAGCCGACCATTTTATCCGCAAGAAACTAATAAATCGCGTCGATTTGCAAATTAAATGAATTTAGGTATAATTTCCTCGACGTATTAATTTCTGATTTATAGGGTCTCGATCAGCCTTTGTTGAATCATTCAAATCATTCTTTCGCGTCTATTGCGAAAACTCGGGTTTACATGGGTTTCGTTATATCGTTACAAGCAAGACATCCTTCGAGAAAACGCTGTGGTTCACGGTAAACAAAATTTTTATTTGCAATAGTGGTTCGTTATATTGCCGTTTTCATACAATATTAAAAAGGGAAGCAGTGCATTACCAAATGCAAACACTTGTTACTCTTACAGCCTCATTCTTGGCAATATAACGAAAGTTTACCGTACTTTATTGTTTCTTATACGTTGAAGTAATGGTACATTTATTATTGATAGATCTGTGTATCATCCATCATCTTTTGTGTCACTCTGATGTTGCGTTTATGGCAATATTTCTCGAACAACCCCACTGTAACAATTATCGACACATCAAATCCTGTAAAGGAGTTGCATTTTCCAGGCATCACCGTATGCAACAACAATAAAGTTTATAAACCGCATGCTGATAAAATTGCACAGAAATTGTGAGTAAAGGTCTTATTGAACTTCTTTTACTCGAAACATAGTCTTCTTTTTGTTAACGTAATTTATTAATATATCAAACTCGACTCATGCTTTTTTCATAACAAAATTTGAAGATAATATTAGCATAAAGTTATGTATCGTATATTACGATGGATATGAAATAATTCTTTAGCAAATTTCTATCGACTAAAAAAAAAAATCGATGAATTGTTCACATAGAATTGAGAAACCGATAAATTTCGATAAATGAATTTTTTCGAATAGGTTGATGAATGGATTCGATATTAACATGACCAACAAGTTGTTCTCGTCTCTGATGAAATTAATACGTCCCGACAGAATTACTATCGATAACGCAACTGCATCTTGGGCTCTCGACATTTTAGGTTACAGTGTGGAAAAATTAATGTTCGAGGTGAATAAATTTGTCCTCTTTATTTAATTTTGCGAGATATAATACAAAAATCTTTCTGGTATAGTTGATGCAACCTTGCAATTTGTTGATCGTGAGATGTTCTTGGCTTGGTCAACTCTACGATTGCAACAAAATCTTCAGAACAGTGAAATCGAACGAGGGATTTTGCTGTGGCTTCAACTTCCATTTTGAGCTTTCGAATAATTATCAGTAAAGTTCAATATACCATATTTCTTAATCTTTTTGTTGCATTACATTCCCCATTTCTAGCGTTTACCTTGCATTGAAGTTCCATTTCCAATATTTTTAATATACATTCTCCTATTTTCAAGAGATCAAATTTTTAATTTCTTTTTAGCGACGACGATGCCTGGTTGGCAAACATAACGACTGTCGAAGATGATCTCCATGGATATAATTCCTCCGATCCTCTACCAGGAATTGGAAAAATTTTGGTAATGATAATTCCCCATAATTTCTGTAACAGAAAGGTGTTATATTGTCACTCTAACTAATTTTGTATTCATTTTATATCTATCAATGAAGTAAAAATGTATCCGCGTTTCTATAAGATTAAAATGAAGAATTTTGTTTATCAAAGTTATAAAGTTTTCAAACGAAGGTGTATAATTAATTTCACGAAAGTATACACAAGATAATAAGAAATTAACGAAGAGTGTACCGACAGTGACGAGCGATAATATTATTGTCAGCATGTACCCGGAACCGGACGTGACATCGGTTTAGCGGTGGCGTTGAGCGTCGACGCTAAAAATTACAAAAGTTCCGTGAGGCAATTCGTGGGTGCAACCATATTGATACACGATCCATTGGATTACCCCGATATCGGTGCACAGTCTGCTACATTGCAACCGGGTCATTCGATGTCGATGACACTTTCTGGGACGAAGATCAAAAGTTCCGAGGACATTCAAAATATACCTTTGCGCAAAAGAATGTGTTTATTCGATGACGAGGTACGTGCAGATCGTTACTTCATTAACGGATAATGTTCCGCTAACTTTGATATCAATTTCGAGGTCCCTGGAGAACGAAAATATAGTTACCAAACGTGCATCTCGGAGTGCATGCAGCGAAAAATGTACGGTTCGTGCGGATGCTTGCCTTTTTTCTACCCCAACGAACGTGAGTGAATCGTACTACCGACAAGTATTTTTGAGCATTCTTTCAATGTTTAACAAAGCACACAAATTGTCGAAACTACCTGAATCGAAAACTTCGTGATTCAATCGAAAGCTAGAATTATGTTACCGTTCATGAATCATTCAGGAAATGTTACAAACATTTGACCAGTATGTTGATAGATCCAAACGAGCGTACCTGTTATTTGACGGACGTAGATTGCATTTTATCACGCAGAAGTAAGTAAATGACGCTTCGTTAGTTCTATGCAACTGGAATTACCGATCTGACTTTTCGGAATTTTTTCATGTTCGAACAGGAAGCTTGGCGCAGACACAACTATCGCATGTGAGCGACTGCAATTGTCTTCCACAGTGCAACGACAAATCGTACGAAGTGATTTCCGAATCGGTGCTAATAGACGAATTGAGTTACGATTCTGAAATAACGTGAGTGACCTCGTAGTATTGAAAATCGTAGTCGAATAAACATTCCTTGTGAATTTTTAGAAGCGAAAGAACACGTGTGAAGAAATGATGTATCATAACAAAATGGATCTTTTTCCCTTAGAAATTTATCAGAAATTCTTGTGCGTTATTATAAATTAAGTTATCTTTTTTCAGACGTGGCTTCGATGTGAGAAACACATCGTTTTTGTACGTTTATTTTCGGGATGGCACGTACCTTGAGTATCGTAAGCAAACTATACTGGGATGGGATAGTCTTCTTGGTAAGAGAAGCTTTTTGGAACCTTTTTTTCCTCGTTCAAATTATTAATAAATCGACTATGATAGCTAACGAGAAACTAAAGTGAAATTTTATTGAGTTCTTCATCGTATTTGAAACATCGTGTCCGAGTGACGTAACTAGAAAAAAATTCGTAACTAAAGTTTAGGTATAAGATTAGTTTCTAAACTTCTATTTCTTTTCTCATTTCAGCTTCTTTCGGTGGAATCTTTGGACTTTGTTTAGGAGGCTCTGTAATTAGCTTAGTAGAATTTATCTATTATATGGTGAAGAATTTCTTTGCGATCCGTAAGAAAAACCAGGAGCAAGAAAATCAAAATGTACCACCTGCTTCGAAATTATTTATTTCAATACCTATGGACGTAAATTTGAAGAAATACAATACAACACTGAATAGAGATACGTTTATTGCATGGGACGCACAATTTTCTCAGCGAGACACGGAAAATTCTGTTTACTTAAAATTTAAAAAATAATTTTGTCATTTTTAAAAAAATATTATTGTGTTTTAATTAAAAAATAAATTACTTATTACATAGAGTGTCGTAAGCTTGAAGTCACATGTATATAATTGTAACTATCATTTAACTATTGAAATAAAAAATATAATTATTGAAGTTGTTTTAGTTATCGAATTGCGTTTCTGTAATTTGAATTTTCTTGACCACTTCCTGTTGCGATCATGCACTGCTTATTGCGCCATCTTCGACTCTTTCTTTCCGGTTAATTTTAGAACCGAGTGTATGTACTTTTTGTGCATCGAATTTAGCATCTAATTGCAAGAAAAGGTAATCAAATTTTTTATATAAACTAACAAGTATAATTTTTGCCTTGTTTAGATGTATCTAATTATATTTTTTGTTACATTTAATTACTGTATTTTGATATTTATTGTTATGGTAGTACACGTGTGGGTAATAGGTTAGTGACATATTTTTTAATATCAATTATTTCTATGCGAAATTTGTTGCAGATGCCTTCCGTAACGCTGAAAGATGTTGATCAACATAAATTTGTTAAAGCTTTCGCCGCGTTCTTGAAAAAGTAAGTAATTCGTTTGATGTATGTAAGATCTAACCTCAAAATAACATGCATCATATGTTCGGAACGATCCATTCATTATTTGTAATTACAAACTTGTATATTCATCTTTAATGGCTTCGAAGGTTCAATTTTTAGTAACTACATAAATCTATCATACATAGAGTTCAAAAGAATCATTAAATTTTGTGTCTTCAAAATTAATGCATGATTTTAATTCTAAATTTTAGGACCGGTAAAATGCGCGTTCCAGAATGGGTGGATATTGTAAAGTCTGCACGTTTTAAGGAACTTGCTCCATACGATCCAGACTGGTACTACGTTAGGTGTGCTGCTTTGGTCCGTCACATTTATATCCGTAGCCCCATTGGTGTAGGATCAGTGACAAAGATTTTTGGTGGACGCAAACGTAACGGTACCCATCCCAGTCACTTTTGCCGTTCTGCTGGTGGTGTTGCTCGCAAAGCTCTCCAAAGTTTAGAACAGTTGAAACTAATTGAAAAGGCCCCGCTTGGTGGACGCAAACTGACCAGTCAAGGCCGCAGGGATTTAGATCGTATTGCTGCTCAAGTGAAAGCAAAAAGCAAAAAACAACT